>JAOQGH010000001.1:157774495-157785863 GCA_025769975.1 Gallinago jamesoni
TACCCACAGCTTTCCTAACAATAGCCTTTGACCGGGTACCAACCATAGCTGGATGTCTGCAAGCAAGAGACAGTTGACGGGTCATTTGGGATGAACTTACTATTTGTCTCAATACTTAAAGGGATTGAATTTACTTCCTACAATGGCAGAGGCTCGGGACATGAGGTACCAGCCAGAACATACACCCAAGCACCTGTTGATTGCTCAGTGCTTGGTGGGCAGACACTATTCCCTGCCCCCACAGAGGCTTCTTTTAACTTGGCGGCTCATTTAATTTTTTCACAGGAGGTGCTGGCTCCACCCAGGCCTACTTAGCAGCATCGCCCACTGACTGACAGCCCCCAGCAGGAGCAGAGGGCTTTTCCTGGCATCAAAAAGCCCCCAAAAGAGCTTTCTGCTGGCCTTTTTCGCTGCAGATCACCCTCCCAGTCCAGTCCTACCTGTCCTGAAGCTGGTCTCCATCACCATGGAGCATGAAGCAGAAATTATTCTCTCATCCAAATTTTTTTTTCCTCTTATATACAGTTATAGTCTGTATTCATGAAATATTTCAGTGATTCTTCTTAAGGGGAATGGAAGAAATTCATCATGGCTGTCACATGGAACTTGTGTCTATTGAGAAAAGTACCTGTCTAGGGAATCTATGCTAAAGAAGATTTAAGGAACGCAAGCCAACATGGCTTAATAAGAAAAGCTAATGGTTAATTTTGGGCTTTAATTTTAATTAGAAAGAAAAGAATTTCTATGGAAAAGTAATATTTTCTCAAGAATTTTACAATTGAAGGAAACAAATATTATTTCTAAAATGCTGTTTGATAAATAGTTCTTCCAATATTCTTCTGTCATACCTGGTAGAAACAATGATGTGCTGATATTACATACCATCAAAGAGCAGCTGTCTTTCATCTTTAATGTGTTTGGAGTGATCCTGGGATTCATTTTCATATTCTTAAAGATTAGATTTTGAATGAAAGATGATATAAAAAAAACTAAAAATACCTAAGATTTGAAACATGCTACATTCTATGTTCTGTCTCACAGCAAATGTGACTCATGGTTTCAGATAGAATTATCCTTATTACAAATTCAAATACAGCAAAATACAGCTTATCTAAATATTATTTTCTAATATTCTACAGTCAAAAAAAGCTTTTGTTTTTTAAACGTCTGTAATGTGATGTTACTGAGAAATCACTTTTTGTAATCAGAACTTCACTTCTTGCAATTTGCATAGTGCCTGTTCTGAAAAATGGCATTTGATCATACACATGGATTACTCATACAGAATGTTACACTTGTCAGCTTGCATCCAACCTTCAGTTATCTATTCAGACAACAAAGATAAGAATAGTTTCTCTTTTTAGGTGTCATTTATGCTCTCAGCACCTATGCACAAGGGTATTTAATTTCTGAAAAATCATCTACTTAAAAGTGAGCAAAACATATAAAAATACAAATACAAAGTATACTATAGAACATTGCATCTTAAAGGGTATGTATATAACTCTATCTTTTATCATTAATCTTTTACCAAATAAAAATTTATTTATTTATTCTTTTACAGGACGTTGATTCTTTTTGCTGCAGCACTTTCATCTTTCATTTATAAAGAAATGCTACATGTATAATCCTTTAGAGTGCTTTCAGAATTCCACATAAAAAAGGCCTTTCTGTTCTTAAAAGAGAACCATGGAAAGTTTGTCCTTGTTCTTTGCATTGACACAGATGTCAGCTTGTGGCCACCTCTATGTAATTTTAACAAGTTTTGCTTCTTATTTGGGAAGGAACTGTTGGAAGAAACCACAAGCTGAATCAGTGCCATTAAAAAAGAAATCTAACACACAATAGAAATCTGTTGTAAAAAGAGATCTTACTGAGAGAAAAGATTTTTTTTTCATGAAGAAAAGATAATGCAAAGCTTTAATCTTTATAAAGCCTTTCTATGGATATGAAAGTGTGTTACATTTTGTGTTGGTTTTTGTACTAAGACTGGCAGGTGGCTGGAAGAGGACTCAGGAGAGGTTAACATCTGTCTTTTTGTAGCTTGAAGAATTCAGGTTTCGTCTTTAACTGATTTTAACTCTTAGAATGCTGGAAGTATTAGAATTTTCCCAGTCCTTTTCTATGTTACAATACTATAAATGATTGATATGAACTGTGGTTCCTTGAGGCCAATTTCTAATGAGAAAGGTTCTCAGTGTGCTGGGTGAAGAACTGACAGAAGGGCAGAGCTCAAAGTGTTGTAGTGAATGGGGTTACATCTGGCTGGCAATCAGTCACCAAGGGTGTTCCTTATGGGTCAATTCTAGGGCTAGTTCTGTTCAATATATTTGTCAGTGATCATGGATGCAGGATTTGAATGACCATTAGCAAATTTCCTCATGATACCATATTGGCAAGTACTGTTACCTCTCTCAGGAAACAAGATGCCTTGCCAGGGGATTTAGATAGATTGGAGCATTGGCTATGACTAAAGAGATTAAATTTAACAAGTCAAAATGCTGGATTCTGCACCTAGGATGGAGTAATGCCGGGCACAAATATAAATTGAGAGAGGAGTGGCTGGAGAGCAGCCCCACAGAAAGGGATCTGGGGGTGCTGGTTAACAGCAAGCTAAGTATGAGTCAGCAGTGTTCCTTGGCAACCAAGATGGCAAATCGCATCATGGGGTGCATTAAACACATCATCATCACCCATTCAAAAGGCGTGCTTATCCTGCTGTATTAAGCATTGGTGTGGCCTCACCTTGAGTACTGTGTGCATTTCTGGGCACCACAATTTAAGAAGGAAGTTAAGGTACTGGAATGTTTCCATAGGAAACCAATAAAGCTGGTGAAAGGACTAAAAGGAACATCCTATGAGGAGCAGATAAGTCCTCTGGGTTTGTCTAGTTTGGAGAAAAGGAGGCTGAGGAGAGACCTTATTGCTCTCTACAGCTTCCAGTGGAGGGGAAGAGGAGAGGGAGGTGCTCAGTTCTTCTCCCTGGGATCCAGTGATAAAATACATGGGAATGGTTCAAAGCTACACCAGCGGATGCTTAAAGAGCATTTTTTTAATGAGAGGGTAGTCAAACACTGGAACAGGTTTCCTAGAGAGCTAATTGATACCCCAAGCCTGTCAGTGTTTAAGAGACATTGGTATAAATGCCCTTAATAATACGCTTCAAATATTGGTCAGGTAGATGGACTAGAGGATCATTGTAGGTCCCTTTCAACTAAAAATGTTCAATTCTATATATAAACTGTATGCATAGTGTATTTGCTATGTATTGTAGAACATATGTATGTACACTATACTATACCATCTGTATTTTATATATGTGTGTAATTGTGTAGCAAGGACAGAAGGCAGTCCTTATGGTTTTATTCAAAGAACAATCCCTACTAACTTCCAATTTGCTGCTGTTTGGATGGAATTTAAATCTTAATTTTAGAGTGGAATACACTGACCATAAATAAAAGCTAAGGGGAATGAGCAGCGGTGTATGCTTAAACTTCCTCAGACTAAAACTAGAGGAGCGTGGATGAAGAAAGGACTGCAGAAGTAATGCTTTTTTTCTGTAGCCTCATGTAGTGCAGTAATATGAACCATGATGCTGAGCTGGATGGATCACTGGTTTAGGAGAGCAGTGGTCATTCCTTATGTTTGTCTTATTCTTCTTGCACTTCCTGCAAAAATGATTAAGCAAGTCCATAAGAAGTTACTAAATGGAACTCTTTTGATCATATTTTCAGGACAACATATTGTCATGTAGTTTCTCCTTTTTCCCAGAAGGTATGTATATGCCTAAATCCTATGATACTGTGTCATGACCATGCAAATGCACATTAACAGTCAGATCCTAATTAGAATACGTATTTAAAACCCTGTGCTTTGTGTTCTCATATATTGTATGAAATTAGAGTTAATCCTGCTTTAGTATAAATTTTAAGGACACGGTATATAGAATAAAATTACACGTTAAAATAATTATTTACATCTATAAAAACAGCCACATTGCAGAAATGAACGATGAATGCCATTAATTTCCTGGCTTCCACTTGGGCCTTGACTTTTTGAAAAACTAATTCTCCAATGTGTACAAAGCTAAGGATATGACTAGTCTACTACTGAAAAAACAGCAAGGGGCCTATCTCTGGTCCAAGGCCAAATGACACCAACTATCTCAGATCTATATTGCTTAGACATAGCCTAAGCACTATGTCTTGCAGACATATCTGACTCACAAAAAGCTAGTTGGAGCAGCCCAGAACATTGGCAGCAAATATGTAATCAGCTAAGCAGTGAGGATAATCAGACATGCAGTGCTTCAGCATGTTTCCTGGCTATGCTTTATTTACTGCTGCAGATGTAGACCAAGGAATTTGTTATTTCACAGTATTTAAAGAAGGAAGAAAGGCATTGGAAGAAAGTCTTATTTCTAGGCCTGAGGTAGTGTCTGGGTGTAAACACTAAAGCAGTGAAATCTAGTCCCCCATTTTAGTCACCAGAGTAAACGTCAGCCTTCCTGTTTAAAAACTACAAAATTTTCTGTCCCTGGCCTTATTTAGTTTTTCTCAACTTCAATCCAACAATTTTATATCTTTGCTCCTGCCTTATCTTATTTTCATTCCCTGTTTTGTGCCACAGCTTATGCAAAATGATGTAAAGTAACTTTGATCCCTATAGAGATTCTACAACACAAAGGAATTATAACTGGGCTTTAACAATCAGTAACATCTTACCTTTATCTCAGATGAGGTGGAAACACACTACAGCACAGTACAGCTAATAAGACTAAAAATGCCAGCAATGGGTGGCACAGAAGAGAAGATGGAGTTTCACAGCTACACAGAAATACTAATTCATGACAACTCTGTGGAGGCTTTTGTGAGAGTAGACAGTGAATGCAAAGACTACTTCTCCTCAGCAGCAGTGGAAATTGAGAATCCACTCGTTACGAATCCTCCCACCCCTCAGATCCAGAAAATGTTGTCTTCATCAGCACGGAAAGGAAAAAAATAATTCAATGTGTGTGTTTCACACTTCCAAAAACTACAGTTCACACACAGAGCACTGGGCTTTTGTAGCTGTCCAGGAAATTCAAAATAAGATCTCAACACTTTTTCACATTTAACTTCAACTAGATGACAAGTATGAACACTCTTAGTCTAAATTTATAAAACATAAAACAGTTGTCTTGTGACAAGTGGAAGTGCTAATGAAAACATCTAAACTGGGGATGTAAGATCATTTGAAACTGTTTACAAAGCAAAAGAGACATAGTTGTTGTATCTGTTTTATGTCTCTTTCCCGTACATAAACATTCAAAATCTATGTATACACGGAAGACAATAAGGGGAGAAAGGAGGGAAAGAAAATAAAAAGAAAAGCAAATTTTCGAGTGCTACTAGTAAGTGTATTTAATGTGAGCACCCCAGACTGAGCTCTTAGCAACTGCAGGGAATATTATTAGACTATGGATAGGTTTGTAGAAAAATCTTTGTTGAGTTACAAAGGCAAAGAGAAATAAGATGGTTTAAGGGTGAATTAGTTATGAAGAGTAAACTAAAAAAGGGCCATCTGAAGTAAAAGGCAATTAAATGGAAAATCATCTTTCACAAGAGATATCCTTCCATTTTGTATTTTATAGTCACTGGCTACACAATAACATGAATAATCTCATATTTGAAAGATTCTGCTTTTAATTGTACTTTTGACCATCTATTTTATTCTCCTTAGCCTCCACAATCAATTACCTTTAACATCTTCTACATTTCCAACCTATTCCAAGCTTGCTGTCCCCCTCCAGTATTATTTTGATGAACATCAGACACATTTCAGTTCAAAAAAAGTGGTCCAAAAATTAAGAGGAAGGCAATGCGAAATTTTGGAGATCCATGTGTTGCTGTCACTGATGTCAGTCAATGACAAGTCAGCAATGAACTATGACATCTTAGTTACAGTACTAACTTAATTTCACAGTCCCATTCATAATCCTTTCAGCTGTAAAGATCTCAAAATGTAGACAAGGTTTGTTCATTGTGTAAAATATAATGTTTAGTTAGATCTACAAGAAAACTTGACCAAAGACACAAAGCATGGACATTTGACTGTTAATTCTTCTCTCAAACTTACATGAATGCTTCTATACAAACTTTAATGCAATGTAAAATATTGGTCATTATTGGCATAAAGGGGGAATACAATTAGTGTATTTCTGGTTTTGTTTTTTTTTTTTTCAGATATGCAGATTGTTAGCAAAAGAAAAAAGAAAAAAAATAAGTAACAGAAAAAGATATAAGTTTATTCCCTCATCTTAAAAGGCATCTTGTTTCTCTCTTCAAATAACCAGGTCTGCTGAACTACTTTTTTTATTTTCTTTTCAGTGAACATGGGAAATCCAAGTTACGTGCTATCATCTAATATAGAGTACCTAGGGAATGTATTAAACAATGTAATATTGTACACAAATATTCATAGATAACCCTGTAAAACAATCTCGTTAATTGACAAGTACGACTACAGAGATTGTTTTTTCTTGCAAGGTTTCTAGGAAATAAATCACACACACAAAATTTTAGAGTAGTAAATGCAGCACTAAAGCAGTGACAAGAAAAGAAAGTAAACTCTTAGTTCTTTTCCAATAGTTTCTTGAAATAAAGGTCAGTGACCCAGATCACGATGCAAGAAAAACCCATGAAACTGGGCCTGTTCTGTGCCATCATAATCATCATAAAAACAAATAAATAAATAATCAGAGAGCTAATTTGTTTCCTTGACCTACCTCTTGCTGAATTAATTTGTTTCTACATTCCTCTTGAAACTTCTGTAACCTAATTTCTGACAATAGTTATAAAAATAATGTGTTAAAAGCAAAATATTTCCTGTGTACTTTTGAACTGTTTACAATTGTTCTATCCCATCATATTTCCATTAATTTTTATTTTAGTCAAGGTACATGTATTTAATGCTTAAAGTCCTCATTAGCTGGTCCTTCCAGCAAGTTAATTTTTTTTTTTTTGATTCTCATCAGTATTATTTATATTCTTTGGATAGTAATAAGAACAGTATTTTATATATTTATGCACCAGAGCTTGTAAAAAGCAATTATGTCTGTGCTTTATGATAAGCTATAGTACAAAACAGATTAATATAAACATGAATTCCAAATCTGTGTTAAAAATAATATGGCTTTTCACTGTTTTTACTAGGAGGCCGGAAACAGAACAAAGGACATCATTTGGAGTGGAGTGGTATTCACTTGGTGCTGCTTGGTGTGGATGACTAGCTTAAGTGTCATAGAATCATAGGATTGTTCAGGTTGGAAAGAACCTTTAAGATCATCTAGTCCAACCATCAGCCTAACTCTGATCAACGTTTAGAATACTTATCAAAATCTAAATATATTCTAATGCTTCATCCAATTATCTTAAGATTTTCTCCAGAGTGACAGTCTCTAGTTTAGTTTTAAATTAGTTTTTCTTTAACTCATAAGTAAACGTGTATTTGTTCCCCAAAAGCTGATTATGTTTCTTCTTTCTCTGGAGATATTTGCTCCATTATTTTACCACACGATTAGACATGATTTAGAAAAAAGTAGTTGTTAAAAGAACTTTTAGTGACTCATAAGGAGGTCATTAATAGACTATAAAAGTTTCTCTTAACTGATGTGCAAAAGATTATGGCTCCTCCATTAGTTCTTACTCATTCATGTAAATGGGAGGCATGATCACATAGAGAAACATTTTAAAAACAGAACAATTTATATATTAGCAGAAAATGAAATAATAACATTTTTCTTTGCATGTTAGACCTATAATTTAAATCATCTAAATGAGCTACATCATATATGTTTTGAACTACATCATGCATGCTACCTCTGAATTTTACTTCAAGAGGGCAATCTACATGCTTTAGCTACAACTCATAAAGTTTTATTTTTGTTAAGTCTTTATATACCATGTGCCTTATTTGTATGGAAAAAGTGGTGGTCATGTCTATTTGGATTATTTTTTGGAGTCATGAAACAAGTATGTACATAAGGATGTTAGACCAGTCAGGATGGGAATAATGGAAGGGCAGGAAATATGTAAAACAGATGTCACTTCAGAAATATTTCATTCTATCCTCTAAAAGATGCAATATAATTGAAGTACCAAATGTTCACAAATTCTACAGTTTCTTTAAATGCTATTTTCTAAAATATAATTGCATGCCAGCAAATAAAGGGACAGGGAGGAGTCTTAGATTTAGTCCTATCAATATGAATATGTTTATTTCTTGAGAAAATAAACATAAACTTCAAAAGAAACTGGCTTCTGAAATTACATGCTGTCACACAATATCACGCTTGAGAGACAAACATTTGGTGACCAACACATCTGTTCTCTCATCAAGTGACATCACCTTTTAACAAAAGTAACAGTAGGGGTTCTCTGATTTTAGAAGATACTAGAGCAGTGCCTTCTTTTATAGTGATAGTAGCACACTGTATGGAAGCCAAACACAAATGAGTGAAAAAATATGTGCTCATTTTCAAAACATGTCCAGAATGGGTGATACACAATATTCCAGAGAATTTACAATGTGCCGATAAGTAATGGTATTGTTATAGAACCTGAAATCCTCAACCCCTGAATTTGGTCTCAGGTGGATAAAAAACCCTGACAAGATTATACTGCTTGGAGGAAACTAACAATAAAACTTTATAGACTATTATCAGCATCAGTGATATTATTACAGTAATTTTACTGACTTCTGCAGTTTCAACAGTACAGCAATTTAACTGTCTTGCAGAGGTGTTGGAATAGGTATATTCCTTATTATTAAAACTCCTTGGCACATAAACCTCCTCATGATTAGAAATGAAAAGCAAGCCTGATTAATCACATCCCAAAAATGCAAGGATTTTAAAGAAAAAAAAAAGGAATCTAGAGGGAAATCTTAGTAAGAGGCTTAATTGTGAATGTTAACATTCAGTATGCAGATTTCAAGTTATGATAATTAAGAGGAAAAGGAGCATGGCAACATCACCAATCCTGCTTTTGCTATCTGACACAGGAAATCTCACAGGAAAGGTCAGTATTCTACCAGCAGCTGACAGAATGAAAGGCTTCCAAAATTATACAGTGGGATAAGAAGAACACTGAGTTACTAGAAGTTTGTCTGACAGACAAAATAACTGTTTGATGTAACCTATGTGTTTCAAATACATTAAAGAGGAACTTAAAAACATACACACAAAAAAAAGAGAGAAGTATTTCTGAAAAAAAAAATCTTATTCTAAAAGAAAGGTTGTCCTCAAATACATTTTTAAACACTGAAACAACACTTTAAACACAAATATTTTTAAATAATTTTTAATAAACTGATTTTTTTTAATGCTGGCATAAGGACACTTCTCACTTCCTGACATAACTGTATTTATTTTAAGTCATTTTTGATGAAAATCCTGTCTCTAGAATAAAAATGTAGGCTGTAACAGTGCAAAATGTGTGACAGACTTGATTTAGATCTGTCATCTATTTCAACAAGGCATTAAACAGATAGCATAAATATCCCCTCTGTTACACAAAACCTATGACAAGTTGCGAGTTTTGGACCTGGTATATCATTTACCTAGTTAGAAAATTACTGTTCACCTTGAAATAATTGGGTTTTTTAGATAAAAATGGTAGGTTCTTTACTGTTGTCTCACTGAGTAGACCCTGAGAAATAATTTAGACAATGCAAAAGTGCCTCCAGTTTCGTTACTCAGCTATACGTAATTAGTTCGGAGAGCACGGCACATTTATCTGAATATGGTTTTCTATCTCAAGAGTGTTAGGTTATATGAGAAAAGATTTTCTGCACACCACAAAGTAGCAGAGACAATGACAGTGGAGGAGCCCAAATAATACCCCATTGGATACTTCCAAGCCCATCACAGAAGCCATTACCCCGTCAAAGGACTATTTCCACAAGCACAAAGGAGCACAGGCAGACAAAAGTAAGCAGGAATCAAAATTACAGACCCAGAGGAAGGGACACTACATTCAGGGCCTTCCCAGGGCTGTCCCATGCACTGCAATGTTCAGGCTTGAAACCAATCAAGGGAATTCACTGCCTAAGGTTATGGTATGCATTATGGGATGTTGGGGAGGAACATTTTGGGATTGCACAAGACTTACTATGAGATATTTAGGGAAGAAACAAAAGTTGGGGAAAGAGAAGGACAGAGATGATTTCAGGAGGAACAGATGTGGGAAACCAGAGGGATAAGGTGGCAAAAAGGGGTGGTCCTGTGTAAACAGGTGGTCAGTATGCTCACATATCCCTTGCACTACATGATCAAACCATTAAACTTAAAGCAGTGTTTACATGAGTATGCTACTGAGTTTTCAGTCCTAATCTCAGGCTCAAGCATATCGTGTAAACTTGCAAAATATCTATTGCTTTTTAGCATTTTCTCAGGTATTAAACCCATCCATAGGCCCTCTGTCTCAATTTTGAGTTACTGTCAACAACTGTGTAGGTTAGAAAGTTACTGTTTACCAGTTCCTGGTTATGGGAACCATCTAGTAATTAACTGTGGCAGCCCATTAAGTCTCTGTTACAGCAAGAGTAAACAAGCAAGATTTAACCATCAAGACAAGTCATATAAATGACTACCAGTTAGTTTTTCTTGCAGGTGACTAGTTCTGACATTCAGTTTTCAGTCAACTGGAAGGTGACTTTAGACAGGTTAAAGGAGCTAAAAATATCTTGAAGTTGCCTCTCATTTGCAAATTTCCAAAGAGCAATGTGTTAGCACAGCTGAACTATGATGACACTGTAGTACAGATAATAGAGGGCTGGCCAGGAACTACATTTTAACACATTATTGATCTTTCTTTCACTTCTCCCCCACCCCACAGAAAAGTCTGTTGAATTACCCAATGTTCTCAAAAGTAGCATGTTATTTGCATTTATATGCATATAGTTCCCACCAAGACCTCTCATACATAAAGTATGTGTCTACAGTTTTAGGCACTTATACTAAACAAAGTGTTAGCATTACATTATTAACTTTTACTTATTAGAAAACAGTAGAAAACTAGACTAAAACCTAGTCATACACCAGGATATGGTAATATATATGTTACTGTATTGATTTGAGCTCAGTGAATTAACTTCTGTATTACAGATGTCCAAATCTGATTTTCCCACTTTGTTTAGGGAACAGAAGACTTCATCAAGTCAAACAAATTCAGGGTATTGCTGTAGTGCAAGATAAGATAAAGATGAAAAAGATGACAGTCAGGAAGAAAAGGAAAAAGGAAAGGAAAGGAAAAAGGAAAGGAAAGGAAAAAGGAAAGGAAAGGAAAGGAAAGGAAAGGAAAGGAAAGGAAAGGAAAGGAAAGGAAAG
>JAOQGH010000001.1:157788221-157813475 GCA_025769975.1 Gallinago jamesoni
AGGAAAGGAAAGGAAAGGAAAGGAAAGGAAAGGAAAGGAAAGGAAAGGAAAAGGGACTCTCTGTAAAGTCTATGTAAAGAGACTTCAATAGTTTTATTCCTCTGAGTTGATCCCGATCTCCATGTTTATTGCTCACTTCCTAGCAGATGTGGCAAATTCAGTCTTTAGAGATAGGCTGCTGCAATTACAGCTATTCTCCATTTCATGTAGTGTGTGAAAAGCAAGATTTTGGGGTCTTTTTTTTTAGTAATCTGATTTCCTACATAAACAAAGTTTATTACATCCCTCTGTCTGTATGTCTTTGTGATCGCTCCCCCCCACCAGCAAAGTTTCAACTGTTCATGAAATTTCAACTATATTTGAGAAAGCAGTAAAGTTCTCAAGGATTCTTTCCTCTTCCATAACACTCAGTCATCACAAAGATATTTAGTTTTAAGAATGGGAATATTGCAGTCTTTAAATGCTTTCACTTGATCTTACATTATTGAAGACAATTAGAATTTTGTCATTGATTTTAATGGGCACAGATGTGCACCAAATGCAGAGAAATAAATTAGCTAAGTTTTCCAGCAAAAGCAGAACTGTCACCTTCCTAATTCTATCACCACAACAGCTGTCCCCTTTGTATGTATTTCATAAGTCGAAAGAATAAGACTATAGAAGCTGACTGCTTCTGAAGTGTTGTGGTGTGCACAATTCACTTATGGCTTTTTCCCAGCAAGTCGTAGCAAAGTTCTCTTTATATTCACTATGACTTCTGGCATAAGTTCCAAACAAACAAAAGTATGAATAAAAACAAAAGAATGACAATAACATTTTGTAACTGGATTCTTATATGAACTATGTAATTGAGAATTCATTATATGCTAATGGTCATAAAACAGCCAAAAGATAGTCTTGCATGTCCTCTAATGCATGAGTCAATAAAACATTCCACATTCTCTTCATTATAGGCTCTATTCTGATCCATTAGGACAGTGCATTCTACTACCTTATTGAGGCAATCATCTGAAGATGTTCAATGGAGCTATTTCTGTTTCAAAGGGGACAATGAATTAAGAGTTAACCCTGACCTTGTTGCACATCTGAGAGAAAACATGTTTAATTTTTGAAGCAAGTGTATAAAAAAAAATCACTGAGTTGATTTAGAAGCAGTTACAATCAGCTGCTTTTATTTTTCTCATCTACTTGTACTGTCTCATTTTTGCTTTGCATATTTTGTGTAAAATATACTTTCATTAAATTAATTGCAAAGTCTCAGGATTATTGACTGATTTGTCATTCATTCACATGAAAAAGAAAGCCAATACCAGTAGTGGTAGAGTAGCAAGCAGTATGTGCAATTTGCTTATTATTGTAGGTCTAGACTTGAGAGTAATATATTAACAGCCATTTCCTTGCTTTCAGTGCTGGCAGGCAGTCACAGAATTTGTCCATTCATTTCTGTCTCCTAATTAGATTAGTTAAATTTCTCCGAAAAACTGGCAATGTGCCACACCCTGTGATTTTAATATGAATTTACTGTTGGGTATCCTGCTTTACCTTCAGCCCCACTGATCTGTGAACCTCATCTCTATGACACCTTGGGCCATCACTGGAGGTGAAATTTCTTTAAGACTCCCCATCATACCAATGTCATTCTTACTTGCAATTTATTTGAAAACCACTGAACAATTTGATACCTGAGTGCTTCTCTAAACGTGAAGACTTAGACTGCTGATAAAATTAACTTTCCATAAGCCTCTTCAAACAGATCTGCTTTTCTGAGTGTCTGTGTTTTAAAGAACAGTCACAAATCTTAAGGTGTGACCCTTCCATGACAACCAAAAGTAGATAGTTATTCTACAGTCTTAGATTTTTATTGCCTTTTGTAAAATGTTGGACACATTTCTTTAAAAGTGTAGTATTCCTTGAAATATTGCTGTATTACTTGTAGGAAGGCCCACAAATGTGATCTTCCAGGGAACATAAGCTACCAGAATTGTTGTTTCATGTTCATTTAATGTGAAGTTTATTACAAGCTGTATTAGAAACACTACTGTATTTGGTTTACATGGCAAAATTTGGAGGGGGTGCTGTGGGGGGTGGCCTCTTTGGGAAGAAACCAGGGCTGTCCCGTGCCAGACACAGTTGGCTCCAGCTAGCTTCAACAGACCCACTGCAAGGCAGAGCTGAGCACCTCAGCCAAGATGGTAGCACCTTGGGTAAAATGTATTTAAGAAAGGGCAGAAAATGCCACACAGACAGAGAAGGAGGGAAAATAAGAGTAAGAAACAGTCCTGTGAACACCAAAGTCAAAGAAGAAGTGGAAAAAGGTGCTCTATGCACCAGAACAGAGATTCCCCTGCAGCCAATGGACAGAAACCACAATGGAGCTAGTATTTCTTTGCCATCTGTGGAGAGGACTATAATGGAGGTGGTAATTTCCTGCACCCTGCGAAGAAGACTATGGTAGAGCAGGTATTCTCTTGGAAGAGCCTACAATAAAGAAGATGGGGAGAGGATTTAGCAGTCACAGAGTGAAGTTGAGCCTGGGTGAGGGGAGCTGAAAGGTGGTTTTTTAATGTTTGTCATTGTTTCTCACTACCCAAGTTTATCTTAACTGGCAATAAATTTAACTAACTTCTCAAAGTTAAGATTGTTAAGAGATCTCACTACCTTTATGGCAATCCATGATACTTTCTAATTCTATTTTCTCCTCCTGTCCCACTCAAAAAGGGGAGTGAGTAAACGTTTCGGGGGGAGGGGGGAGTTTTGCCCTTAGCCAAGGTTAAACCTCCGCAACTGCTTTTTGGTAACTGTGTAATTATTTGAGTTAATTACTGCTGATGTTGAAGAGCAGAGCCTTGATATGTGATCTGTCTCCACTGGCTAATTCCAGATATCTACAATGTAGAAATCTACATCTGAGTATGTAATCTTATGTCTCTTTCAAAATCCATAAAGAAAGATAACCATATTAGGATGTGCTTTCTCTGATTTATTATAGGCATCTACTTTATGGTAAGATAAATCACACCATCCTTTCTTTCCATTGATTAGAAGGAAAGTTTGTAAGCTGTAATTCAGAAGATATAGATACTATTAGATGCTGCTTCCTTCAAAAATAGTTTCTTTTTCATGTGATTTCTTACTCGGGTTAGGCTGGTTTTCCATAACATATTTTAAAGAAAAATAAACTTATTCTGAATCATAGAATCTACACAAAGTTCTCCAGATATAAGCTCCAGCAGAGACTTGCATTTCCAGTTTACTGATGTCTGAATTTTCTCTACTGTGAGATGCCATAAAAGACTGCTAGATGAAATATGTCTGAAATATATGTGAAGCTGAAAATGCTAACTTATTCTCTATTTGTGGAGGAAGGATCATATAATTATTGCTGGTGCCTTATATATGCCATGTATCAAAGCAGGTCTAGAGTAAAAGGATGTTAGTGATTAAATACATTAGATAATATATAATGTGACAAACAGTTCATAGAATCATTTTGGTTGGAAAAGACCCTTGGGATCATCGAGTCCAACCATCTACCTTACTCTACAAAGTCCTCCCCTACACCATATTCCCCAACACCACATCTAAATGACTCTTAAACATGTCCAGGGGTGGTGACTCAACCACCTCCCTGGGCAGCCTATTCTAATGCCCGACCACTCTTTCTCTGAAAAATTCTTTCCTAATGTTCAGTCTAAACCTACCCTGTTGGAGCTTTAAGCCATTTCCTCTCGTTCGGTCACTAATTTACCTGTGAGAAGAGACCAGCACCAACCTCTGTACAGTGTCAAGTAGTTGTAGAGAACCTCCTCTTCTCAAACTAAACAGCCCCAGCTCCTTCAACCACTCTTCATGTGATTTGTTGTCCAGGCCCTTCACCACCTTCGTTGCCCTCCCCTGCACTTGCTCCAGCACCTTGATGTCTCTCTTTTATTGAGGTGCCCAGAACTGGACACAATACTCGAGGTGTGGCATCACCAGTGTTGAGTACAGGGGGACAATCACCTCCTACTTCTGCTGGTCACACTATTTCTAATACAGGCCAGGATGCCATTGGCTTTCTTGGCCACCTGGGCACACTGCCAGCTCATACTTAGCCGCTTGTTAACTAGAACAGGTCTTTTTCTGCCAGGCAGCTTTCCAGCCACAATTCTCCAAGCTTGTAGTGGTGCATGGGGTTATTGTGGCCCAAGTGCAGGACCTGGCACTTGGCCCTGTTGAAGTTCATACCATTAATGTTGCCCCGTCAATCCAATCTATCTAATTCTCTCTGTAGCTTCCCTATCCTCATGTGAATCAACACTCCTGCTTAACTGGTGTCATCTGTGAACTTGCTGATGATACACCCTATGTCTTTATCAAGATCATCAATAAAGACGTTAAACAGAAATGGTCCCAACACTGAGCCCTTAGGCACACCATTTGTGACAGCAGTGCTGATCTATGCAGACTTGGCTCATTGCATTATCTCATTAGTTGTATTGGTAGATATAGGGATATTATAGAGAAAAAAAAAGTCATCAGAATGAAATAGTTATTTTTGCTTTTGAGGAGTTTTGAAATACAGCTCCACAGCCAACTAAACCCTTATGACAGAGGAAGTTATGTTAGGGTAGAACATCTATTGAGTAGGAGGTGATGCATAAAATAACATATTCCCAGAGAAATGCAAGAGAAGCAGTCACATCAGACACATCTGTTCAGGCAGGGGTACACACCTACAGATCCATAAACACCACAAGAGAGCATTCTGTTGTTGAAGACAACCTGGTGTCAAAATTACTATATGGCTGTCATCCTGTAGTTTCTTGAAAGGGCTCTACCATTGTTTTCAAGGCAAAGCTGTAATCAAACATGCTGTCATACAGGACACAAGTCTACCCTCACAGATGTTCCCCTGACCTGTCTTCCCTAATATCTTTTTTGCTAATGCAATAAATCTGTCCCACCTCTGCTAAGACAACACCATTGCCATCCAGTATTGTTGGAGAGGTTTCTTTCAGGTGGTAGAATTTCACTCCTAGACACAAATGATAAAGATATTACAAATACCATTTCTGTATGGCAGCTGGAACTCTAAAATACTCTGAATACCGGATCTAAGGAAGTTCTTCTTCAACAGTCTTTTTTCAGAACTGAAACTGTTTATGATCTAATTGTTCAGATATATTTTTTCAGGAATATAAGGTAATGCCAGTTTTTTTCAACCAACCTTTTGACGGGTTACTAAACAGTGCTCTTAACTGAACATAAAAAATACATCGAACTGAACAAAATTCTAGAATATGTTGATCTTCCTTCCTCAAGTCCTTTAAAATTCTACTGCTGTCTCCTAAGCAATTCAGGATATTCTGCATTATCAAAGAATGTTCTCCTATAGCACATGGGATTACTTTTATTATTGATCTTTTTTCACATTAAGTTGCTATGAATGTGAAAATTGGAAGCATCAGCTCTCCCTTCCTTATGTGTGCCATTCAAATGCTTTCTTCAATCATCCCAAGGTCAAAGACTGGAATGAACACTTCAGATATGTCATTCTCTGTTTAGAAAGTTTTTGAACCCTTATAGTTTTTCAGAAAAGTTGAAGCAAAAAATTTTTTCCACTAGTTTCAGCCAACTCATTGTCCCAAAGCATTACAAATGATACTCACTCTTCTTGAAGCCTTTTACTACAGTCATATTAACAAACATGGGTATACTGACTGCTCAGTGTCAGTTCATGTCACAGTTCTTGTCACAGTTTCTTAATAGATGTTGCATGGTTTGTGTTATGATTAATAAGATTCCCACATGGCTAAGAGAATCCCATATTACCTCTGTGTCTGTTCCACACTCTGGGAGAAACTGGATGAGAAAAAGAATGAGTTTTCTTATACTCCTTGAATTATTCAAGCTAATTAATCTATTTTTATATGTCACTTAAAACATAAACCAGACACATAGCACAATGTTTACAAGCCTCTTATGTGGTCATGACCAATACATGGTTTCCAATGAAATAAACACAAAAAAATTGTTTTTTCCTTAATGTAAGGAAAATTTCATCTCATTTTAAAAGTTGTGTAAGGGGAAATAAAAAAAAAAAAAGGCTTTGCAAAGGAAGGATTTAGTAGAGCAAAAAAATTTCCTAAAACAAGAAGTAGGCTGAAGATAAGGGTTTGAAGTTGATGGTTTGGTTCAGCATATTATAGCAATAAAGGTTAGAGCTGATATAAGTTTATAAGCTCACTTCCAAAATGCCAAATGTTAATCTTACTTTACTTGTGAAGGTTTATTCTATGGAACAACAACAACAATTATACACACGTATATTCTTTGCAGAACAAAAACCTCACATGGATATAAGTCACATTCAGATCAAAAAGATAGCCTGGATGAAATTTAGCTCTGTGCCTAAAATAATATGTGTTCAATTATTAGTATTTCTCTACAAATAATGCCTGAAATAATCAGAAATATAAAAAGTGCACTAGATAGATGTATCTAAGACCTATCACTGTGATTAAATAATTAGGGATAATTGAATTTTTAAAAAAAAAAACCCAACCATCAAAGTTGACTGAATTCAACTCACAATTTTATCAGTTCAGATGAGTCTTCTTGAGCTGTACTTTTTGCAGTCCAATTCAAATGTCGTCATTTAGCAGTAAAATTATTATTCGAGAATATACCTGCTTGCTTTAGAAAACTGTGAGATTGTGGCTGGAGGGTATATCTTTACTAATTTGTGCTAACTGAATATAATGAAGATGACATAATCTGTAATCATTAAGGAGAAAGGAAAAAAGCCAGTTTATTATTGACATCAATAATATTAGGAGCTAGAGTGGAAGTATTTATATCTGATATGCTCTTGGGTTACAACTACTGGCTAGGCTTTTGTCAGAAGATAACAGCAGAGTGTACAATTCTAAATTGATATGAAAAAGGTGGCCCAAAATTGCAAAATTAAGAACAGAGTAAATAATATATTCTCTAGACTCTGTCTGGACTGTTTTGCCACAGTAAATTTCAGGAGTCACTTACACATGTGCTCTTGTACTTCAGAACTTCTTATTTCCCACTTTGGACATAAAGGAAGAATACATGCACCTACAGAATTAATTCCAGTGTTCATAGACGTCTATGTCCTTGTGATGCATGACTGAGCTGTGATACTCCTCCTTACTGATATAGCCAATATTAGAAAATGCATAGCTAAGCAAACTACTTTTTCTACGTACTGAAAGTCTCAGACAAAAGTATGATAATAATTTCCATTACCACACCCATATTGTGTAACCCACTTTGTATAGTTCCTAGGCGCTATTGAAACAATAAACAGGTTATGTATTGAACCTGGCTAGGATTGCAGCTGAGTGAATCCCATTAAAAAAATAATTAGCTGAGTCATATCCGTAATATACAATTCATCTGCTATACTGTATTTCCAAAAATTATCTGTTACAATGACTACTGGTGCTAGTTAACTTCTGTTTGTAATGAAACATTTAGTTATTCAAGAAGTTGAGGAAATGAAATAACTATTCCTTATAGCATGTCACTATTTGTGCTTTTGGTTGTGAAAAAAAATGTATTTGAAAAAAAATATTATTTATTTGTATTTCAGCAGTGGATAAGGGCTGTGTGCGTACATAGTAAGCAGCAGCAGTTTTGTTCTACATAAAGAAGTCAGAAAACAGATGGGTATAAATACAAATAACTGGCAACCATAACAGTGGTGTGTTTCTTACCAAAAGCCATTTCTTGCCTTGTGGTTCTTTCTTTTGTAGAAAGTAGTCATTAGAATGAGCAAGATCAAAGCTTGTAGTAGGGCTTTGCTGCTATGTTTAAATGCAGTCTGATGATTTGAAATTAAGCCATGATGACAAAAAAGGGACTTGCAGATATTTTCCTTATAAGAAATTTTCTTAAAAAGGAAATTTTTCTTTTAAGAAATTAAAGTACTGAAACTGACTCTCAGATAAGAAATTTTAAAGCATATAAAGATACAAAACCAGAATGGTATACCTTATTTCTAAAGAAAATGGGTTAAACAAGCAGCAACTTCTTCTTAGAACTATTCCTCACCACATGAAGAATGCCCTGTTCTGTAAGAAAGACAAATTTGTGGTCTCAAATTTTTCAAGTTGTATAGCCCTTGGCAAGTTGCAATTACAGCAGAAAATAACATATTTTCTATGGGAAAAGAATGCCCTGTCTTTTGACTAACACTACAACAGATAAGGAAATATAAAAGTCTTTGTCATCTCTCTTGTTCAATAGCAGAGGTTTTACATCATATTGCCACAATTCCAGGTTTATGCAGGACTTCCACAATTGTATTGTGTCAGCAATTCTCTGTAAAAGACCTCAATACCTCCAATTCCCTCTTACTACATAGTTCACACTGAATTCAACTTACGTTAGGATACAAGTGCGTCACAATGCAGATGCAACCTTTCACATCTCAAACTTTATTTCTCCCCTCTAAATTATAGTTATGACTATCTTCATCCACTTCTTAACCTGTGTATACTAATACCTTCTCTAAACTGATGTAAACTGAAGTTTCAAAGAAAAATAAAAAAGACAAAAGCACCCTATAAGACAAAGCCAGACACTCTTTGCATGATTTTTGTCTTCTTTTATGTGCTGTCTTCAGGCCCACTAGATATGTAAAGCAGGCACTCTTGTATTCATGACCAAACTTCAATGCCAGCTCAGAAGTTTAATCTTTAATGTTTCTATGGGCTTGAGTGGTCTGGTCTCAGTTAGAATTCATGATTTTGCAGACAATGATGGAAATATTGAGACAACTGGCTGCATCACAGCAGTCTAGATGTCTAAATGGGGCCTGTGCATAAGCAACGTAGACACTCAGACATTTAAATCAGATGACTCCTTGAAAAAGACATTATATGAATCTTAATTTATGAGGAATGAGAAAGAAGACACTGAGCAAGACAGCTATTAGTCTTATTTGCAGTTCTGACTGTTTCACTTTGAGTAGGTACACAACACTGAAAATCCACTATCTATCCACTGTCAGGAAATCATGAGCATTGAAGTTTGTAATAAAGGTATTGCTAGGAGAACAAAACCCCCAAGGGAGTAAATTGATGAACTGTCAATTTAGACATAATTTATTTTCACACCAGAACTGAAGTATTTAGGAATTCTTTATAAAACTTCTTAATAAAATGACTCTTTAAACTTGGAAGATCCAATTTATTATCTGGTAAATATTGAAGGGCTTTTTGTTCTCTAATAAGCCTAAAAGTACTGGAATGAAAGAAAGAACAGAGGTGAATGTTAAATTGCATCTGTTCCTGACACACTGAGTTTAAGTTTCTAAAAGGTTTTCAGTGGAGAAGTTGGTAGAGATATATAACTGTAGGAGTTTCTTCACATCCTGTGGCGATGATTAAAGCAGAGTGAATAATTGATTCTTTGGTTCATCCATTTGTGGATCAACTAAAAAATTAGAACGAATTAGCCCAACACTTAAAAAGAAACCTCCCAATAAAGAAACGAGCAAAAAACTCCCCCAAAGAAGTCTCTTTGCAGTTTTGTGACTTTTCCAAGTCTAATGTTTTAAGAAATTTAACTCAATTCAGGAATAATTAAAAATATTTGAAAGTTTTCTATTTTTGAAAATAAGTATTTGTTGAATAAATGGCGCAACAAACATTTTTTTTTTCTTTAATCTGAGTGTAACAGTGACTGCTTTCAAGACTGTACGGGAGAACTTTGTAGAGTAGGGTAGATGGTTGGACTCGATGATCCCAAGTGCCTTTTCCAATTGAAATGGTTCTATGATTCTATGAATTGTAGTAGTTCTATAGTTCAAACCTGGCAGTTGTCCATATAAGTAGCTGACATTTGTTGAAGTCATTCATGATATAACATAGCAGAATGTAACAGCTGATGCTGAGATCCATCAATATTTGGACTCAGCTAGACATTTGTGACTTTGTTTTTCATCAGTCTGTGATGGAGTAAATCAACTACCACTTATATTGCTCACTTCTACTTAAGGGCAAAAATACCCAGAGCTATCCTAAAGAGAGAAAAATCCTTAAAGATTTTAAACTCCTAAACAATGTCTTAAAATGGCAGCCCCTATCAGGACTAGTGAAAAAAACTGCTTGGGTAAAGAAGTTCTGGGATAAGATGCTATTCTAAGTATCAAAAAGATAGTATAAGATAGAGTCATCATACTGTAAAAAGGTACAGATGATAGAATTCACTCCATCAAATTAATAAACTCAACTCTATTACTAGCTGCTGTTTATACAAGAGCACTTTTTCTCCACTGGAAAAATGAATGATAATTATTTCAAAGACTATATGTTGATGAAGATCTACTGATCAATAAGAGGCCATTTACATGGGATGATCAGATTTAGAAAGGAATCATGAGAACTATGAACTTATGTAAATAATGACAATTTATCTAATCTTGCTATATAGAGATGCTTTATTATTAAGAATACTTCACTTCTCCATGTACTAAAGTCCACCTGTTGCCCCTTCCCTCAAGATCCCATGGCTTACATTTTGCAACTGGATACTAAAAATGTAAATATTGTATTTTACATTTGGTACATTGATGGCTCTTTAGAACCTCCTGGAAGCTTCCTTCAGGAACTAGGCATTAATGCAAAATTAGTGTTATTACTGTCTGGTTTCTTATATTGTGGTGCTTGCCACTGCAGGAAGTGAAAACCCGATTATATCCTTTTGAATCAAAATTTCTAGAAATCATCCTAGGCAGAAGAAAAGAGTGAGCCACAAGAACTGATATCTGGATTTCCAGTCACTGTACTAGTTATAATTTTTCAATCTGTACTGAGTTCCAGTGGTGAGGCAAGTCTAAACTTCCTTGAAAAAAGAAATCAAAGAAGAAGGAAGAGAGCCAAGGTGATTATGATCAAACTGAGTAAACATTACAGAGCATTTAATGAGGGACGTGGTTTAAATGGTAATGGATAGAGGAATGCTAGATCACTCGAATATTCTGAAATGCTGAAGTACATCAAGCAGCAGAAAGCTGTGTTATTTGGGGTTTTGGTTTGTTTGTTGTTTTTTTGTTTGTTTGGTTGGTTTGTTTGGTTTTGGTTTTGTTTTGTTTTGTTTTTACATACAGCCAGAGTTTCAGGTGACAGAGTGCAAACTTGAAGATGTAAATATTCAGTGATATGACTGACAAGGAATGTATTAAAAAGATTGTTATTAACTATAGGAAATGCCAGCTGCTGGAGAAGAGACAACCACACAAACTGGATGATCTCCTGACACATGATAGTTACTAGCACAGTTTTTATGCCATATGGAAAGTGTTCTCCAAACAGCTGGAGCTGAAAGCAGGCTTAGCAGAATGCGTGTCCTAAAGAAACTGAGGAATGGAATATAGTCTTTGTTGTGGCAAGAAAGCAATGCTCTACCCTGTCCCTCAGTTTCATAATGTACTGTGTCTACAGGATTCTAAATTAATTTATGAGTCTAGCTAGGGTGCTGTGGAGATGTAATGGCAGTTAGAGAGAACTGGTTTTTTTCTAGATACCTAATTTTTGGTACAGAATTTCCCCTGATACATTAAATAAAGATCTAGTTATAAAATATCTTTTGTATTTCATCTGGTATAATATAACTGAGGCAAAAGCATAAGCTTTATTCTACTCTTAAGTAGCTTTCTTTTGTACTTTTATTAATAAAATTGTATTGTAAGGCTATCTTACTAATGTGATTCAAACAGAGATTGTTTGGCATAAGAAAAAAATAAAGAAAATTTTAGTAACAAAATGAACGGGCCAACTTGGAAGAAGGAAAACTAACACTGTAGCTGTCATTCTATAAGCTCTATCAAAGAGAAAACCAAAAACTTCTGAAAGATGAATGGTGTTTGGAAAACTCAAAAGGCATTTTTCAAGCATGAAAGCAGCAATGTACAATTTCAGATAGTTCTTTTAGAAAACAAACAGAAAGTTATTTCCCCTTCTTATAATTAACTACAGAAAACAGAATCTCTTTTTCCATGGATGAAAATGCACCAACCATCTATATGCATTAGTGATGTTATTTACATATAAGAATTCCAAGAAATATAATTTCTGGAAGTAAGATGGTGGTGATGTATACAACTTTGCTTTGATATAGCCTGATACACACTGGACTGTATCTTGTGATGACAAGTAATAAAAGTGGTAGTAGTTGAGGAAAACTGCAATGGGTCAATCTCAACACATCTATCAGCCAATGAGCAGTACAAAACTGTGGGCCTCATTTTTTTTAATCTGCTAAGTCTTTGTTATGGTGCTGGTTGCGGCCTTTCTGTTAAGGCTGGTAAAGTTACTACACTTTAGGCCACATTCTCCTCAGATGTCACAAACAATTTTTTGCTGGTCTTATTTATTTCTAATACAGTTTTTAAAGCCACATATGGCATTGGAATAAAGAAGAAACCTTTAGTTTCTGGCCAGTGGAAATTAAAACATAAAATATATGTGCGTCAGGCTGTAGGTAAATGTGTTTGAATCAACCTCTTTATAACGGGTTGTGATAAACTGTGGAATTCAGAGTAATGCATACCAATATTTTTTTTAATTGGGAGGAAATAATTATAAAATTCAAATGGAGTCCATAGGGAATTTAACTCATTACAATTGATAAACTTTAAAGAAAAGCCCAAGATTGGAAAAGAAGTCCAAAAATATACGAGGATAACTTCAAATAGAAAAGAATACTGATAGAAGGAGTGAAATGATTTTTTGTTTTTAAGGTTTAAACTGTAATTCTAGTGGTCTTAAAAGCCAGATACACTCTTACTTCTGCTGCTACTGCCAGCAGTAATAAATAACCAGGGATTTTTTTTTTCCATGGAAGTAAAACATCCAGACCTCCAGCTTGTGTATGTCTATTATTATTCTGAAAGCTGTCCAGAACAGAAAGAGAAGTCTGTGAAAAGCAGAGAAAAGAATAAATTTTCCAACTTTGTATTTATATGAATACTAGGGTAGTTTGACTGGGTTATACTGAGACCTTATTTCCTGAAGTATAATGGATGGAGGACTGTTCTTTTTTTCAGTGATACAGACCTCAAATAATGCTTTAGGAGGTATATATTAATTCATGCCTGTTCTGCACAGGAGGAGGTGCAGGGTTCTTTCTAGATCTCAGTAAGAAAGGTACAAGAGAAAACATGTCAGTAAAATGTCTTGCATAATAAGATAGAAATAGGAAGGAAAATATAGCTAGCAAATAAATTTTACCTCCCTTCAGATACTGGAAACTTGCTTATGTGCAGCATCAGATAGAACCCCAAATGAATCCTCCCGTAGTACACCCTCTCCCCTGTATCATGGGTCCATACACTGATGTAATAAACAAAATTATACATCTTGCCTTGACAGGTAAGACTGTTATCTCTTTCATAATGCCCATCAGAGCATATTTAGCTACGCATATCTAGAAACCATACCCAGGAACAGCACATTCCCCTACATTGTTATATATAGGGAGTTTCACTGTGACCACTCCTTATCATGTAGGTTTTTCAAGCCCTAAATACAAGCACAGACACAGCTTGCTCAAGTGCACTAACTCCTAAAATACAAGATCATCCTCAAAACTTCCTATACAATATCATTGCTCACATTGATAATTTTGTAATGAGATAAGAACTAGTAGGTTGGTATTCAATGGGTTAACTATACTTTTTTTTGAGATTTGTAAGTCTTTTTCTCCAATAAAACAAAGAAATGCATATCTTAATTCTAGATTTAGAGAATGGATGAGTGGCCTAAAGTAAATTTTTAGTTAGTAGGGTAGAACTGTCCTCTTTCATTTATAGGTCTCCTGAAATGCCTAGGTATCTGAAATATTTCTACTTTGGGTTTATTGTTTATTTACATACCCTTTATATACTACACAGCATTTAGGGGAAAGAAAAAATATTCTTTCAAATAAAGTAATCATAAATCAAATTAATGGGCCCAAACATTATGTTAGGCCATAATTTGTTATCCATTAAAAATAATTGGTTTCATCCAAATAGCTTTCTTTGTGCAGGAAACAACTTAAACCACTGGAAAATTTTTGACTGAAAGAAATGGAACAGATTTGATGGCTAGTTCCATCCATGTCTCTCTGCTTAATAACTCAATAGCTATTCTTGTTCTTCTATGAACAATGAAATATAATGAAATCCAGACCAACAAAAGTTTCACAAAAGTGTTAGGACTTTGTTAACTTCACGCAGCTCTCAAGCATCTGCTTATTATTTGTGATTCTCTCACTGAAATAAGGAAACTGGTTGAAGAAGGCTCTGGAGGTCCCTTCCAACTCTGTCAAAGTCTGAGCCCCTCTCTCTTTGTTTTTTAAAACATCATAGAAATTCCAGTAATCTAGTCCAACCTGCCACCCATATTGGGACTACTGTGATCACAAGACCAGGTCAGCTATAGTTTTGTCTATTTGACTCCTGAAAATCTTCAAGGATGAATATTCTGCAAGTTCTTTGGTCAACATCTTCAGATATCAATGAACCTCCTAGTGCATTTTTTTTTTTCTAATGCCCAAACCTCCCAAGTTGGAATCTGTGGATATTATCCTTTGTTATATCACCTGCTACTACCAGGATGATTTTGTCAACACTATATTTGTAGCTTCTCAAATAGTGAGAGAGTCTCTCCATCATCTATCAACAATCCTGGTCAACAGGAGAGGTACCAGACGACAGGAGGGTGGCCAACATGACACCTATCTACAAGAAAGGCTGGAAGGAGGATCTGGGGAACTACAGGCCTGTCAGTCTGACCTCAGTACCAGGAAAGGTCATGGAGAGGATCATCTTGAGTGAGCTCTCACAGCAAGTGCAGGGCAGCCAAGATATCAGGGCCAGCCAGCATGGGTTTATGAAAGGGAGGTCCTGCTTAACCAACTTGATCTCTTTCTATGACCATGTCACCTGCCTTCTCAATGTGGGGAAAGCTGTGGACATTGTCTACCTGGACTTTGGTAAGGCCTTTGACACTGTCCCTCACAACGTTCTCCTGAAGCAGCTGGTGAATCATGGTATAGACAAGTGTACTCTTCACTGGGTAAAAAACTGGCTGGATGGCCATGCCCAGAGAGTTGTGAATAATGGGGTGAAATCCAGTTGGTGGCCAGTCATGAGTGGTGTCCCTCAGGGCTCAGTTTTGGGGCCAGTATTGTTGAATATCTTTATAGATGATCTGGATAAGGGGATTGAATGCACCCTTTGTAAGTTTGCAGATGACACCAAACTAGTGGGAGTGTTGATCTACTTGAGGATAGGAAAGTTCTACAGAAGGACCTGGACAGGTTGGATGGGCCAAGACCAATGGGATAGGGCCAAGTGCAGGGTCCTGCATTTCAGTCACAACAACCCCAGGCGATGCTACAGGCTTGAGGAAGAGTGGCTGGAAAGATGCCCAGCAGAAAAGGATCTGGGGATATTGGTGGACAGACGGCTTAACATGAGCCAGCAGTGTGCCCAGGTGGCCAAGAAGGCCAAGAGTATCCTGGCCTGTATCAGGAATAGTGTGGCCAGCAGGAGTAGGGAAGTGATTGCAAGGGAACATTGAAGTGCTGGAACGTGTCCAGAGGAAAATCACCAAGCTAGTGAGGGATCTAGAGAACAAGTCATGTTTAGTTTGGAGAGGAGGAATCTGAGGAGGGACTGATGATATCCATCCAAATGTAGTCCAGTATGTAATTTGCCAATTAGAATGCTTTAATGCTTTGTAATAAGGGTGGCATTCAATGGAATCCTTGGTCCTTTCCAGCAGAGAAAGGACTTATTCTATTCAACCAGTTTTTATCTTGTAAAGGTGCATAATAATAATTTAATAAATCTGCGGTTTGTGTGAAGCCCTTCACTTGTCTTTACTGAACTTCGCGAGGAAGTTTTCTGTCTTATGAGGAAAGTCTGAGAGACCTGCATCTGTTCAGCCTGGAGAAAAGAGGACAGAGAGGGGAGTTCATCAATGCTTATAAATACCTAAGGGGCAGGTGTCAAGAGGGACAAGGGACAGTGGACACAAGCTGGACAAGTTCTGTCTGAAGATGTCAAAAAACTTCTTTACTTTGAGGGTGACAAAGCACTATAACAGGCTGCCCAGAGAGGTTGTGGAGTCTCCTTCTCTGGAGATATTCAAAATCTGCCTGTAAGTGTTCCTGTCCAGCCTGCTCTAGGTGAACTTGCTTTAGCAGGGGGATTGGACTAGATGATCTCTGAAAGTCCTTTCTAGTGCCTATGATTCTGTGTGATTCTGTGGTTCTGATGGCTTGGTCATCAAGGTTCTTCTGGATTTAATCCTTTGAAGTCCATTGCCGCACTTGCACTGCTTCTTGTGAGGTTTGTCCTCTGTTGGTTCAAGTAATTCCTAATACAGAACTTCCTATGTTATGTAACTCAAATCATGGGTTGCAACAGTTTAAGGGTATATTCATTAAAATCTTCAGCTGTGATCCATTTGGGTCAGGTTATGGGGTTTAACATTTCCTTGAGCTCTTCCTCTTGCATAGATTTATCTATGAGCCACAGTCCCTTCAGGGTTGCACCTGCTTTCATCACAGACTTATCCATAATCATGGATGTTTTGAGGTGTTCCTGCTGTAGTATGTTATTATCCATGGCCATAGTATCTTCAGAGGTATACATGCTGCAGTGTGGACTCGTGTGGTCACAGACACTTTGACGTATACCTGCTCTGGTGTGGACTTATCCATGTCCACAGATGCTTCAGAGTGTACCTGCTCCCATGTGGACTTATCTACTGGTCACAGACCCTTAGACCTACATTCACACTGGACATCCAGCCTGTACAGTAGAACACCACAGGAACAACAACAATGCCTTGGCCATCTGCAAACCCAGATGCCTGGTTGTTGCTATTATCAAAATGTTCATAGACATAGCAGAGTAAGAGAATAGGTGGTACAGCAAGCAGCAAACCAAAAAGCAGCCACTAACAACTACTAAACTCTAATAAGGAAAGAAATAAGGAAAGAAAGTTCCTGTAGTAAGGAAAGAAAACCCCATGGCAAGCACAGGAGCCTGCCAGCTAGTAACTTAACAGCTATAACAGTTATAAATTCAATCTGAACACTCCAATCTGTCATTTCTTGAATTTCTTGAATTTCTTTCCTCAAAGCCCACATTGGACTCCAAAATAGACCATTGTGGGTTAACCCTGGCAGGCATCCAAACACCACACAGCTGTTTACTCACTCCCCCACAGCAGGATGGAGGGAGAGAATTGGAATGGTGAAAGCAAAAAAGTGCATGAGCTGAGAGACAGGCTGTTTAATAGGTAAAGCAAAACTGCATTCACAAGCAAAGCAAAATAAGGAATTCATTCACTGCTTCCCATTGGCAGGCAGGTATTTAGCCATCTCCAGCAAAGCAGGGCTGCATCAAGTATAACACTTACTTGAGAAGACAAATGCCATAACTGCTCCCGCTTCCTCCTTTCACCCCCAGCTTTTATTGCTACGCATGACATCAGATGGTGTGGGATACTCCTTTATTCAGTTAGAGTCAGTTGTCCCAGCTTTTTCCCCTCCCGACTTCTTGTGAACACGTGCAACAATGCCTGGCAAGGGCAGCGTGAGAAACAGAGAAGGCCTTCAGGCTGTTCAGCAATAGTAAAAACATGCATGTGTTATCAACACTGTTTTCTGAAACAGTACCATACAAGATACTCCAAAGAAAATTAACTCTGTCCCAGTAAAAACCAGTGCAAGCATGTAAATCCTTCTTTTCCCCATTCCAGACTTTATTTGGTATATATTTTCAAATTTCCTAAAGGTTTATTCTGACTGTTACAGTAGCCAGTTGATCATTAAGTGGCTGATTTTGGTGTATCAGCCCACTTAAGTGTCCGTTCACCTAGCTCATGCTTTCATAGCTTAACTGACAGTGCTGTGGAAGGTTTACTACATGGTGTAGACTGAATCTGTCATCCACACAGTCAGTCATTTATCAGCTTGATCAAGCATAGTTTGTCCTTAGTAAATTCTGCTTACATTCTTTTATGTGTTTGGAAATGAATTCAAAGAGCAAATACCTTGTGATTTTATAGGTTACTCTCACTGTCTTTTAGTTCCCTATGTTCTCCTTCCTTCCTTTCTTAAAAATAGACATAAAATTTGCCTTAAACCATTTGTCAGGGACCTTCCTACAGCAGTTTTGCAATCCTGTCAGCCAGGTCTTCAAGCACTCATGGATGAAATACATCCAGCCTGTGGATCTGAACACATCATGCTTCTTCATGTAATGTCTCTCTACTTCCCTAACTTTGTTGATACACAGAAGACTGGAACTATGCTTTGACTGTGAAGATCAAGCTAAAAAAAATTATAGAGTACTTTGACCTTTTCTGCATTGCCTGTCACTCATTTATGTCCTCATCCATTGAAATGTACTTGTTTTTCCTAAACTTGCTTTTGTAATTGGCATTCTTATAGAACTCCTTTTTGTTAACATTATTCTCCCTAACTAGTTTTAAACTAAGCTGAACTTAGGCCTTTTTGATCTTGACCTTAAGAACATAGGTAATGCTTTTATTTTTTTTTTTTTTAATTGCCTGTCCTCCTTTCCAATTCCTCTATGTGCTATTTTTGTCTTTTATTTGAGGAAGAAGTTACCTGCTTAGCTAAGAGAACCTTTGCAAAAACTACTACAAAACCTACTATTTTCCTTTACAATGGGATGATTTTATCCTGACCTGTCAAAAACATGCTTCAAAAAACAACCACCAATCAGCTACTTGCCTTTCCAACCACCCTCTGGATCATAAATGCAATCACTTCATGATTGTTTCAGTGTTGTTCTTTGTGCTTCATTCATCACCCCTTCTTCTGCTGTGAATACCATTATCCCTGGTTCATCCTTCTAACAAACAAAAAAGGATACTGCTACTAGTATAATTTAGAAAACTCCTAGATATCAACATTATGTTGCCCTCCAAGTAATTGTCAAACTTTTTTAACTTGCTTTTTATAAGGCCTTATATACTGTCTCCTCTTGGTTAAGCTGTCTGTAATAGACCTCCTCTATGACGTGACATTCTCAACAGACATATCCTCATTTTCCTTTTGAAGTCAGTGACAGAGATGCCAAATAGAGAGGAAAATTTCCTGTCCGTTTCATCCTTGACTGTCATTCATGAGCAGCCTATATCCTTGGGCTATACCGGGCCTATAATGTGCTCTAATCTTATGTACTATCACACCATTCTCCAGGATTGTCAACCACAGTTACACTAGTGGTACCCAGGCTGATTTTCTGCTGCATAGAGAATCAGTGTTTCTATTGTAAAAAAAAAAACAACACAACCCAAAAACTTGCTGCGTTCCATTACTTAAATTGTTTTCAGTATATTATGTTTACTAGTCTTTGCAGGAAAATTCAATGACTCCCTTGCTGAATAGAGAGGATACCATGATGAAACAAAATCAGTCTGTGTGTTATTTTTAATAAAGACTCTACAGGATCTTCTGCATATTCCTATGAAATAGTTTTTGAGAAGAAAAGATGGAAAGCTTTGGGTTTCATGGATCTAACACTTAGTGAATTCATACACTTTCTTGTATGATGAACTGCGGTACAGCTTATAACACTGCAAGCAAAGTAACCAATCTCAGATTTGGACACAAGGTTCATCTACATATGGTCTTCTTATTTGAAGGGGTAACAATCAGCCTGCATTTGTGTACCATACTTCAGAATAAATATAAAATTAGCATTTCTAAAATTCCATTGTAAACAAAACATTATTTTCATGCAATACTTTAAACATCATACAAGATTGTCTTTATTTTGCAAGTTCTTTTAAACTTACTCAGAATCCAAATTAATTTACTTAAATATTATCATGCCTGATACCAATATGTTTTTTTTAATAAGTATGTATTTTTGATTTCTGCGTATATGTCTCATGACGCACTGATAGGGCAAAGGTATGAAGAGGTGCTTGATTTAAGACACTTGAGAGTCCCCTTATTTGGAGATTTTCAAGACCCGCCTGGATGCAGTCCTGAGTGACATGCTCTAGCTCTGGGCAATCCTGCTTCAGCAGGGGAGTTGGACTAGATGATCTCTATGGTCCCTTCCAACTCTAAAAATAATTCAGTGTAATTCAGTGTAATTCAGTGTAAAGGTCCATCTCTTATTTTAAACATTTGACCCTGTCAGTCCACCTAGCACCTCTGCACATTAGTTTCCCATTTGTAAAAGAGAAATAATAGCACATCTTTAGCTTCTAGGTCATTGAGTACATTCATATTAAAATAGCTGATAGCGTGGTTTTCTGATATAGAATACAGCAACATTAGAAATTTAGGTGGAATATATAAGACATTTCAAATTTAAGAAGATGTCAAGATTTATGACTGTTGGAGGGCTAGTGGCTTTTTTATTTTGTTAAAGAAGGGGTGCAGTAAAGGTTCTGACACTGATGAATGATGTTGAATGAGGTGTAATGTCAGTTCCAGATAAGAATCTGCAATCCACTGTGAAGAAACCCTCCAAGCACAATGTCATGGCTGAACTTAAGTGCTGTTTGAATGCCCACCTAAATTAAGGTCCATTAAAAAAAAATACTTTTAAAAAGAACCTAAAAACATTCACCGCATACTTACCTCAAGATCTATTTGTGGGTGAAAAAGCATATTCCACTTACATAGAGCTAAGAATTTACTGACAGTCCAATTAATATTTTAACAGCATAATCAAAATGCAACAATTATCATTAATCCTGTTACAATAGCATTATCATTTATAATCCTAATTAATATTAAACCCCTATATTATTACAAATGCTAATATCAACTCTTTGTTGTTTGCTATTGTGTACTAAATCCAGATTAAGCCAAGGCAAACTCAGGGAAACCAAGCTCCTGCACTTCCAGGTCAGTACAAATCTCATGGCTTTTTATTAGTAATGACAGAAGACATATTTGCTTGTCTATAACAAGAGCTATGTGGACCTATTTGTTATACCAGTCCCTGAAAGCTTGTTTTCTTCCTTAAGTGTCTGCACAATCACATATCCAATTTTAATATCCAGATACCTATTTTGCAGATATATTCAGCTTGCTTTCAGCAAAATTTGCATCCAATGTTTTTATTTATTAATATTAAAGTCAAGCCTAGATGAAAAAAAATATGAGAGAAATATAATTAACTTGAAAAACTTAAGGGGAAGTTAAAAGACAGTAAAATGTAAACAATGCAAAGGAATAATTTTATTTTTTTTTCTGTAGACAAAGAATGTTGACAGAGCGTGTATCTGTTTTCCCTTGTGCAAGTCATATTCATACCATATTCCTTTATAATAAACTCTCTGCTAGACTTTTTACAACACAGACCATAATGAAAACAGGGCCAAATATTACCTGAAGAAAGTGATTTGACTTACGGAGACATAGTCTCTATATGTGTTACCCCAATTTGCAAAGAATTATTATTAAACACCAAAAACCAGATCCTGGAAAAGAGGTGTCTTTTCACAATAAAATCCCTCTCTTTGCTAGTAGTAATCTCTTCTATTTGCACTGACTGTATTTCTAAGGTGGTTTTGTATAGAAACAAAAAAGACATTTAAGGAACCCTTTTATTTTATTATAGGTAAATAGTAAGCAACTGCCCTGTCAGGTTTACCCTCATATCTGTCCTGTTTTACAATATGAAGTTGAACCTGCCTTCACACATGCTGTGAGAATATATTGTCCAGAAACACTCATCTGTTTTCTAAGACAGGTCTCTCTCTATATGTATTCTTGCTAAACTTGCTCTACAGTTTATGTCCGGCTGAGCACCAGCTGGACAAAGTCACGAACCTGTTTCCAAGTATGTGGTTGAGGGCTGTAACAAACAGCTACAGAATTGGTGCTCTTCCACAGCTCTTTCCAGTGCACTGAAAATTTAATTAAATAACTGGAGCAGATCCAAGGCCACAGTACCAGAGTATTTTGCACTCCAAACTTAAAAGGACATTTTACTGGTTTATGGGAAGCCTTAATTAATTTCAAATTGGAAATTAAATAAGAGGGGATCTCAGAGTAGACAAACTTAAAGATTTCTGTATATACTGGTGTCTGTCTGAGGTTGGTTAGATGGAATCATATTTGCCTATTGCTTTTTCACATACAGGAACTATTTGTTGAAAAGATTCATTCCTAAACAATGAAGCAAATATATATTTATGGCAAAGAACTCAATATGAAAAGATCTACTTGTGCTGAAAAAGAACTTAGCTATCCAGACCACCTTGTCATTCATACTGTTTATTTCTAGATCACATTTTTAAGTTAAAGGACAGATTACCAGTGGGGGAAAAAAAAAAAAAAACCAAAAAAAAAAACCAGAAAACAAACAACCACCCTCAATATGGCTCTTATGAGTGGACTGTATTGTGCTGATACTCTTTCAGTCTACACAATTCTCCAGAGCCAGTCAAGTAATCCCAGCCCACTTATACAACACTCTTTGTCATAAAAGCTATAGTTTTCTACTATAAAAACAATACTTGGATGTGTTTGTTACTATTATTTCAGACATTTTATGGTGAAAGAAACATTATAATCCCATTTTAGAGCTACAGCACACCATGTGGGGTTTTGATGGGGATCTGGTGTCAAATCAGTGTCAAATGTTTTGTAATATGGATGTGGCCTGTCTCCTCCAGAAGAATCTACTTCCCCTTGGCTTGCACGTAAAGAAATAGACAGTAGAGTTTATGCACTTTGCAGCATAATTTAAGTTTGTGTGTCTACTGTTTAAGCAATGGTTAAAAAAAAAAATAATAAAAGAGCAAGAAAGAACATGGTAGGATTGTTTGTTATTTCTAGCAGGATCAATTAGCAGACATTCAACTGAGGAAAGAAGCACAGACATCCTTAAATCTTAAAAGTGACAGTGATATCAGTATCTAAAATTATTAAGTATTTACAGAAATGTTTTCGGAACAAAACCCCAAATGATCAAACCCACTTTAGAGATAAAGAAAGTTGGATATTTTTTGTTTGATGGATATTTTTCTGTTTATGTTTAGAGTCATTCCTATGTGATGTGAATGCCATTGTTAGCAAATCCAGTCCTTCATTTCTTTCAGAAATGACATCAAAGACTTTCAGGTCCTTCTAATATGGTTTCAAAAGGAAGTTTGTTTGTTATTAATTTATTGCTTGATCCGTTTTTTCCCCCACTTTTAAAGATCTCATTGATTTGAATTAAATTATCCCCAGGCTCATGTTGGCAAACTTTATTCCGTCTTTCCCCTTTTTTTTTTTTTTTTTGGCAGCATGTTTTTTGTTTCAGCTGTTTTTCCCTAAGGTTTCACAGTTCCATGTATAATCCATGTCTATTAAGGATGGTAAAAGGCTAACAGCAATGAAAGGACTGATCAGTGTTTAAAGATTATGAGCTCCTAGTCTTTGAAATTACATCTCAACTTTTTAAATCCAAAATGAGTCTTCATATATTTAAAGTTTGTCTGTTTGTTACCTTTTGCTCTAAACATCGACTGCTGCTTCAGACAAAATAGCCTATTTTATTTTAATATGTCATAAAAGACAAGGAAAATGTTGGACATTGCAAATTTCTATATTGTACTTTTCCCAATGACAGGATGTTAAAGTACAAGGTGACATGATTTACCTTCTCATGTTTCTTATTCTTTTTTTAGTCTACCAGGTGAAAGGATCACAAAAAAAGAAATATACTACAAATTTCTAAACTTTTGTTACATTCTGTTTCATTTTATTTTCATTTGACACTTTGTTTTATTGAGGCTGAGCATTTTTGGTATGAAACTATTTCCTTGGTAAATGAAACCATTATGTTTTCACAACTGACTTCAGAGTCTAGGGTTGGGGTTTTTTTTTTGGCTTGTTAGTCTTTACACTACACAAGCAGACATGAGAATATCAATCTGTGTGTTTGTGTTTTATACTTTACTGAGCGTTTGGGAAGTTTACCAAATTAGAGTTTATTAATTCAAGAAAACACTACTACTCTTGCAGTTACACTTCCCTGCACTGTGACATTTCTTTAAGATTATCAGCAGCTTAAAGCTGTTGCCCTTGAATTTGTTAGGAGGATATAAAGGGACTTGGACCACATGTTCAAGACTGTACTCCATCACTGCCCCTGCAGTATCTGTTCTGTTGACAGAGAGATTAATTTTCCAGTATTGTGATTCTTAGAGCTTTCATAAGAATTAAATTGATTTTTAAAAGGCAACCAGTCATCTAATACAGAGCTACAACTCCATCAATGAAATCTTAGGGCACAGAAGTAGGGCTTGAGGTTTTATGCTTGATTGCCAGAAACCTAAATTAGACTTCTTGTTTTAATTACAAACATTAATGTATTCTAATGCTTTTATGTATGGCTAGCCCATAAATTGCATATCCAATGCAATATATGCTTATAGTCATTATCTAACACAATAACAATATTCACATTATACAACTATTAATTAGAAGGTAAAAAAAAAATACTATTACTAGATACCAAATGACACAATCTTGCTAAAATTTAAAGATGTAAGAATTTTGTTTACAGCCATAGACATAGACATCTCCACTGGAAAAATCAATGGAAAAGAAAAGTAAATTCATTGGAGTGATTCTGCTTCCAAGGAAAAGCTATATAAAATTTTCTATACAGCTTTCTATACAGCTTCATAATTCTTCCTCAGTTTGTCAGTATAGAAATATAACGCCTTACCAGATTTAACAGTAAAGAAAGATGTAATTCTTAGTGACATTTTACTTTTTATTAAATTTTACTTTTATTACAGTCATACTGTTTCATACTGTGTGAAAAATGTTCATGTAAGGGTCAAAAGCAGATAAGATTGAAGCTGATATTTGTTGTCTATTATTCTTTGCCCCTTCAGAACATACTTGGAGAGTGTGATGGCAACGTGTATGATGTGACATGTCCTGGTGGAAGAGTAAGATAACAATATCCCCAGCTTCCTTTCAATCATGATACTGACTTTATGTATTTTTTCATTGTGAAGTGTCTGGCATTTGCGAACAATGTGACAGAGTTACTTATTTAATCAATAACACATTCCATATTTCAGTTTAGCTGTTTCACCTGCATTTGCCTTTTGACACTTGCAATTGTAGATTTCTACTGTTTAGTTTTTTTACAGAATCACAGAATCTTAGTGGTTGGAAGGGACCTTTGAGATCATCGAGTCCAACCACATAAAAAAAAACAAAAAC
>JAOQGH010000001.1:157813575-157832070 GCA_025769975.1 Gallinago jamesoni
CTTGAAGAGCATCCAGCCTTCCTGGGCTCCTTTGTCTCTCAGGACTACCTCCCACGGGACTCTCCCAACCAGGGTTCATGAATGCAGGAAAAGAATCCATTTCTTAAAGCCTATGCACATAAAAGATTAGAGCTATCATGGAGTCACAACTGCAAATCAAATAATATGTATCCTTCGTGGCACATGCACACACATACAAATGTGATTATGTTGTTGCTTCTACAGTACCTGACGTGTCTGATATTTTTAGGTATCATTCTGTAAAATTAATGCCTTTATGTAAATATGTTTATCCATCTTTTTGGAGATAATATTTAATCACATTTATTTTGGACTGCATTAGGTCTAAAGAATTGGTTGGTTGTGAGGCCTTTGACCTCTTTATCCTAGTCCCTATCTATAAAATGACTTCTAGTTTTGGAAAGCTCCAAAGCAGTGAGTCATCCACAATCAATGATTTATTTTTAAGATTTTCTGAACTTATCAATAACTTTGCCACAACAAGGCCTTTATAACCACTACCAAATAAATGAAATTGTTAAATTTGAAATTGACCTCTTCTATCCCTCTTGTTCTTCCACCCCACCAAAAAGGACTGAAAAGCAGTATCACTATCTTGGGGGTTTGTTCTTCACAATTACATTGTTGTTAAAAAAATGAACTTGTTCACCAAAATAAATACCTAAAATCCTGACCAATGCCATCTCACTGCTGCTTTGTATTCCAGATGAGACTTCTTATGTTAGTCCGTAGTATCTTCTTTGATACTTAGCTTGTGAAATGTCTGGAATAAGTCTATCTTTTTGTTCAGTGTTTGTACTGCTCAAGGGAGTCCCAGTCTGTGACAAGGGGCCTTAGGCAATACAGTTCTGTAAAAGGTAATTCAGGAAAGGGAGCATATTTCAATATAACACATCTAAGAAAATGTAAATTCTACAAAATAATAGATAAGACATCACAACAAATAAAATCATGAGCTTTCCAGAGACTAATGCAATTCAATGCAAGTCAAATATGAGTATTATAAATCAAGGATCAGGACAGAACCTAGAGTTAGCACAAATGAGTGTCACATCGTTCTACTAAAAGAGTATATTTATGAATATTTTTGAAGTTTTTATTTTGTTTAAATGACACTTGTGGTGGGTTTACCCCAGCTGGCTGATAAGTCCCCACCCAGTCACTTGTACACTCCACCTGGTTTTATTGCTAGGCATGATGTTATATGTTGTAGGATATATCTTAGGATATTACTTTGGTCAATTGGGGTCGGCTATCCCAGATGTGTACCCTCCCAGTCACTGGCCCACCCCAGCCTACTTGTCGGGAGGGCAGCGTGAGGTCTTCATGCTGTACAAGCATGTTCAGTAATAGCTAAAACTTTGGTCACAAGTTTGGTCATAAGTCTAATACACAGCTATATGGACTGCTATGAAGAAAATTAATTCCACTGCAGTCAGACCCGGTACAATAATGAAGGACTTGATTTTATTTTCCTTTTTTTTTTTTTTTATCTGTGGTCACTAGAACATTAAATGACCTTCCTAAACACGAAACTTCTTCTTGAGAAACGTTATTGCTTGTTGAGAAAGAAAAGTGTGAAAAAGTGTGTACCATAATCTCTTTTAATTACAAGTATGGTCACAATAACATTTTTATACCTTAATTAGTGTTTGTTTGTTGTTCATTAATTCCATAGCTGAAATGAAAATAAAGAGGGGGAAATTATCTTCAAATGAGTATATTAAGAAACCACGAACAATAATTGTTTCAATTTTTTTTATTCATGCTGAGATATGACAGTATTTCACAGATATTTAGTTAGCAGATATGTTATTCAGTGAATCATATTAACTATTCCAAGTGTGCAATAGGTTTTAAACAATAATTATTTAGTGAGAAAACGTTTGCAAATAAATACAAAGCCCTGGTATTGTTAGGCTATGTTATGGTATTGCTAGAAAGATAAAGAAATAAAGAAAAGGAATAAAAACAAAACTACATCAAAATAAATAATTGCTCTTCTTGGAACTTACAGAAAAGGAAATTTTATTCAAAACCATATGCATTTGTATATATTTCACTCAGAAGATTTCTGCATATTTTGTTTCAGAAGAAGCCAAGTTTATATTACCACTCACATACATGAAATTCCTACTCTGTTTTAGAAATTACTGGATATGATGAGAGATGTTTTGGAATACCAACATGATGTATGCATATGCTAAAACATCCAGCAAGCAAAGAAGTATTTAATACATCACCTTAGCACTGAAAACCCAAGTTTAGCCTCTTACAAAGGTACTTAATACCACTCTAACAAGCCATCTGGGTGTAAGAAATGCCCCAATTAAACCGACAAAATAGTAAATAATACAGGGAATGATAGGTAGAGAACATGTGGTGAGAGATCTTTGAAGAGAAGCTTTAGTTACACTGTAGTTGAGTCTAACAATTATACAGCAAGTGATTCCTGGCCTTTGTTAGAGAAAATAGGCTAGACTCTTTTATGTGTCCAAGAATGTAAATAGAGAAGTCCATTGGACAGATGGAAATCCTGCAGCATTTGAAAGGTTGTAAAACTCTGTAAGGCTTCTAAAGATATACCTGATAATATTAATAAGGCTGGCACTGAGGTACCAAATAGCCTGAGTGAAAGAAACTCTAACTGCTCTTGGTACTTCAGACAAGAAATTTAAAAGTTTTTTGTAGATATGCCCAGTACCAAGCACACAGTAATTTAAAAAGAAATCCATACACCAGTTTTGTGGCTCAACAACATAGACAATGCAGCAGATATAAAAGCAGCATGGGTCAGCTTACTCAGTGTCTGTTAAGGGGCACTTTTAGCATGTCACAGTTATAAGGTGTCAGAGAATACCCAATGGTATCACTTAAAAAGTTTTTGGAATTGATTACCATTTTTTTTTTCTTTTTGCTTCATGAATTTTCATAGGTTTGCTTTTTAATACTCAGATAATTACCAGTTCAAAAACTCACTGTTAAAAAAATTAAAAAGACATGTGTTGCTTTGAGGTTCACTACAATCTCTCCATTTTACCCAGAGACTCACATTGATGTAAGCTCACACAAATTTCTGACAAGGCTCTTTCAGAAGTTTTAGAAACTCTGGAAAGCCTTTCATTTGATAGTAACCTTTACTTATTACACATACCGACTCTTTGAAACAGTCAAGCCCTTTTGAGTTTAATCACAGAAGTTTCATGTAGTTCTAAAAGTAAATTAAACATTTCTTTAACTGAGTTGAAAAAATAAAATTATTAGAGCAGAAATTACATTGTCTGATTGCATTTTTGTCTTCATTGTAGCTATTTCTTTGCCTCTCTCTTTATCAATGTTGTCTGTTTTCAATTCTGTGCTACATTAAGTTTTTGAATCTGAAGTTCTGTCAGTTAACTCCCTGTTTCACACACTGCCAAACTCCTAAAGCTTGTGATACAAATGGAAAATGCATAAACAGTTCCTTTTTTTCTAAAAAAAAAGTAAACAGAAGTAACAACAACATATAATATTACATTTGAATAATGGCTTACAGGGGTGAACTTTGAAATGTGATTGAACTGTCTTATGATAAAAATATTTTGTTTGTTAAAGTACTGTTTGTAAAAACAAATAAGAAGCATTTTTTTTCAATATTTAAATTTCCAAACAGATTCCTCTGCAACTTAAACTGTCTATGCTAGATGTCTATGCTTTCTCTAGTATAAATAGAGATAATTGCCCATTGAATAGGATTTTAATGTAAGGAGAAATTGTTTTAATTGGACCTTTACAGTTTGTCAGACAACAGATTACAGGGAGACATTGAACAGGGAACACAATTTTTTAATAATTTTATTAAGAAAATATTTATAAGACATTAAATTCAGTTATTGAGCAACATCAAATGAAATTTTTGAGCAGTACATTCAAGAACCCACAAAATACATAGTTAAGCTACAGAACCTGTTGTTTTATTAGATATTGGAAGAAAAATCCATCAAAACTTTATAAAATACAAAGAGCAACATAAAAAACTGACTCCAGAACTACTCTAACAATGGAATTTCGGCAGCTGAGGATGGTGTTCTGGGAGAAGTATTATTTCACATGTTCTTAGAATTTTTCTGCTACATAAAATACCTACCCATTAGAGTAGTCATAGATTATCTAATAGTTTAGAATATCTATTAGATTAAGTAACTCTGCTTATTTAGAAGTATATATACTTATATATGTAAATGTATATGTGCATGTATATAAAAATATATATACACTTTTATTTCATTATTATTCTAATAATTAGTTACTGTAATAAACTCTAATTAACTCAGAGACATGGAATCTGTCTGAATGTGTAACCTGAGACAGCTGCATGAAGATCCTTACCTAGATGGCTAACTTGGATAGTAACTTTTTAATGGCTAAAGTTGGAAGAATCCCACAGTTCCACCATGGCTAATTTAAAGAGTTTGAATAAAAGTATAAGGGTGGGTTTTTTTCAGTTCATAAGACCAAAGTGGAATTGCGATAATAAGTTATCTGGAAACTGGAAGAAAAAATTGTGTTCCAGAGAATTAAATTTAGTTCTCACTAATTTTCAACATTACAAAAAACACACTGCCTTAGACATGGAACTGATCAGAAAACAAAAAACCAACCAACGAACCAACCAACCAAAAGATCCAACATCTATACCTGAACTAACTATTGTTTATAGATAGTGGGCAGAAATAGGAATGTCGGCAGCAAAATTTATCTTATTTTAAAACTGAAATATAAAAAAAATAAGTTTGGTAAAGTGTCTGGTTTTGACTATCAGTAAGAATGAATGTAGGATTCAGTTGCCTAAACATCAATTTCTAGACTTGGTGGAACATTCTGCCTGGTCAGCAGCTCCCCCATTCCAGAATAGTGTGTGTCTCCGATAAGTCTTCTGTCCTATCTGCAGTCCTATACAGATGTCTTGGTATTCTAGGACATCTAAAGTAATAATAAATAAATAAATAAATAAATAAGCAAACAAATAGGTTTTCAGCAAAATTAATCCATGGGAGCTGATGGCTTCCATGAGGGCTATGAGGTCTAAACTCAGTTGCCCATACACAAGTGCTTAATGTCAGTAGAGGTATGTAGTATATCTGAGAAATCTCAACGTCATGAGGCAAGCAGAACCCCTTGGGATAGTTTGAATACATATGTATATGAATGGCATGTAATTGAAACCTGTCCCATTCAAGACGGGTAGCTGGAGATGACACTGAATACTGTGGGGCATTTCAAATACTGGTAGCTTACATGTGGGCAATGCATTGAAACCTGACAAGTTGGATGAGAATCAACTCCAAATCAAGGTCCCTAAATCATGTGTCTGTACGTGGATATTAAAGCTCCCATTGTAATTAGCTTAGATTATAAACCTCAATTAAGCTGCCAGATGTGCACATGTAGTGCCAGCTGTGCACATAACTACACTTAGCTGACATGCCATGGATCTAAAGAAGATGCATGCTCATCTGGAGCAGAAACTGACAGTATATCCCAAATGTGGAAACTTAAAAAAAAGTACTCCATCACCGGAGGTGCTGTTTAGGTTCCAGTTACTGTAACTAGATAACCATCCATGGTAATGAGAGATCAAATTCCTGCCTTACATGTCAGCAGCTGTATGTTAATCCCTGAATACAGATCACAGAATCACAGTATCACTGAATGATATGGGGTTGGAAAGGACCTTTAGAGGTCCACCTAGAGCAGGTTGCACAGCAGCATGTCCAGGTGGATTCTGAATGTCTCCAGAGACAGAGACTCCACCACCTCCCTGGACAGCCTGGTCCAGTGTTCTACCACCTTCAAAGTGAAGAAGTTCTTCCTCATGTTTAGATGGAATTTCTTATGTTCAAGTTTGTGCCCATTGCCTCTTGTCCTGTCACTGGGCACCACTGAAAAAAGACTGGTCCGATCCTCTTGACGCCCACCCTTTAAGTATTTATAGGTGTTGATTAGATCCCCCATCAGTCTTCTCTTCTCCAGACTAAATAAATATTTTGATCTTTACCACATCTAAAATTAAGTAATGAATGGAAATGTTGGTTCACCAAAGCTATGTATACAGAGTGGGAACTAAGACGTTTCCCAGTTCCAGGTTATGCATCAATTAAATCATGCTTGATTTCTGCAGGAAACAAATCCAACTACTCTAGCAGACTGGGAATTGGAGTGCTCAAAACAGCTTCCCCATTCTGAATGGAGCTGAGGACTGAAAGGTGAAGAGGAGTATAGATTTGCTTCAATTTAGGTGTAGCTGAAGTATCTCGAATTAGAAGTAACTGGTATTGCCATATTTCTCCTCATGGCTGAAGGATATTACGAAAAAAACTAGACTGACTGAAAAGAAATTCTAGTTGCTCTTGTTACCTTGGAGAATGACTCCTGTATAACAAAATGTAACAAACTCCTACCATGCTATCAACCCTATTGGCCTCTTGTCTGATCCTGTTCAGAAAGCTTTCAACCTGCCTGTCATCCCACCCATACAAGAACTCGGGTAGAGGGCAACACCTTGACCCTCATCTTCCCTGCTTATCTTTCCTGAAGAGCCTGTATTCATCTGTTGTAGTACCCTAGCTATGTGAGTTGTTCCACCATGTCTTAGCTATTCCAACACCATTATAGTGTCCCAGGCAATAGGACAAGAGGAAATGGCCTCAAGTTGCACCAGGGGAGGTTCAGGTTGGATATTAGGAAAAATGTCTTCACTGAAAGGGTTATCAAGCATTGGAATGGGCTGCTCAGGGAAGCAATTGAGGCACCATCCCTGGAGATATTCAAAAGATGAGTTGACATGGTGCAAGGGAATATGGTTTAGTGTTGGATTTTTTTTTTTTTTTTTTTTCCTTGTCAGAGTTAGGTTAATGGTTGGACTAGATGATCTTAAAGGCCCCTTCCAACCTAGGCGGTTCTGTGATTCTGTGATAGTATGTGACTGCATGAGTTGCTCTAGTTAGTCCTGTTTGTTTCTCAGGCAGTGGGCATTTATGTATATACATTCAAAACTGGTGTCCTTTTGCCCCAGTTTTCTATTTCCGAGGTCTCTTGTAACTCTGTTATGCACTGTGATTTTCACCTTTGTCAACCATTTTCTCACTTAACTGTGTTTTCCTCTCCCTCCCTCATTATTCTAATTTTAAAACTCTCCTCACCACCTTCATCAGCCTATTGGTAGAGATGCTTTTGCCGCATTTGATCAGGCACAGTCGATCCCTTCCTAGTAGTCCCAGGTTGGCAGATGGGGACTTCCATTTCCCACAGTCAAGAATCTCCCATAATTAGAATCCACAGCTTCCTCCTGGTGCAGATGTGTAATTCAGGCTTGGCCAACTGTTGTACCTACTCAGGAAGAGATTTATCCTCCATGCATGATACCAAGGCATTAAACCTATTCCGCAGTTTTAGGTTTGGGTGGAAAAGGAGCTTCTTCCGGCTGCCAGAAGTCACACGCTCCCAGCTTTCACCATTGCAGAAGTCTCCATTTGCGATGTGAATGACCACAGTCTCTGGCCCCCTTCTGTGAAGCTGGGGCTTTGGAGTCTTTTCGCTGCAGGGTCTCTGTAAAGAACTTGTCAACCTCTTTTTCATTTTCCCTGATGCTGCATGGCTTGCTTTCTTGCGCTCACAACTTCTTTACTAGCTGACATATCTTCTCATCCAGAGCACAGATGCACGCCTGGGCACCATCTTCACTTGTTTCAAACTCAGTGGGAGACCCCTGGACTCCCTGCAGCCCAAGTTTTGTCAGAGAGGAAATTTCTGATGTACTGAAGTACTTGCTTTTGTTGGGGCTTGGAGATCATGCCCCGTGGCACACCATCACATGCTAAGCAGTCCCATGCTGTCCTCAATAGTTGCTGGCTCCCTGCCACATGCCCTTCTGCACAAACTGCTGTGCAAACTATTGCATCTGTGAGCTGCTTCTGTTTGCTGTGCTCATGTTTGATGGTCAACCTCACTTTTGCCTGCAGGGATATTGGCCAAGAGCATGCTGGGGGTGCAGATTTTGCTTTGGCTAGATTTATCACATTATCAACAACAAAACGACACAGCATGGGGAAAAAAAAAACACTCAAAAATTGCTGCAGAGAAAAAGATTTTAGATTTTTTTTTAAGTATAAATGACTTGCATTTTAGCTAGAGATCACTGACAACATGCTGGCGCAGCTCAGCATATTTGCTTTTATAGCTGGCTGTACTAGCTCTTTGGGTGTATGTCCATTATTGCCTATCACCTGGGTTTGGGGAATCCAGATTTCCCTTTTGGGACCATCACAGGTTTATCAGCCCTCAGCGAAATCTTTTTGGAGAGTTGGCTGCCGGGTGAAGACAACAGGAAGTGCCCTACAGAGTAAAGTCTGTGCTTGGAATTGCAGAATTACAGAATCATTTTAAATGGAGAGGAACTTCTTCAAATTGTCTAGTCCAACCGACTCTGCTCAGAGGAGGGTCAGATACTGCAGGTTGCTCAAGGCTCCATCCTGTTGAGTTTCAAAGGATAGAGACACCACAACTTCTTGAGCCAACTCATTTCACTCTTTGACCACCCTTACAGTAAAAATATTCTTATGTTTAAATGCAATTTCATTTACTTGAATTTGTTTCCATTGCCCCTTGTCCTGTCACCTGTCAGAAGAGCCTGTTTACAGTTTCTTTACAGCCTCTCATCAGATGTTTTTGCTCTTGAGCCTTGTCTTCTCCAAGATGAACACTCCTGGTTTTCTCAGACTCTTCTCACTTGACTATGGCTCCAAGCACCTCAATAGTCTTAGAATGAGACATCCCACTCTAGAATGTCCATGTCTCTCCCCTGGGGAGCCTGGACCTGGGTATTCAGCATTCCAGATGTGTCTTCACCAGGGATAATCATCTCCCTCCCAGGAGGGGAAGAACCACCTCTCTTAGCCTGCTGAAAATGCTTCCTAACAGAGGTCAAGAGGCTCTTGTGACTTCTTTGCTACAAAAGCACTTCTCCATGTTTCTACCACAATCAGACTGGATAAAGGAGTTAGATCCTAGGGGGGCTCTACTGGGCATTAACCTTGTATTCAGTGTTTGCTGTAAAGAAATATAGGACTATGGGACTATGGAAAGAGATGCAGAAAGAACATCCATAATCTGGTGTCAGTGTCCCTGCATACCACAAGCAGGGTGAGGGACCATTCAACAGAAGCTTTCTTACCTGAGAATGTGGGTGTAGGGTCCCTTTAAATCTCTTTGGTGCACCGTATGAGAGGAGTGTATTGCATAACTGCCAAGTCATATGGGTGGAGACATAGAAATGCCTGTAGGACACATTCCATGTTCGGGCCTGTGTCATGTAGCTTGCAACGGGTGTGTGTGCACGGCATTTTAAAGCAGAGGAGATTTCTAGCCTAGGCACAAACTGTACCATGACAGCTGGACTCAGTGCCATGCATTTAGTTTACTCATATAGATGTACTCCCTGCCCATGGCAAGGGGGCTGGAACCAGAAGATCTTTAAGGTCCCTTCCAACCTAAACCATTCTATGATTCTGTGTGGTTATGGAAGCAAAATTCAACTGGTCATCCTAAATGTTTTATCTTTATTGTCTCCAAATTACTTGTGTCTTTCTTCAGACCAAACATTTCCTGACATAACCTTCAAGTTCCAGTCCACAGAAATTGACTTTTCTTAAAAGACGCCACAAACCTGATGTATTTTATATTTCAAGGGGAGTTAAGATTGGAAAGGCAGAAATATTTACTTCAGACAAGGTTAGTAGAATATTGAATTAGATGATCTATTTTATCCTATGGTACAAGATAAAGGACACTTTTAGGTAAAGTGCATTGCTTTAAATGGAAGAAATTCACAATGGATTTTAAGAAATACTGCTTTGCAGAGTGTAGTCCAAAGGTATAATACCTAAGAACCAAAGAGAATAAATGTTTTTAGGAAATCAATGAATACATCAACTTTAACCAAAGGGTATTGCAAACTGGTGAAGCTCAGGTTTGTGTATAGTCAGCCACACTAGCTAAGTCCCAGAAAGGAATTCCTGACTGAGCACAGTAATTTTTTCTTAGATTTGCAGTGATTTATTTAATATAGAGTTGCTTTCTTTGTTTCCACATAAACAAGCAATGAATGATTGTTCTTTTATGTTTTTAACTTCCAGTCCCTATGGGTCAGTGAGGACAACTTTCTTGGCAAATTATCCTATTGCTTATATCTAATTTGACATTGCTGTGTACTATACTATTCTTCCTGCTTTTGAAAGTACAAAATAAATCTCAATTCAAAACCATACAATATTCTTACAAGATGTAAAGGCACTGTTGTGATTTATTAGAAATAACTTTCACATATATAATCTTCTTTGGGGATCTCAAATGCAGGTGTTTGGAAGGAGCATACATCTGGCTGTGTTAGTCTTTGGTTTATGTGTTGAATGTGTACTTTTCCATGACAAATTTCAGCCAGACAGTTCCTATGTATGTATACACAAAATCATTCAGTCTAAGAAAAAAGGCTGGGCAGTTTATATTGCTAATCACAATATACACAAATATTGTTTGTATGTATTAATAAAACACAGATTACGCGTATAGTTCCAAGGAAGAGATTCGTGGAACAACTTTCTTTTTAACTAGTATGAATCTATGATTAACTTAGTAATATATACATTCATTTCACCTGCTGCCCTTCTCCATGTCGATGGCAGTTTTTACCAAGAATCAGATTTGTCTACTATGTTAGAATATTTCCTTCTGAAGAATGCCATAGGTGGTCAATAATTGGAATGATCACCTTTTTATTTAAAGTGAGTGAAAGAAGCTAAAACACCTTTGGTGGGGTGCCCCCTTTGATATTGGCTTGTCTTCAAAGTGCCTTTTAGCACAGCTGGAGATGTAGTCCTTGTTAACAGGATTTTTCTGTTTTTTGAAATGTGGAACAACCCATCTGACAAAATAGATCAGAACATTTTTTAATTTTTTTTTTTGAAAGCAAGTTTCAGGAGCTGGGATGAAGACTGGAGATGGAAAATACTTTAATTTAGCTGGTTGCCTATCTTTTGACATTTCCTATAAAACAGCTATTATGCATTGACAATAGCATTTACAGATCTAGAAATCAAAATTGTATAATAACTTTTTATGTTTGACAGCTGTTTGTGATGATATAAAAAAATCCTGGTATCTTTGATGAAATGTTAACAGGTTTTTGAGGTAAATATTTCACATTCACAGTCTAGATAGGAAAAAATTAAAATCCCCCTAATGCAAGGAAACTTCTTTGGTACATTTGTCAAAATTCAGATTTAAAGAAGGACTGATATATGTATTTGAACATCTAAATGTTTAAATTAGTATACTATATAATAATTTTTGTGGTATTGTTTTTTCATAATACAAATAATCATAATTAAGAATATATTAATGTAATCAAATAAAATCAAGGCCTCCCATGAATAATTAATTCTTAAATTTGTGCACCTCAAACCAGGCTAACATGGACTGGAATTTATTTCTTATAAATTCAGCCATCTAAAAATTAGGTTTCTAATCTAAGCTAGATGTGTAGGTTCTCTCTATAGTCACTTCCAAAAGATATACATCTCCATAATGTTCTTGATAACAAAACAGATGGAATTATTTGTCTTTATGAGATGCTTACCTCTCTTTAGACAATTAGACTGGACTAGGTGTTCAATTTTGTATGACTAAAGCTAAATGAGACAAAATTTTTAATTTTGTATTTTTTTCTCTTTTTTTCCTTTATTTTTTTCCCCCAGAAGATCTTGATCCCTTCACATAACAAGACAGTGTTCTGAAAAGAAATCACAAATTTATAGGGAAGGAATTATTTGTAGTGAGGGTTCTCTCTTACTTATTTACTAATAATTTGGAATTTGAGTAGCAAATATGGCACGGGATTGCAAGAAGAGAAAAAAAGTGATCACAATTCCAGTTTTGACATGTGAACTAGCAGTCCTGCTTGATATTGAACAAATTCCGGGAATCAAAATATGTATAACAGAGAAAAGTTATTCCTCCCACCTTAGTATAAACACTGTCGTTTGATCAACTCTCTAGATTCCACTGCTTGTATTACTGGAGGGCTCATTTCTGCTGCCAGTATGGGCATCACGTATTATGAGAAACATGCCTATGAGCCTGGTAAATATTTGGTGCTGGTGACACAACTTGTATTCTGTGTGTGGTTCCAGAGTATTATTTCACAGTCAGTGTAATCTGGTCCCAGTACTGAAAACTTCTGTAACTAAGAGGAGTCCAGTTCATGTTTCCTGGGACTGCTATAAGATGACTTAATGCACAGGAAGTGGGAGTTCTGTTTCAGAAACTTGTGGCTTGTGAGAATTCAAATGGTCAAACAGATATCAGTACAAGATCATATGCTGCATGGTCAATCTGGAGGCATAGGATAGGAAAGTGCTGAGGATTAATAATTGCAAATAACCACATACAGTTCTGTTAGCTGATCAAAATAGTTTCAGGTCAGCTGGCCACAATTCTTTGATGATGTTGACCTTAATGGCTCTGTTCTTTATATCTCAAAAGAGAAATCAGGTATAATACTATCTCTTGGACTTGCCAAGCAACACTGAATTCTACTTTAATCACCTCTAAACAAGATTCTATGTTTAATTACAATATCAAAAATTATGCATTTTGATCTCTTACATGTTGGTCAGGAAACAAAATATAGGACAAATTTTCTGTAACCCATTTGAATTAGAATTAAAAAAAAAAAATTTAAAAAATCCCGTGTAAGGACTTCTGATACTGTTGAAGCAAAGATTTGCATTTGTTGGGTTGAGCTATGCACAGCTGTTAACTTCACTAAATGAACTTTAATCATATTCTAGATAATGAGGCAGGAGCACAGAAATTTGAATTTTGTTGTTTAAGTTTCTGGATTTGTAAATGGTAAACACATAACAGTGGTACTGCTTTGAACACCCTGGACTAGTGGGAGGTGTCTCTCCCCATGGCTGGAGGGTTGGAACTAGATAATCTTTAAAGTCCCTTCCAACATAAGCCATTCTATTATTCTATGATACATAAGCACCTAACAGAGTATCAATTCATGTTTTATGGTCATTCTATATTGGTTTTATATGTATTAGCAAATAGATAGATAGATAGATAGATAGATAGATACAAATATATATATATACACATATATGGGTTGCGTTACATTCTTACAAATATAGAGAGAGATGTTAAGATTGCTAAGCCCCTTTCAATCATATTCGAGAAATCGTGGCAGTCTGGCGAAGTCCCCACAGACTGGAAAAAGGGGAACATAACTCCAATATGCAAAAAAGGAAACAAAGAAGACCCAGGGAACTATAAGCCAGTCAGTCTCACCTCTTTGTCTGGCAAGATCATGGAGCAGATCCTGCAGGAATGTTTGCTAAGGCACGTGGGAACTAAGGAGGTGATTGGAGACAGCCAGCATGGCTTCACCAAGGGCAAATCGTGCCTGACAAATTTAGTGGCCTTTTACGATACTGCCACAGACTTGGTAGACAAGGGCAGAGCAACAGATATCATCTACCTGGAATTATGCAAAGCATTCAACACTGTCCCGCACGACATCCTGGTCTCAAAATTGGTATGTGATGGATTCAATGGATGGACCACTCAGTGGTTAAGGAACTGGCTGGCTGGCCACACTGAAAGGGTTGCAGTCAACGGCTCAATGTCCAACAGGAGGCCAGTGACAACTGGTGTTCCTCAGGGGTCTGTACTGGGACCAGTGCTGTCCAACATCTTTATTGGTGACATGGACGGTAGGATAGAGTGCACCCGCAGCAAGTTTGCCAATGACAACAAACTGGGTGGCGCAATTAACATGTTGGAGGGAAAGGATGCCATCCAGAGGGACCTGGACAGGCTGGAGAGGTGGGTTTGCGCAAATTGCATGAAGTTCAACCAAGCCAAGTGCAGGCTCCTGCACCTGGGATGTGGCAATCCCAGGAACAATTGCAGGTGGGTGGAGAATGGCTGGAAAGCAACCCTGAGGAGAAGGACTTGGGAGTGCTTGTGGATGAGAAGCTCACCATGAGCAGGCAGTGTGCACTGGCAGCCCAGAGAGCCAACCATGTTCTGGGCTGCATCAAGAGAAGTGTGGCCAGCAGGTCTCGGGAGGTGATCTTGCTCCTCTTGCTTGTGAGACCCCATGTGGAGTACTGTGTCCAGTTTTGGAGTCCTCAACACAAGAAGGACATGAACCTGTTGGAATGGGTCCAGTGGAGGGCCACGAGGATGATCAGAGGGATGGAGCACCTCTTCTATGAAGACAGGCTGAGAGAGCTGGGGTTGTTCAGTCTTGAGAAGAGAAGGCTCCGGGGAGGCATTATAACACCCTTTCAATATCTGAAGGGAGCCTACAGAAGAGCTGGAGAGGGACTGTTTACAAGGAAGTGTAGCAATAGGACAAGGGGCAATGGTTTTAAATTGGAAGGGGGGAGATTTAGATTAGATATTAGAAAGAAATTCTTTTCAGTGATGGTGGTGAGGCACTGTAACAGGTTGCCCAGGGAGGTCGTGGGTGCCCCATCCCTGGAAGTGTTCAAGGCCAGTCTGGATGGGGCTTTGAGCAACCTGCTCTAGTGGGGAGGTGTCCCTGCTCATGGCAGGGGGGTTGGAACTCGATGATCATTAAGGTTCCTTCGAACCCAAATGATTCTATGATTCTATGTTCAAACACAAAGCTTAAAAACGTCTGTTATTATTTTTGTTGATTAAGCTATATGCAGACATTTTGTAACCAGATTACAAAGATAATTAGAGATTATTTTTCTTTTCATGTGTAATTAGCCTGCATTTCAAGTTAATCATGATACATCTCACAGAATGTTTACATTGTCAGAAATGTACACCGGCAAGCTTCAGATCTAGAAACATAGCTAATAGCCTTATGCAAAAGTTATGAAGTGTTTCTGTGTTGTTTGTTGTGGCTTTTTTAATTATACCCTTTTTGTTTCCTTTTTTTTCTCTGTGAATAAGAGTAGATACTATTCCCTGGAGGTAAGTGAACAGTTAAAAGCTGTGAACTCAGTGTTTTCAAGGCTTTTAATAGGATTTCCCAAATATTCAAATATAATATGTGCAAAGCAGGCTTACCAGGAAAAATCTCTGCTACCTGCGGCAAGAACTCTTTGGGGGTTTTGTGTAAATTTTGCAAACTGGTTGTAGAACTGAAAAAGGTCAACCATTTGACATTCTTTGATTGTACAACAAATTATTCTGCAAGGAATCTGCTGTCACTCGACATAAAACCACTATTAATTCAATCAAGTTTCTCCAGTTTCTGGAGTTGCACCTGAAATCAGAAAAAGATTCTAGAGTTTTCATCTCCAGGAAGGGATTTCTGATGATTGCTTATGTTTCTGAAGTACTAAGCCCCTTTCATCAGTGCAAAATTTCCCCAAAGCTTATCTCAAGTGATTATTTTGCCTGGTTTACTAGTGCAAACAAAACAAAAAGGAAATTGTTGTTTATATATTTTCCATAAACATTCAGAATGCCAATAAACTGAAAACCAGTGTTTTTGTTGCTGTGATACAAAAAAGATGTTTGTCTGTTACTATGATTTTGAAGTTAAACAGACCAATGGAATGCAGATTATCAATATCACTCTTCAGCAAGCTCCAGAAGGATCAAAGCAGCAGCCATTGTGTATGCATGTATAGGCACAGCTCCAAAAAAAAAAAAAATCAAAATGTGAAGCAGAATTAGAGCTGGCCTCTTTTCTAAACAAGAGGCTGCTGTGGTTAATCTGACTATTATCTAATTTAAACTGAGTCATAGAAGGAACCTGGTCTTCACATGCTACTTGCTGTTGTCATGGAATCACTCATGACTGGCTATATAGCACCAGAAAGTGGTATCAGCAGGAAGAGTTGTTCACTGACATCCTACTGCTTTTTGTTCCTTCTGTCTGACACAAGCTCTACGGCAGCACAATGGAGGAAGCAACATTCAAAAAAACATTTAAGAAAAAAGTATTCTGATCTTACAAAACCTGTGATTCTATAGCCCTTATTATCATGAAGCACAGCCATGACTTTTCCCACTTATTTGAATCCACTAATTTGTAAAAGGTTATATAGAGAAACAAGATCCTTCTCTCTCAAGCAGAGGAGGGAAGTACCAGTTGCTTGGCCAAGGGATCCAAGAAGGACTGTCTCTTGATAAAGGCTGTAATCCTGCTCTTTATCTTTCTGTTGATATTTTTGTCCTCTTTATTAAATAGTGATTTACTCTCATAAAGATGAATAGCAAGGATAGACACAATGAGTAAGACAATTCTTGCACATGAAGCAGCTATCAACAAATGCTAGACTAGAGATTCATAACTAAAGTAATAGCACCTATGTTACCATTGAAAAAGTAAACTAGAGGTGAGGAAAATATCTGTTGCTGGTTGACAATTTTTTCTCCTACACATGGATAATACTACCATTCCACTCTTCAGCTTTGTTTACCATCAGGGCTCTTGTAATACCCCCCTTACTTGTATTGCAAAATGTCTCTCTCAGAATGGGAAGACTGTTCTGGCCTGAGAGATGGAGGGGTTGATTGACAGGTCTTTAAACTAGATGTGAAGGGGGAGGGGGATGATAGCATCAGACCTGTCCTTGAGGCTCCTGAGGCAAAGGGAATATGGGAATCACATACAAAACACCACGAAGGAAGGCCACCTGAAGAGCAACACAAAGGAAAGGGAGACATTCCAGCCAGTAAATCATCCCCATTAGGCACTCAGCTGAAGTGCCTTTACACAAATGCACACAGCATGGGGAACAAGCAAGAGGAGTTAGAGATGTGCGCACGGCTCCAGGGCTACAATCTTATTGGCATTACTGAGACATGGTGGGATGGCTCTTATGACTGGAGTGTTGGAATGGAGGGTTACAGACTCTACAGGAAGGACAGGATGGGAAGACAGGGAGAGGGTGTTGCCCTCTATGTTAAGGACCGGCTGGAGTGTGTGGAGCTCCACCTGGGGATGGATGAATACCTGACAGAGAGCTTATAGGTCAGGATTAAAGGGGCCACAGGGGCAAGTGATATTACAGTTGGGGTCTGCTACAGACCACTTGATCAGGGTGACAGGGATGGATAGAATGGGCAGAATACACAGAAACGGTGTGATTAGTCAGGAATGAGATCAGGCAAGCGAAAGCACAGGCAGAACTAAAACATCAAAGACAATACGAAAACCTTCTACAGATATGTCAGGGACAAAGGCAAGACTAGGGAAGTTGTGGGCACTCTCTAGAAGGAAATCGGAGACCTGGCCACCCAGGATATGGCTGAGCTACTGAACAACTTCTTTGCCTCGGTCTTCACTGGCAAGGGCCCAAACCACTCTGCCCAAGTCACAGAAGGCAAAACCAGGGGTTCTGCAAATGAAGAACTGCCCATAGTATGAGAAAATCAGGTTCAAGACCTCTTAAGGAACCTGAAGGTGCATAAGTCCATGGGACCTGATCAAATCCATCCACGGATCATGAAGGAGCTGGCGGATGAAGTTGATAAGCCCCTTTCCATCATATTTGAGAAATCGTGGCAGTCTGGCGAAGTTCCCGCAGACTGGAAAAAAGGGAACATAACCCCGATATTCAAAAAAGGGGAAAAAGAAGACCCTGGGAACTATAGGACAGTCAGTCTCAGCTCTGTGCCTAGCAAGATCATGGAGCAGATCCTCCTGGAATCTTTGCTAAGGCACGCAGAAAATAAGGAAGTGAATTGAGACAGCCAGCATGGCTTCACCAAGGGCAAGTCATGCCTGACAAATTTAGTGGCCTTTTATGATACTGCCACAGACTTGGTAGACAAGGGCAGAGCATACCTGGACTTATGCAAAGCATTTGACACTGTCCCGCATGACATCTTGGTCTCAAAATTGGAAAATCATGGTTTTATGGTGGTTAAGGAGCTAGCTAGCTGGCCACACTGAAAGGGTTGTGGTCAACGGCTCTATGTCCAGTTGGTGGCCAGTGACAATTGGTGTTCCTCAGGGGTCTGTACTGGGACCAGTGCTGTTCAACATCTTTATCGGTGACATGGACAGTGGGATAAAGTGCACCTGCAGCAAGTTTGCCAATGACAACAAACTCGGTGGTGCGGTCGACATGTTGGATGGAAAAGATGCCATCCAGAGGGGTCTAGACAGGCTGGAGAGGTGGGTTTGTGCGAATTGCATGAAGTTCAACCAAGCCAAGTGCAGGGTCCTGCACCTGGGATGTGGCAGTCCCAGGAACAATGACAGGTTTGGCGAAGAATGACTGGAAAGCAACCCTGAGGAGAAGGACTTGGGAGTGCTTGTGGATGAGAAGCTCACCATGAGCCAAGAGTGCGCACTGGCAGCCCAGAGAGCCAAACGCATTCTGGGCTGCATCAAGAGAAGTGTGGCCAGCAGGTCTCGGGAGGTGATCCTGC
>JAOQGH010000001.1:157832170-157858276 GCA_025769975.1 Gallinago jamesoni
GGACAAGGGGCAATGGTTTTAAATTGGAAGAGGGGAGATTTAGATTAGATATTAGAAAGAAATTCTTTACAGTGAAGATGGTGAGGCACTGTAACAGGTTGCCCAGGGAAGTTGTGGTTTCCCTATCCCTGGAAATGTTCAAGGCCAGGCTGGATGGGGCATTGGGTGGCCTGCTCTAGTGCGAGGTGTCTCTGCCCATGGCACGGGGGTGCAACTTGATGATCTTTAAGGTCCCTTCCAGTCCAAACCATTCTGTGATTCTATGATTCTTACCCTTATTTAAGAGAGAAAAAAGGAAGCACAAGGGAATAAAATGAGTAGCATAAGGCCACCAAGAAGATCAATGTGAGGCTGTCATCTAGTGTGCTCTACAAGTGTCTACATTGAAGTTTTAGTTCAGCTGAAATGTGTTCCAGTCCATGTGACCAGACTGGAGGTCATCATAAGTGAGCCCCCAGAACCTGTACAGTGTTGACATTAGGTCTTTGGCAATAATCATTTCTCTCTGCAGATTTACTCCTACTGCACAGCAGAACATGCTAGTTTATGCGTTGGCTCCATGCACTGAGCCACACCAAATAAAACCACAAACCTTTCCATGTGAGCAAAGATATCTATCTATGTATCTATCTATCTATCTATCTATCTAAAACACTTCTTCATGACATATTGTGTATGCCACATACCAATTTTGGTTTTGGTGTATTTTTAATACTTAATCATTTTAAATAAATAATCAAGTGTAATCTTACCTTTTTAGCCAGGATTGCCTCTGATAAAAGTCTAGGAAAACTGTTTCTCTGGCCTCCCTCTCTTAATGGAGAAACAACCATTTTCACAGAATTACTTCTAAACTTTTAAGATCTATCTATCTATCTATCTATCTCATTAATTTGATTCCATTTTCTTCTATCCAAAATAAATTCAGAGACCTTTCCAATAATCAAAAAATATATATGAGGTAACAGAAAATATGGTTAAAATTAAGCATAATAGTCAAGATATAACCACCCTATCTTTTTTTTTGTTTTTCAATATTTTCTTTGTGACTGGCAATGCTTTGATTCATTTGCATAAGCATATTTCAGGCTATGCATCATTTCACTTTAAGCAAATGTTATTCAAACTATGCAAATTTGAAATTTGAAAATTCAGGCTATGCTGAATTTTAATTGATGTGTAATCTAGTGATTGACTGAGAAAAGGTTGCATATACATTTATTATTAGTTTATAAGATCCATTAATTAAAAAAAATAAAGATAACACTTTAAAAGCATTTAAGTATCTAGAGGAAATTTTTAAAAAGAGGTATTCTTAGGGAAAAAATGTCGTTCTAAGTTAAGTTTTGTTAGTTAACAAAGGAGAATTAAAAAGATGTAAGATCCTAAATTAAGTTTTGGAGAAAAAAATCAATGCTTTTGGAAAAAGTTCATAAAGTTGAAGCTTAGTGTTTTATTCTATGTCTTATAAAATCATATTCTCTGGGAAAACCTTATGATAGTAATTTGAAAGTTTTAAATATTTGTAAATCAGTACTGCAAGATACAGCAAAAAAAAATCATGTAAATATGAATGATGAGATTTCTCAGATAATCTCTGGAAAAATCCATTATGGAACTAAGCTTTCATGAAAACAATAGTTACTGAAATCCATACACAGTTAAAAAGATGTCAGCACCAACAGTGAGTAGCGTACATTCAACCAAAAAGAAATAACATTACCAAAAATTCAGGAAAAAATGTGTTAGTGTCATTACTATTAATTATAAACAGCCATAAATATGACTTTCACAGTTCCATCTACAGACAAGATTTGTCAAAAGGCTGACTAATTCACTAAAAGATACAAATGCATGCTAGGAGAAAAGAGCTGTGTCATTTACTCTTCATTTGCCATTTCATCCTTCTGAGAAGGTTATTCTCGTCAAGAGACTGTAACAATGCTAAATGCCATCCCACTTAGTGTTTGAGGCATATGCGACACGTTTTATATTTAGAAAGAAAACAGGCAGACTGTTTCAAAGAGATGGAGATTCCCTCGGAGACAAGAACAGTGATCTATTAAAATAATTGACAAAAAATTTGATTGCCAAAAGCAAAGGGAGGGACATGCTATATATGCAGCATGTATTATTTTCCTTATACACAGAATGGTGTAGTCAGTGGGCAGTTATATCACAGCCTTACCAGTACTGGTATTTCATAGACGGTTATTTCATAGGAAGTTTATGACTCTGGGCAAAGTGTGCTCAGCTGAATTTCATGGCTTTTGGTTACTCTTGTCAGTTCATTCGAGTGAGGATGAATCAGACACTGCAGCATGAGATTTCTTGTACTGCAAGGTGTCATACATACGCTAGAAATGTATTTTTATCAAGGATAACTAAAAGTTTGTTTCTGTATAATTTGTGCAAAGAATATATGAAATATCATAAGAAACTGAATTCTTAAAGTAAATTACTGAAAAACATGTGATTGCCTGCCTCTTGTACTCACCAAGGTAGATACATATTTCTCATAAGGAGATATATCTAGGATAAGAATACAATGGATTTGGAAAGATCAGCCTTACTAAACCTAAATTTAAACATATGTTAAGCAGTAGAATAGCTGGAGATCTACGTTTAGGCATGTAAATCTCATACAGAAGAGTAGTTCCATGGGAGCCTGATCTGTTTACACTTTTAAAGATTCGTATGCTACTATAAACTAGTTCCTGCTGTCTGGTGCTTTTACCTATTACCCTGTTTCAGACCTGCATCCTCAGCTGTGGAGTTTATGCTACTGCAATGTTATGACCAAAGCATTATACTGCCATCCAAAATAAGGCCTCTAACCCTTTAACTGAGGTTTTTAATTGGATGACTACAGTGGTAATCAAAGGCAGGGCATAGTACATTGAAAAATAGTCTATGAGAGCAGGTGCCTAGGTTTTTATATTGCTGACAGTCCACTTTGGCCATTAGCCAAGAGAAGAATCTTGCCCTTTTAATTTTCCTGCTGACATTTTTCTACAAGTCATTTTTCTCTGACTGATGGACAGTCCTGCACCTACCAAGATCAGTGAAATGACTACCAGTCATTTCAGAGGTCAGTGAATCAGGACCTAAATTCTCTCCTGCTCCTCTGGGACAAAGTGCCATATGGCAAGCTGACTGCTCTTGCCCATAGTCCTGTTGTGGAGAAGGAAAAAAAGGCTATGTGATCCGACATAGGTACCCTGCACCTGTTCCTTTTTTTTTCAGCATCGCTTCAGAGTTGAAACTGCTTTCACAGTTGCTGAGTATAGGAAGTGTGAGAGAGAAAGGGAAATAAGGGATAGCTATATCTCTGTATTGTCATCACAATAATATGCATTTTATTCTGAGATACTGAAAGACAAATGTATTCACAGCTATGATTTCCTGAAAAATGCTAGTTAATTTATTTTTGCCTTGCTATTGTACTTAAAATGATTTAATTTTGATATCTTTCTATTGGCTTCAAGGAATAGTTAAGAATTTGTGCTATTTCTAATGCTGAGTTATTAGATACTGCAGATACATCTTTTAAATCTGTAGTTACTAGTGTTCTGGCTTTGAAAAATAACATAATATGTCATGATTCTGACAGGACAGGTTTTTTAATTGTTGTGGGTCTATTAAAATATTTTACCCTTTATTATACTTGTTGACTCCATTTCTTCTTTATATACAAGGTGACAATACTAATTAATATTAATTTAATGAAAGGACAAGAGAGTTATAACACTCTCGTATGAAATCTAGCTCTTTAAGATATATTGTGTAGAACAATGCCAATCAGTCCTATAGCATTATTTTTTTTGAAATATATTACTTAAATGGCACCAATTAAACATTTTAAGGCAGGATACTGTTACCTGCTGTATCAATACTGAACTTGACTGATAAAATGTAGGCTTAGATCACTGTAATAAAAATAGCAATTAAAAAAATCTAGGCCACATTCATTATGTAGTTAAAAGAACAGTTTACCAAATATTATAGCTGTTGAGATAACTTTAATGTTGAATTACTTTTTATATTGAGAGGTTGCTCTCCCACCCTTTACCCCGATTCTACTCATTGCTTGCTCTCTCTTGTGAATGAATGGTCTTTCCAGTGGTATAATGTGCTTTTTTTGAAGATTCAGTAACAAGATTGCTGTTATGATATATGTTCCCAGTTATTTCACCATTACACCACTTCTCTTAGCTTAAAATCATTTCTCTTTATTTGGATTGTTTTCATACTCTTCATAATTAATGATTAATGAGAAATACTGGACTGATATTCAGGAGACAAATTTTATTTCTAGGCATCAACACATTTCTCTGGAAGCTTTGCCAGTCATTTAGTCTAAGTTTCAACTTCTCAAGTGATAAATAAATAATATTTTTTTTCCCTCTTTTATATTTCGTATTTTTCTATTTAGACTGTAAAATCTCCAGTGTACAAATAATTTCAAACTATAGGATATGCCATACCATAAGAGCAATATACATGGATCTATAAGAAGTAGTTTCCGGGAGCAATATGCCAGTGACACAATACTCCATCTTGAAGACACTGAAGTATCCATGTAGGAATTAGCTATTTTGCAGTTTATGGACTCAGGAATTCTGTTTTTCTTTTTTTTTCCCTGCCATTAGTATGTATGTATGTATGTATGTATGTATGTATGTATGTATGATTATTATTATTATTATTCTGTATTATTATGTTTTGCATCTTAAAGAATATGATTGTGGGTTTTTTACATCTTTTATATTAAATATTTTTTGAGCTATGACTAAAGTTGCATGTGAAAATATATATTTAGTAAGCTAATCATAAAATTCTGTGGTTTTGAAAGTTTAGATACCCTTTTTTTCCTTCAGAAAACTATTACTTTTCCCCAGTAAAAACTGAAATCCAAAGCAGTTTCAGCTTTACAACAACAACAAAAAAACCAAACACAAAAAAAAGCCAAACCATCGCAAAGCTATACCTTAACAAAATGCTCAATCTTGAAGATATGCACAAAAATATATTTAAGAAAGTGACATAAAACTTTGTGGACAAGAAAATTATGTAAAATTACTAAAGGGTAAGCAGTTCTATATAAGGATATCCTCAGTTATGAGAGATGCAGAACCTGCCTGTGGCAGCTTTCAAAAAGGATTGTGTTTCAGGCAAATACAATCCTCCTTTAAGCTTTGAGCTGAGAACAAGAACGTGTAAATTGTCCACCACCATGCTTCTGCCTTCGTCATGTTTTTTTCTTCAGAGATCCTCCCACTGAAAGCAATGAAAGGACTCTCTAGCTTACCTATAAGTGGTTACCTGAGATGCAAAATTTCTTGAAATTTGTTGAAGACAATATATGAACCAAACACATGAAAGCTGATCCTTGGTGTCTCTAATCCCAAATTTTGGGAGGAGGAAGGAGTGGGGAGGGGGGGTGGGGGGAAAGAAAGAAAGAAAGTCAGTGGTATGACAGCAAAATATTTGCTGACTGTTCTGCCATAACTTTAAATAAAAAACATAAGCACTTTCCCATCTGAAGAATTCTTTAAAAGTTGAATTATATATTTTATAATAATCTCTGTTAAAGTGAATAGAAATCACTCTTCAGTTTTATTTGTGAGCATCACTGTCCAGATATTAGCATCTTAGAAATCTCTGAAACGCCATAATTCCCAGTGAAATAAATTTGCAATTTACTGGGATTACTGTAGTAATTACTATTTTCAAGTGTCAATCCCCAAATTTTTTTATTTCTAGTAACTTTCTTATCTTTTTTCCTGTTGAAAAGTTGAGAAAATAAATATTTTATGAAACTCTTATTACTAGGCTAATCACAATTCAACTTCGAATTGAAGCACCTTATGTGTCTTTTGTCCAATTGACAGATCAATGTGACTCTAACATATCCTTTCTCTCTCCCTCACAGTATCTGTAGTGAAATTTAGGTCAGCTGTAACAAAAGTTTTCTGCTTTCCTGAGCCATAGGATCTGTTCCTTCTATTGCGAATAATGTCATGCTCCTATGAGTTGCAGAAAGAAAACCTGTCCTTTCTTTTTTCTTTTTTTTTTTTTCATTGGTTTTCTGTTCTCTGTTTTATTCTATGGGACTGTATTTCATTTCATATGACACAAAATTTTAACAAACCTAAATGGAGATATACAAACTCTCAGTACAATCCTACACAGTACTCCTTTCTTCTATCCTTTCCTGAATGGGCAAAATCCTCCACTATTACCTCTGAAGTAAGAGTCAGAATCAATTCTTCTATTTGTTTTACTAATACTTACAACACACAGTTGAAGAACAAAAAAAAATAATAATAGTTCTACTCATTTACTCAATCCACCAAAAAAGATAAAAATGAGATCTGTGCGTTTGCAGTTACATAGATAATAGAGAGACTTATGCAGTGAATATAATTGGAGTATAAAACTTCTAGTACTCCCAGCTTATAAATACTTATAAACTTCCAGTTTATAAATATTTCTTATAAACAACACAGAAAACAAAGAAATTCTGAAAGAAAATATTTTCATGTATTCTGAACTATTTTAATGAAATAGTAGTCATCAGAATAGTCCCACAGTTATTTTAATCTTAATGTCATATATGTATATGTGATTTTGTTTTCAATAAAAGGAGCTCAATAAATAGAATAACAAGCACATATTAAATTGCTTTTATACTGTCCTTACATTTATATGATTTGTTAAGGCTAACAACATCCAAACCAGGAAATTAGATTTTATAATCCATAGGAAAAGACTTAGTTGGAACCTGAGGGCAGAAAATAGGTGAAAACAATGCATGTGTATGCATCTACAGTCTATATCTAGTAAGATTCTTAATTTGTGGGGGTTTTCATCCTCAGAATGAGCTATAAATATTAACAGAATAATATGTTAACACAGTCATAAGTAAGAAATACAACCTCTTTTTAGGGAATTATACAGTAATTATTAAAGGACCCTACATTCTGGTTAATCACAATGGTAAAGGAGTACATATTAAGCCTTATGGAAATTTATGACGTTAAGTCACAATACAAAGTCTTTTTGTCTAGAATTGTGTTTTTTCAATCCTCACATTCTATAGAAAATTAATTTTCTGTTTAAAATTCTATATATGTGTGGTATGTGGAAAAGTCTCAATGATTACCTGAAGTAAAAGTCATAATATCACCTTTTAAGACCCTAAGGATCTAAATAAAACCATCATACTTTTTGCTATTATTTTATAATACCTTGATTTTATCTTCCAGAAATCTGGTTTTAGTGTTTCAAAGTATAAAAGTTCCTGATATCTCCAAAAAATATAATTAACTGATGGCCATACTTTAGTCCCAAACCTAACTAGATTTACCTATGTTACCTGCAGGATTAATAAACCGTCTTTCTCACTACTTAAAAAATTCTAACAGATCTAAAACACCATTAAGAGATATTTACACTAACAGAATTAATTTTAAAACACTCCTAGTTTTTCTGCATGAACAAATATTTTGTAATTTAAGACTTGCTGTAAATGAGCTCACATTTTAATCCTACAATGAAGCAAATCATCCTCCAGCATTTTGAGAATCAAGTTTGTTATTACCCCTTAGTAGACTTTACCAATCAAGGGAAGGAAAGACAGTTTTATTTCCTAAAAATATAAAATCAATGTCTTACTAAAGATAAAGGTATATGACACTTCTGAAACAACATCACAGTGTTTAATCATACACAGTTGCCTCTGTTGTTCAAGTAGTAAAGTCTGCCATATGTATCAGTCACAGAACAAGGAGAGTTCCTCTACAGCAGCCTTGGTGAAGGTTTGTAGAAAGGAATATCCAATTTCTAATCAATCTACTTATTTACACTTTTCTTTCAAAGATTTTCCTTTTCTGCTTCATTTCCTTACTGACATGGCAATTAACCACCATTTCTGTGGTTAGGGAAGCCCTCACAGCTAAACCATTAAAGAAAACAACTAAATTATTCTTCCTCTCAGTTTGGTGAGTCTCTTAGAAATATATGGAAGGAGAGACCTTGCTTTCCTTTTTCAGAGTTCATTCTTTACCACTTCAAACTGGTAGATTATGTAATTTTAATGAATACACATATAAGTCAATCTTCAAAATACTGGAATGGAGTGTTTCTTAAGTTTTTTCTACATCATCTTAATTTCTACTTCTTGTTCAGACATCTGCTATGTCATAATCATACTAATTATTTAACTTTATGTTCTGCTTCTCTTTGTATGCCTACAGGTGAGAAAAAGTAACACCTGAGAGACAAAATAGAGGATTTGTAATATAGAGGTGTGAAATCTGCACCAGGTGAGATGTAAGCAAAATGTAAATGGAGATGAGCTCATGTACTCTCAGAAACCCCCTGTTGTGGAGACAGTACGTCCACGGTTTTATTTCAGTGAACAGGCACCTAAATCCCATCCAAATACATAGATTAGGAAATTAGGGCTCTGTAACAAAAATTAAGAGCTATGGGCCCAGGAAAAGGACTTTTAAATTTGCATACCTCCCTCAAAAAATTGTATGAATTTCTAATCTATTTTGAAAAAAATCCCAAACAAAAAAAAAAACAACCCAAACAACAGCAAATCAAATAAAAAGACACTAAAAGTTCAAAATTTTAATGAATAAACACAGTATTTGTCTTTAGGAATTTCAGAGACTCTTAGTCTTTGAGTTCCTTGCCATCATTTGGTACTTATAAGGTTGCAAAACCTTGTACAGTTGGTAGTCTGAGATGTTTTTGGTTTTAAATAAATAAATTCCAACTCTGTCCAAGTTCAGATGCTTTCTGCCTGTGCTTTGCTAACTATTTGATAGCAATTCATTTATTTGCAAGAGATTTGAGAACCTATTAATAATGGTATTTCTTATTTCCTGGATCCATCAGTTGACTTACTGGTATGAGCTACATAACTGCTGATTACTTACAGTTCTAACTGAAAAATCAATGGAAACTAAGTCTTGAAGGAATGAGGTTCTACACAGAGTTAATATATAATGCTATGTGCTCCAGAAACCATCAGAACATGTAATTTTTAATTGGTCATTCAAAAACAGCTGATAGTTTTACCTTACATATTGGTGCTTCAGTTCTTCCTTTACCAAAAGGGGACAGCATTATTTTTCTCTTGTGAATATAAAATAGTTAATACTTGTAGACAATGCAGTGTTTTGATGATGCATTAGTACAAAATTCTCTCTTCACAGCAATATTCATATAACATACACTAAATAAATTATGAGATTTCAAATTGAACAATGAGTAGAAAAACAACCTGCAGTCAAAGGTGATCAATAAATCAGCATCTGTTCTCCAAGTAAATAGAAAAAGAAAAGCATAAACAGGTCATTAATGTCTATATTACAAAATTAATAAATTACACATGCACAACCAATTCTGTCAACACTGTGGGTTCCAAATGACAGACAAACTATAAAAATATCAAGGTTAGTATCTGATGGGAGGAGAAGTTTCACAAGACGTATAGGTTTGAATGACTTGACTGAAAAGGAATTAGAACTGTGGCTGGAATTCAGTTTGTGGTTAGACATCTAAATGTAACTGCCTACATGTTATTGTCTACTCATGAATGTCCTGGGTTTTTTTGTTGTGTTTTTTTTTTTTTCTAGTGATTGCTGTGAAAGGAATGTCAATAATACCTATGTTTTCAGTTTTTTCTAAGAGATTTATAATATTCAAGTACTTTTTTCAGCTTCCTATAGAAGCATAAACAGAACGATAGAATGGAATATTCCATACCGTAGATGTCATGGTCAGTAGATAAATGGGAGTTAGCCACCAGGTGGGAGCTGGGAGGGCAATCTGTGGTCACTGCTTGGGATGCAATTCACCGGGCAGTGAGAGCGACCCATGTCAGTATTATTATTATTATTATTATTGTTATTATTTGTGTTATTTTTCCTTTTCTGTTAATGTTTCTATTAAACTGTCTTTATCTCAGCCCATGAGTTTAGGGTTTTTTCTCCCTTTCCCCCTTTTTTTTTCCCCCTCTTTCTTCCTACCCTATTGGGGTGAGGGCAAAAGAGGCAGGGTGTGAGCAAGAGGCTACATGGTTCTATTGCTGGCTGGGGTTAAACCATGACAATGATTTAGATGTTTAAATTTCCACCATAGTCAATAGAGATGAGAGGGTTAATTCATCTACCTAACCATGAAGATAGTTGAGACATCTAACAGATCTGGCTGTTGCAAATCTGATGTAGACCCTGTTGGAGACCTCAGTCATGTGGCACAAGGATGACAGTCGCTGTACCCTACGGCATCTTAAATGGTATGAGACAGCCGTGGGTGGGTTACAGTTAAAAAACTGTAGCTGATACAATCTCTACAATCCATTCCAGGTTCCAAACCTGTCTAAGCTAAAAAGGAAGAATTGTTTAGTGAGGCTTAAGCATCAGCATGAAATAAGTCTTCCATACTGCTTAAATTTAACATACTTCTTTGTATAGTCTTGGGCTGTGTACAGTCTCTCAGATGTCACAGTTTTGGGAACATAATATGGGCCAAGGATTCTTGATGGTGTGGATAAGGTCATAAAAAGGAGATGAAGAGAAGGAATTTGATTGACATGAGTTACATCATGTCAGTTAGCCTTAGTCTCTTGTAATTTATAGTTTAAATATAAACTGGTGTGTTTTATTCACAATCTCTTAGTTGTCCTTCAGTGTGGATAGTTTTTGAAGCATGCACTTACCTTTTTCCATGAGCAATAGAAGTAAAGAACCTGGAGATGGACTTTAGATTCCATTCTCTATTTCCAGCAGTTAAATATAAAAGTTCCTTCTCGCCCTTTGTCACAACTAAAAAGGGGCAATACATATACTGTTATTGCCAGGTGAAGTCATGCTGTTACTATTCATATTCACTTTGCAAATATTTACCTAACAAAAATTATTTGGATTCCTTAGTGGCTAATAATTCACAAGACCAGGTGCACTGTACAAAAGGTGTTTGCAATATGAAGAGAGGAAAAGGAGTCTATGGACTCTTTCTACTTAAATAACATCACAATTTCTTCCAAACTTCCATCTGATCATGGTACTATAATGATTTAAGTTTTCAGAGATAAGCAGGAAGAAAATGCACAAGTGGCTAAAAGAGCTTAGCTCTCATGAAGGATTTGCATTCTTCTTATATATGAAGTTGATTCCAGTGTTTCTATCTCACAGTACATAGTGGTATTGAGAAGGATAACTAAAGGGAGAACAAATGACAATAGGAGTATTTTTTATTTATTTTTTTAGGTGACAAGTTCAAGACTTATGGGTGTATATGGGGGTGTTTGTGTGGTGTTGTTAAAAGTTAGATACTGTCAAATGATCTTTGTGGAATTCAGTACATTTTAACATTTACCTTTCATCTCCAGTGGAGAGGAATGGTATGGAACTATCACAAGAAAAATTAAAGCACATAGCCCACGAGAAATATGCATTGCCCACAAGAAAACTGTAGTGGTTTAACACCAGTAGGAAGCCAAACACCACACAGTTGCTTACTCACTTCCCCCACAGTGGAATGGGGGAGACAATCAGAGGGACAAAAGTGCAAAAACTCATGGGCTGACATAAAGACAGTTTAATAGGTAAAGAAAAAGGTACACATGCAAGAAAAGAAAAATAAGGAATTAATTCACTACTTCCCATCAGCAGGCAGGTGTTTAGGAATCTCCAGGAAAACAGGGCTCCATCACACATAACAGTGACTTGGGAAGACAAACACCATAACTGCCTCCTCCTTTTTCTTGGCTTTCATTACTGAGCATGATATCATATGGTATGGGACACCCATTTGGTCATTTGGGGTCAGCTGTCCCCTCCCAACTTCTTGTGCACCTCCAACCCCCTTGCTGGCAGGGTGGTGTGAAAAGCAGAAAATACCTTGATGCTGTGTAAGCACTGCTCAGCAATAGGTAAAATGTGCCCCTGTTATCAACATTGTTTTTGTCAAAAACCCAAAACACAACATCATACGAGCTATTAGGAAGAAAATTAACTCTATAACAGCCCAAACCAGTAAAATGCTGTACTAATACTAAATGTTCTTTTCTGGTAGCTAACTGGTCACTGAAAGAAAAATATTTTGTCAAAAGTAAGGTTTTATCTCTTCTCAAAACCAATAAAAGGTAAAAAAAAAAAACACAAAAAACTGGAGAGAAAAACAATAGAAATAGAAGCTATTTTTCCACAGCACTCACAGAACTGAGGTCAGAAAGGTAGCAGCGGGAGTGATCTTTCCTTTAGGCATTAACTCAGGGTCTTCAATACCTACTCACGATGCAGCTGACCTATTTCAGTTCTCTCATCTGTAAGGTTCTTGCTCACTCATATATTTCATATTGCTACTTTTTTCTTTTTCTGCTAGAGTGTAAATGTTGTGATATGTTTATCAGAATTACCACCATTAATCTCTACTACTGAAGGAGTATTCAAAGGCTTAGCTTTATAGTGTAATTTAATCAGGAAAGTCTAGGTAATTTTAACATTTCCTATCTGTTCCTATTGTGTTTAAGTTTTTGACATATTGCATCCGAATTACAGCTTTGGCTGTGTGCATTCTCCATCAATTTATTGCATTGCAACTTACCAAATTTATATGGACAAAAGAAATATACCTTATACTCAAAGACAAGAATTAATGGTTAATCTAACTGAAATCCCAACAGTTTATCTTTAATCCAGATATAATTATTAGAGAAAACTAATTAATGAAAAGCAATGAAAATGAAAGCCCAAACACACAACCATTCAAAACAAAACAAAAACCTCTCTCATTGATGATGTGGTTAGACCTCCTGTGCCCACATTTCTAGTATCTACCCCTTCTTTCTACTGTTGTGCTCACCCACTGCCTCTGTAAGTCTAAGGCTTATGTCCTCAGTCAGTGTGAAAGTGTGGTATATGGAGCTGTCAGCATTCACAGTCCTTTCCCAGGAGAGCATGATGTCATGGGGGAGTGCATCTTTTCCAAAAGTCCATTTGTGATTAATTCTATATGTATACTAATGCTCCACGTACCTTGATTTTTCTTCATTGCTACACAATTCCTCACTGTTTAGGCATTTATTATACACGTTGGTTTTTTTATTTACTTTGCATACTTGATCTTTTGTTCACCTTGTTACTGCTGAAAAGGGGGCTTTACTTTGCTTCCAAGGTTACATTTCTTTAATGACAAATGGCTATTAGTGGCTAATTTATAGTCCTGGAACCTCTGGTATCATGCCCACACTTTCAAGGCCTATGCTGTGGTCTCAAGTCTACAATTCTGTAAGCTGCCTTTTAGTTTTATGGCTGTGGAGAATTTATTTTACACAGACTATATGTTAGTTATAACCCATGAAAAACATTGTAGCAAGGAGACATCATCAGACACGCACAGTTATACTAAACCAAGTTCATGATCACCTAACTGTTAGGCAATTGCTATTGCAGCCAAACAAGCTAACCCAAAGCTCCAGCCAACAGCAAAATAAGCCCAGACACAGAAAACTTACCTAGGCTCCGTCCTGAGGCCTCACAGATTTAATACAAAGGTTGTGGCCTGTTAATACCACTATTATGATATTTACTGAGTTAGAGGTTCACAGATCTCTGTGTCCAGGCTTGTTATCCTAGTTCTTTTTCATGGATGATTTGGACTGACAAAAAGCAGACGATGATTTCCGTATGCTCACTGTGATTTGATGCTTTCCAGTCACATTGTTGTGCTGGAATATCTTGATTGGAGATTGAGTTTTAGATATCTTTATGCCATCCTTGCTAATGTGAGATTTTTCTAAATCATGTTTCCCCTAATTCCAGTGCTGAGACAAGGTAAGACATGTCAAAGTTTTTTGAAGCCATCTGCCCATCTGTTCTAACACAGTTATAGTCCTTTTATCAAATTTCCTTCTGTTTGGCCAATACATTTTTACAAATTTCCACAAAGATCTTTCATAGCCTGTTTTTTTTTTTTTTATTTTATTATTTCTAATATAAAAGTTAGTTTGGGTTTGTTATTAACGATTTTCCTTTCATTTCTCCTTTTTAATGTTTTCTCTGATTGGATCTTTATCTTTTGTTTTGCTGTTTGTCTTTATGAATTTATTTTCTACAGTTTTACTGGACTTTGAATTTATGGATTCTCCTTTCAGTGGTTGGAGTGGGGCAGGAGTTGTCGGTTTTTGGTTGTTGTTCTTGTTGGGTTTTTTTCTCACTACCTCATTTGTTGGCTTCTTTGGTTCTTAATCCATGTCAGTATCCAACTGTGAAAGATACAGGTTGACTTACACTACCAGTTAGTAATCACTGTCTTTCCTTCAAGTCCATGCTATGTCTCACATCCTTTCACTTCCAACAGGGACTGAAATCTGTCCCTCAGTTTGAAATGTAATTTCTCACCATACTGTTGTTTTTATTCATTTTTATGTTGGTTTCTTTGCTGCTTTCTGTATTAAGCTCAGTCTTTTTCAGCTTTAATTTCAGTATAGCAGTGCCAAGACTTTGTAACTGCTGATAAAAGCTGCTGAGCACGGCTTTGCAATTTGGATAAATGACCCGATTTTAAAATTTATACAGATATAATTAGTGTATTCTGGGTTTATTGTTGTCATTTTTTATTATATTTTGCCATATAATAAACAACATATATATAAGAAACAGGATACTCAAAAAACTAGGTCAAAACCATCAGGAACAATTCTGTGAATCATTGCTCATGAGAGATCGAATATTGTTGGTCATACTGTTGAGGAAAGAGTGGTGGAACTGGTGTTTGCCTTTTCCTTATATCCCTGACAGGCATACAATAGAATACTACACTGTAGTATTGACGTCTTCAAGAATCTGGTCCCTACGAATTACAAATAAGAACAGACACACTACCTTAGACAAAATTGCATCCGGGTCTATCTCTGGCAGCATCCTGCAGCAAATGCATAGGAAATAGCAGAATAACAGAATGAACTCAGAGTAACACTGTTTAAAAATACTTTTTTAGGTCCCAACGGTCAGCAAAATTAGAAGCTCTTAAGTCAGAAATCATTTTTGAGTCTATACTACTACAGATATCTTACAAACAATAAAGAAACATTATCAAGATAAGATGAACATGATTTTGGTTATCATAGTCTGTTGGAATATTCTGCTGAATTTGCAGATGCGACTTCTCTGTCTGTCTCTGTGCTACTCATATGATTTAGCATTCCTACCCATACACCCACTTAGGGTTCTTCTCCCTATCCCAAGTACCTGGACATTTTATTTATAGTTTTCAGTAATGGGTAAGTGACTCAGATATACCCAAAAATATACATTAAAATAAACAGTGTATTTGTTTGTATTTGCAAAGGACTGTAGAAGTACAGCATAAAAGGGGTATTTTAATCAGTAATCATGCCCCAGGAAATAGACTAGCAATGTTTGTGGAGATACAAAAAAAGAGCTGATTTTACAATCAATGATAGACAAACATAAATCCCTCGCTACAAACTTAATCAATAATAGATGTGACAAGCACAGTCTTAGCAGTACTACCACAGAAAACAATGAATGAAATGTTATTGCTAGACAAATACAGCTTTCACAAGTAAAATCAGGTTTTACCATTATCCTGAATATTGATGTCCACAGTGTTCTGCCAAGTAAGGCATCTCTTAACATTGTCTTTTATTTCTAATCAAGTCTTTTGAGTGACTTCCAAGTCTATTTGGGTATACAACTGTCACCAGAAATCAGTAAAATTCCTTGTAGAAGCAAATGGTTTTTTACATTGGAGACGCCACTTTTGGCATGAAACTTCTCTCAGAGTCTAATAGCAACTGATTGAAATGTCACAGTACTATATTCAAATAAATGGATGGAGCCAAATACTCAGTATCTGCATGTTGGCTGGTGTTTGGAGAAAGTGAAGAATACCACAAGGGCATATTTACCGTATCCCCTAATTATATTAAAGGATATCATGAGGTTTCTCTGATCCAGCAAGCAAAGTGTCATGAATAGAAATAAAGGTAATTTGCTAATTGCAATCTTTAATGTATTTATAGACCTCTGAACACAGAAGATTTTAAGTTAAAAATTAAAGTGAGAAGATGGATATACCATTACATCAGTCACGAGAGGTTGAGAGCTCTGTCTGCGTTCAAGGATTAGTACTCCTAGGTCATGATAATAGACAGCAATTAAATACTTCTGCTGTTTATAAAATTAATTTGCTTTTTCTACTGGTTGCCTATTCAAGTTGTCTAAAATCCAAGCCTCTGGGACCAAGAAATATTTTACCTATTTACTCCACGATCACATACCGCCTATTCTTATCCTTTCCCCACACACTGTGCAATGCATTAAGACTGACCGCAGGAAGTAAAAGCAGCATGTAGCAGCCAACTTTATTATCACAATAACAGCTATAAGGGTGTCAGACTTCATAGAGGAACTGTTGAACTTGTATGCAGTTTAGCAAAACAATTCTAGTGGCAAAGATGTATTTTTCTAGTGGCAAAGAGAAATTTAATCTACCAGAAAGAGTCAAGTATTATTTGTTTCTGACATCACCAGTGCTGTCACAGACACTAGTCAGACAGCTATCATGTCAGATTAGCAGTGGAAAGAGCCACACCAGATGGTGCTGGGACTGCTGGCCATACATCTGAAGTGTGTGTGAGGTTGTGTCAGGTTGTCAGAAAAAGGCTACAGAAATCTGATTCACATCTCAGTTGGCCTGTCTTAGGTTGTGATGAGTTAACCCACCGAGCTTCTGATATGCAGAAAAAAGAGTAAGTACCTGAACTCACGACATGAGTAAACAAGAATGGCATTTATGTAGATATGCATATCTGAGTGATTCATCTCATCTTAAAACAGATCTGTTAAATAATTTGTTTAGTTTCAAGGAGTACCTTATTTTTCTATTAATTATAAAGGAAGTCTGGCCAACCAGATCTTGTGCAGATGTTTACACAAGACTTATGATTAAGTGAGATGAATGCCACTCTGTGTCTGAAATTATGAAAGTGGTTCAAAACATGCCATTTTGAAACCACAGGGAAGCAGAAAATAAAATTGCAGCCTGGTAAGCTTTTCACTGTATTGTCCTCTTCTTTTTCACTAAGGAAGCCAGGACTTTAGTACTATGATCCCTGACACAAGCAGTTATCTGACAAAGATTTACAAGAATCTCTTTCAAGATACTTCCATCTAATTATAAAGCTTATTGGTATGTAATGTACACTTATAGTGGCTGCCAGTGTCATTTACATAAACTTGCTGGAGCACTTCTGCAGCTGATTAGGTGTATTTTAATTTCTAGTCTGACAAAACTCAAACAAAAATGTGTAATTTCTGGGGAAGATATTTTGAGAGAAACCGTGTCTAGCTGGGAAAAGCTGGCCTACTTACCTTTTGAATCCCTTAGTAATAAACACTTCAGAATACACAGGGCCAGAGGAAGAACTTTACTCTGTACAGCAATTATTACCAAACTGATCTGAAGGGCTTGTCCTGGATTCTGATTCCTGTTTCAAGGACTATGTATATATTTTACATTAAGGAATAACTGCCTGAAAAAGCTACTTACCTCTCCTCTTACCTACTTACCACCACACTAAAGGGAAAAAAAAAACAAAACAACCAACCAACCAAACGAAACCCCAAACAAACTAGAATTCATAAGCACAGAATGAAACTCCATTTTCAGTGTGGGGCATTAACGCACTCACCAGACAGGTGCATTTTTATTTCTTAATTAAAAAATGCTTAAGAGATTCTGCAATCCAGTTCTCAAGCTTTTGGTCAAGGTTTCTAATTTCTGAGACATTATGTGAAAGGTAGGGAGTAATACCTTGCAATCAGTTCTTAAAAAAAAAAAAAAATGCGACAGTGTAAAAGAATATTCTGCATTCTTGATCTTAAAGAGGTGAAGATACAGCCTTGCAAGTCTGATTCAGGCATTAGATCTGGGGAAAGAGATTGGGATTCCCTTTCTGGAGAGCATATCTTCTAATAACTAACTTTACACAACTTTTTGACCATCTCAGACAATAAAACCTCCTCAAGCACTAAAAGTAGCAAACATTAGGTTTGTTTTCTACTTTGAGGAATAAGCATTAAAACATCAGTAACATCTTTGGAAGTACCCATCTGCTGTTGATACTACATGTAGAAACAACTGGACCTGAGTTACCTAGTTTAAAAGATAAGTGGCTACAGCTTGTAAAGTAGACCACAAGCAGCATGTTTGAAGCATATACAGAAGAGTTTTGGCTCACCTGCAAAAACCTCTGCAGGAATGACCTGAGTGTTTTTAGGATCTAGTAATAAAGTGCACTTTCCATAGGTGCCTATATATGTGTGCAATTTTATGTGTGTTAAAGGAGGGAAATCCCTTCTGAGCTTGGAAATGATAGATTGGGCCATTGAACTTGAAACAATAGCATTATCTTCTTGATTTTTATTGTGTTTTGTATGTGTGTGTGTAGTTTTTTTTCTTCCAGGTGTTTTTTTTTTCTTCCAAGTGGTTTTAATTGTTATATTCAGATAGCATTTATTACATTAGTCCAGTCTTTTCAGTTAGAAAATCAGGTATCACCATGCGTTGTAATTCAGGCTACATTCACTCAACCATAAGTACATCCAAAACCAAATTTATAAAGATATGATAATTATTACCTAGAAATCCCTGAGTATCCAAAAAAGAAAAGTTTAAAAAAATATTAATTTTGTAAACTATTAATTTGAACCATACCCCAAACTAAAAAAAAAAAAAAAAAAAAAGGAAAAAAATATTAAGGTGTGTTTTAGAATATGCCAAAACCTTATAGTGACAGAATAGACAAAAATACGGACTTCTACAGTTTCCAAATTATTTTCACTCTGACTTGAGAAAAACTCCAAATAATATGGTTTTGTTCTAATCAGTGAACACCAAACAAATATGACAAGTAACAACAAAGTCACCTATGAACACATAAATTACACAAAAATAGCCTCAATACAAATGAAAAATGCAGTAGAAATTTCATAGTCTCAAAGACAGACGAACTTCATCTGGAGAATACCACATCATTTCCAACAGTTATGGTTACCATATGCTTAAGTAATTCTGATGTATAAAACACATAAATAGGGGTTTGTTGTTTTGTTTTTTTTTTCTGATATGAAACTAATGAAAAAGTATGAATACAAAAAACAGCAATTCTCTTTACTTGAAAAATATCCATCTTAACAATGAAGCAATTTCACCACATGATTAAGAATAAGTATTATGGTAAAAAATATTGCACTGAAAAAGCAGGGGGGAGTTGTCCTATGAAATCAATCGCCTGCTAGAAATAGTCTCTAAGAATTACAGAAATTCAACCTTCTTGATACAGATGCTTCTTTAGTAACAATTTACATTATAATAAGTATTATATACATATTATATATTTTTTCACCCTTCTTCATGGGTAACAAAAAAGATGCCAGAAATGCTAGATTTAAGTATTTAAAATTGGCTTTTCCTTCAATGAACAGGAAGAATTTTTTTTCGAGAGGATGTTTTCAGATACAGAAGAGTGTGTAAGTAGAACTGTATTTAATATGAAGAGCCTGAAAGTTTTCAAACTCTCTTCAATGCAGGCAACAGAGTGTGATGCAGACGTAAAACAACGTCTCAAGTCATAAAAAGCCTCATGAATTTCGCAGGATTCAACAAAGTAGTTTTTCCCTCTTTGATAGGTGGTGTACAAAATATAGAAATCTTCATGACAATGTATCACAGAACCACGGAATCACTTGGGATTGGAAGGGACCTCTGAAGATCATCTAGTCCAACCCCCCTGCCAAAGCAGGTCCACCTAGAGTAAGTTGCACAGGAACACATCCAGGTGAGTTTTGAATGTCTCCAGAGAAAGAGACTCCACCATGCCCCTGGGCAGCCTATTCCAGTGCTCTGCTACCCTCAAAGTAAAGAAGTTACTCCTCATGTTTTGGTGGAACTTCTTACATTCAAATTTGTGCCCATTTCCTCTTATCCTGTCACTGGGCACCACTGAAAAAAGACCAGCCATATCCTCTTGACACCCACCTTTTAAGTATTTATAAGCATTGATCAGAAAATGGAGAAGTGAACTGTATTGTACCATATGGTTTAGCTCCATTCTCAAGAGTTAAGGGGAAAAAAACCCCAACAAGCAACCAGAAAACCAACACTTTAATTTTAAGGTAAGAGGATTTTAGTCAGGTTATGGGGGTTTTTTTGGTCAAAGTACAGCCTCTCCACAATATTTAATCTCTCATGAGCATCCAAAAGTATCATTTGCTGCTAAATCCTCTCTTCTAATTTATACCTCTTCTAATATAACTCTAATTTACCAAGTAATCACAGTGTGGAGGACAACAGTTTGAAATCTCCGTTTTGAAATTAATGATTTGAAAATGTTGGAACTACTATCAACAGTTTAAACTCAAAGTCTAAGTTTAAATTCTGTATGAAAAAATATTTTTTATATGTTTTCTAAACAGTAATTTTGTCTAGAAGTCATTGCAAAGAAGGACTGAATAGAATAGTGTAGCGTATGAAAGCACAGACCCCCGTCAGTGATGCAACCAGATTCGTTTATTATACCAGACAGACAGTTTACATAGTACCAATGTATCTCCTTTCCGAACCCACGTGCCCTTGCAACCCCCAACCGCCAGGCAGGCGGAATTCCCCTCAATCAGTCTGGCCGCCAGATATTGTTGATCACAGACCTTCCTCTGCCAGTGTTCCTGCTTCTTCTATTCCTTCTTCTGGTCTCTGATTCTTCCACAATCCTGTCCACCCACAGAAGAGAAAACAAAATATACAGTTAGATATCTAGCACCTTTGACTTCACTATAAGATCAAAGGATAATAAATAGTTTTTATTCACATACTTTCATAAACAAAACCAAAACAGTCTGAGCTGAAAGTCAGAGTACTTGTCTGTATGATGCAAAAATATTTTCACTGCTGGATTTCAACTTGACTGATTTTCAAAGTTACTGTATAATTTGAGAACAATATTGTAGCCAACACATTCCTGTCCTTTACTTTGTCCACCTGTAAGAAATTTATAGGGGACTTATTGACTCCTAAGCTAGATCTCCCAGATGTAATTCTAGAATTGAAAGGAGTAAAGCCAAAAATGCTCTTAAATGCTGGGATTATGAGCTCCTGTGCCTTGCCCCCAGCATTGTACTACTTTCAGCCGTAAACCACCAATTCTGAGTGTTACTCTATTGTGCCAAGTGAGCATTGCAGCATCACTCTAAGCTAAATAAAGTTTGTGCCTTCCACAATGTACAATGTACAGCTGGTTTCTGAGCAGTTTAGGCTAGCAGTGCTCCCCTGCTACTGATTAATTCTCGAACTTTTATTTTTAACTGCCTTGTCAATTCAGTCTTTACCTATCAGAGGTAAAATTAAGATGTTTCTGGATTTCCATATCCAGCAGTAGAACCACAGGGAGGCATCCCGATTCAAATGTAGACTTTTAAATAGAGGTGTTCGTAGATAAATTCAGTGTCTACAAGTATACTCAACAGAGAACTGGTGCTCAATTCAGGTTTTCACTCCTACACACTTAGTACAGCCTAAGGGTAGGATGCCATAGGATATCCAAGGCATCCACACAAGACTAGTTAATACAAAACTGGCTTGTGATAAACTTGTGTTCTTCTACAGTGACAGCTAGAGTCCAGGCAGAGTGCCCCACAGTATTAGGAGAGGTAATAGGCATGGATGTTTAGGTAACTGATTGCTGTCTTTCAGTCAGCTGTTAAAATAAAAACATATGTTTTAGAGTAAGTGGAAAGCTTCTCCAGATTGTACATTTAATTAAATTGTCTAGACATTCAAATGTTGTGTCACTTGAAATGCTAAATATCATTATTTGAGATAACCAGTAATCAATACAGTAGCATGGAGCTATCAATGATAAAAATATATGGTACATTTCAGTTACACTAGTAAAAAAAAACATGTCCCTTTATCCAGGAGATAATAATAAAACCTGTAGTGAGAAAAGAAAAAAATCACACTCCAAAATTATCATAGAGAATAAAAAGCAAGGATAGACTAAAATAAGATGACATTATATTTAGATTGTATTGTAAAATAAACAATATGGAGGAAAGTTTCTGATCCTGACTTATTTTACTGTTTCAGATGTAACGACAAATTGACAGAACAAATGATAACTTTGCAAGGCTTATGTGATAAACCAGTGGAAAACCCTGTGGGTTTCTATGAGTCGAATACTTGTTTTCTCAGATAACCGCTGAGTAGGAGTAGATGATCATGTAGATTCATTTTGCCTCCCTTTAAAGGGTCATGAGACAGGAGCTCCTAAGGGAGGAATCATGCAAGAGGTTCAATAAATCCTCAGTCATGTATAAATCAATGACATTTTACAAACCTTGTAGAAAGAGGTAGATACAAAGACTCTACGAATCTATGGAAGAAATTAGAGTCTGCATAAAATAGACTGCCACAACTAGCAGAAGATGTTAAAATTCTGTTCAGAAGAACGGTGCAAGCCATTTTGGGACTGTTTCTTTCCCCTTCAATACAGCCCAACCGCGGCAAATCAAGCACAAAGTTAGGTACATAGAATATGTATGACTCTGTGGTTAGCTTGCTTCAAGGAATCTGATTGAAGATAAGCAAAGAGCTCCAGGCAGCTTCAGTCTTACTTAGCTTCTATCAAAAACAGTGCAGTTCCCTCTTGCCCCCTTTAAATGGATATATATTATTAGTTCATACATTTTTCCCTCTTAAATTGGTATTTATGATACCTCTGACATCTAAGACAGCAAAAAAAAAAAAAAAAAGAAGGATTCTTAGTGTCTTCCACAATTTCAAAGAAATAAATGCAGAACTCCTGAATAATGTAAAGATTCATGGAATCACAGAATCATAGAATTACAGAATCATAAAATAGATTTTGTTGGAAGAGACCGTAAAAGGTCATCTAGACCAACCTCCCCTGCAATGACCAGGGACATCTTCAACCAGATCAGGTTGCTCAGAACTCCACCCACCCTAATCTTGAATGCTTCGAGGGACAGGGCATATGCCACCTTTCTGGGCAACCTCTTCCAGTGTTCACCACCTTCATCGTAAAAAAATTCTTCCTTATATGTACTCTGAATCAACGCTGTTTCAGTTTAAAGCCATTACCCTTTGTCCTATCAAAACAGGCCTAGCTAAAGGTTTGGCCCCATATTTCTCATAATCCCCCTTTAATTGCTGAAGGGCTTCTATGAGGTCTCCCTGAAGCTTTCTCTTCTAGCTGAACAACCCCCAACTCTCTCAGCCATTCTTTCTAAGAGAGGTGTTCCAGACCTCTGATCATTTATGTGGCATTCCTCTGGACCTGTTCCAACAGGATCTGAGGACCTGTGCTGAGGACCCAAAAGCTGGATGCAGTACCCCAGGTGGGGCACTCACTAACAGAGTGGCAGAGGGGCAGAATCACCTCCCTCAACCTACTGGCCATGCTTCTTTTCTTGCAGCCCAGGATATGATCTGGGCTGCGAGCACACACTGTCGGCTCATGTCCAGCAGTAACCCAAGTCCTTCTCAGCAGGGCTGCTGGCAGTCTGTTCATCCCCAACCTGTACTGATATTAGAGGTTGCTGCCCTGACCCAGGTGCAGGACCCTGCACATGGCCTTGTTGAATCTCATAAGGTACACAAGGGCCCACTTTTCAAGCTTGTCCAGGTCTCTCTGGATAGCATCCTGTCCCTCATGTGTGTCAGCCACACCAGTCAACCTGGTGTCATCCACAAACTTGCTGAGGGTGCACTCAATCCCACTCTCTTTGTCATTGATGAAGATATTAAACGGTATATGGCGCCCTGAGGGACAACACTTGTCACTGATCTCCACCTGGGCATTAAACTATTGACCATTTATTCTCCTTTTCTCCACTTTTTTTCAGTTTCCCCATACTTCCCAATCATTGAAAGAATAAGGACTTCCATTGTTTCAGAACAAATAAACCAAGGCTGTTGAGTACAATGATTTTATGTTTCATAATGCAAATAAGACCTTGTAATGAACAGCTAAAGTAGGAGAAGTTAGTCTTGTGTTTCTGTAAGCATTTTGCTAGACACCAGTTCTGTCATTGTCAAAGATCTCCCACCAGGGTAAAAAAATCTTTCCTTATCTTTTTTCCCCAGCTCTGCAGGTGTGTAGTCCCATATAAAGCCTAAATATTATGAAACATTTACAAAAATAAGAGTTAAAACTAACCAAGTGACATGGAAATATTTGACTTCTCTTGGTTCCTTCTAGATCTGTAGATCCTTCTACAGCAGTTTTTTCCAGGGCAAAGACAAATCAAGAGACAACTACCATTAAGAAATATGGGTGATCAAGCAACTATATTGATCCTCTTTTATTCAGCAATAAAACATCACTTATTTTATCTCCTGTCCTAATCTGTTTATATCCTTACTTTTGCACTTAAACTTTCTTGTTTCTTTATGTAAGCCTGGCTTATCTTTCCTTTCAGAATTACTTCTCAGTTTTGGTCTGGGAAAATTCTCTGCTTCTATGGTCTTTGAAATAACTCCACAAACCTTATAATGATGCTTTAAAACTTGTATGACTATTTTATTTTTCATTTCTGAACTATTTTTATTACTTGCTTCCTCTTTCTTCTGCTGTAGTTAAAAAGGTAAAACAATGTTAAAATGTCATCCAGTCTTCAATTTATATTGAAGAAGTTATATCCAATGAACTTGTTTATGGTGTTGACTCAAAGGGAAATCAGTGACAAATTCCTATTCATAAGAATAGAGCTAGGACTGCATCCAAGGTATGGAGTACTTTTTAGTTTTGGTCAAAAACTAAAACCAGTCAAGTTTTCTGTGGATATATTAAGAAACATGGCTGTTAGGTTATTCACTAACAGAATGACTTACTGCCTATTTTCCAGGGACAGGTGTAGAAAGCCTGCATTCCTCTAAATGTTGCATTATAAGCAACAGCTTGGAGGTTTTTATTGTGCTCGATTTCACAAATCCTAAATGGAAATTCAACCTGTGTCATGTCACCTAAGATTACCTAAGGTCTTATGGCTTAATAAACTTCTGATAGCATTTTGCTGAGTTTCAGCATGATATCCCCTGGTTATATGCAATATTGAAATTGTGTGTGTCTACTTTTGTGGGTCCCTTTTCTCATTTACGAATTATTTATGTTGAAGTCAATAAGGAGTGTTGTGTTTGTTTTGATTGGTTTTAATTTTTTTTTTAATTTTTTTTTCTTTTTTTTTCTCTGTATTCTACAGAGTATAACAAAATTAAAGTATTAATTACTTGTATTTTTGGCCTTTGTTTGGCCTTCAGCTGCCAATGTAAAAGAGGACAAGTCTCTCTAAGTTCTATAGAAGATACAGAATATTTTATCAATGTTGTCAGCATCCGCTGAATATTGTATGAGCTGATGTATCAGCTATTCAGGGAACCTGGTTTACATAATATATCTCCAAAGACATTGGGCATGCATATTATTACAGTTAAATATTTTCTACTGGCTTAAATTTTCCCAAGTATTTGCTGTGGGTGATCTCTTTGGATTCCAATGAAGGCTATCTTTTTTTCTTTTTCTGTTGAATTCAGAACATATATAAGCAAAGGTTTTCAGACCACCAGAATTTTGGTTCAACTCTTGTAATCCTTTTCCCACTCCATGAATAACAGTGTTTAAAATCAAATTTAGCATTCCCCATGATGTTGCGTAGAGGTAAAAACCAGAGATGAGTCTTATACAAGCATGTTTTCTGACTGTACTTTGATTCAGGTGAAAACAGTTCCAGATGCCAAACCTAATTATATAAGTTTTCGCCTAGTGGCTTCTGCCAGTGAGTTAGAAGGAACTCCCTGAACACTTCCAGTGATGGAGCATCCACAACTTCCCTGGACAACCTGATACAGTGCCTCACCACCCTCACTGTAAAGAATTTCTTTCTAGTATCTAATCTAAATGTCCCCTCTTCCAATTTAAAAACATTGCCCCTTGTCCTGTCACTACATTTCCCAACAAAGAGTCCCTCTCCAGCTCTC
>JAOQGH010000001.1:157861837-157892451 GCA_025769975.1 Gallinago jamesoni
CTACAGTTTAAGTACAGTTTAAGGAGCCTAGAGAACCGTACAGAGATCTCTTAAGACACTAAGGGTTACATTCAGTAGCCTGAATATAGGTACTATTATGACTGAGGTGTCTGACACATTTGAGATGGCCAGATATGAAATTAGATACAAAAATTAGAGGGATCCCATGTCCTTTTGAAGAAGCAGCTGTGAGTCATGTAGAATACCCAAGGGCATCTCAAATGTTTACAGATGCCTATATTTACGTAGCTGAATTCAGCTCCAAGTAGCTATTTATCTCCTTATTATACTATACACCCTACTCCTGAGTGCAAATAGACATATAAAGAAAGAAAAAGACAACTACAATTCTGACCTCTTTGGTTACTAGCCATCTGTACTGGAACTGGGACTCTGGAAGAAAATTCTCCCTTCCAGGCAGAAACCTGCAGGATACTGACCCATGCCAGTGAAGTTCTGCAACACTTCTTCCTTTGGGCTGTGTCTAAATGGTAGGCTAAATCTTCACTAACCTTCAAAATTCTGTTTGTAAAGCAAATTGTGTTTGTCAGCTACATTGCTATCAATTTCTTATGTATTACAGATTGAGAGTGTGATGTTGCATTTCCATCTGTTCTCAACTTTCTTTCATCTTGCAATCCATGCTACAATAGAAATATGTTTAATGTTGTGTTAAATGCATAATACATTTAAATACAGCATGACTTTGAAAATACATTGTCATATGTTTTGAATAATGAAAAGTGTCTAGTTTCAAAAAATGATCGTATTTATTGTACAAAATGTGGCATTGAAATATACCCAATTTTAGAAACATTACAGCTTCTTCTTCCTAATAATACAGGAGAAATACAGGAGAAAATTACTTTTTGTTTGAAAATCATGGTTTTCTTTCCTCTTTTCTTGCCATCTTGCACTCATCCTTTGAAGTGAATGCAGCAGTTGACATCTGAATGTGACAATAATGTAGTTCTGCTTGTCAGCCAATAGAGGGAATACTCAAACCTGGCCCTTCTGCAGGGTAACAGGAGACACCTGGACAATTAATGCTTTCTTTCCTGTGCTTTATTACTGGAAATTATTACGGACGGCCTACTTTCTTTATCTTCTCCAATAATGTAGAAAAGTATCAGATCCAACTAAGCTGCCAATGTGGTCTGTAATTTCCAGTTTAGAAAGTAGCTATATCCCAAAGGAAATGTAGTGGATCAGATTACCATCTTGAACTGCATTATGCCAGATAACCAAGGCTAAATAAAGTTTTGCAAAAGACTTGATACCTGACAGCTGATTTCCAGGACAAGATTTTTTTTCTGATTTTTATATTAATTCTTTATTTTAAAAATGAAGTTTAAGTGCCATAATTTAAACTTCTTGAAATGGACCCTTGCAAGTTTAGCTAACAATACTTGCTCTGTGAAAAAATATTTCAGTGAAATTAACTTCTGGAATCTTTTTGAGGTAAAGAAGTTGAATAAAGTACACCAAGAGTTAGGTTTCCTTTCTTCTTTCTGATAATCGGCCATTTAATTCCTACTCAATGTTGTTCAAAACAAATGAAAAAAAAATCTGACCTTCTTACATTCCATTTGATGTCCCAGTTAATGTGCCACAGAAAATACTCCTTCTTTCCCTTACACTGAAATGGATATTCAGGAAACTTCTGACTGACACATGAGTTAGATGAACATTAGTGAAGATCTGGCCCAAGAACTCTAGAAAAATGCTCAGAGATCCACAGGGAAAACTGACATGTTTCGTAGTAAGGGGAAACTCAATTTTGTGTTAGTTGAGTTCAAATGCCTGTGGAGAATCAAATAACTTGTCTGGATGCTAGAGAAGAGACCAAAAGAAGCAATTATGCTTGGGGGTAGGCTGTAGGGAGACACAGATATTGAAGTGCCTTGCAGCAGATAATTCATACCTTCACTTAAATTCCTCTGAAATTCAAGGACATTTGACTGTAAGATGTAGTCCTGGTTTACTGAACACCTGCTCCAATTGCTACTGTTCAGTCTAGACATTAAATTGGGCCTTTAACTAAAAGCAATATAATAAAAGATCTAATTATTCTAAATACTTGCAGAAGTCACTAATTACTACGTAATTTCTGTTTTCTATTCCTTAGCATTATTCACACTCAGTTGCAGTTATTATGTTTCAGCTCCTTCAGCTGTTTGTCCTTTACTTGGTAATTTCCCTTTGGTCACCCTCAGAAATCAACAGAATTATTCTGGACATTCTAATTTGGCAAATACTGTGGAAATCCTTTTGACTCTAAATACTTGTACTATTGTTATATCAGAGTGCAGACTTGTAAAATTATTTATTGCACGTCTAATAATAAAGCAGATGGAAATATATATATTTTTAATGTTAAGATTTATTTTAATTACATCAAAGTTTAGAACACAAAATACTTCATTGTCAGTCCACTTGTGAGGACCCACTGAGTGAGTCCTGCTCACTCAGGAGGTGAGCATCCCTTTGTTTCTATACTTTTTCTCCACATTTAAATATTCACTTTAGCTTACCTTGGAAAGCCCAGCACTTTTAATTCTTCATGGCAGTACTCAATACTTACTTACTTGTAAGAATTTCAAGAATATAATATTGTACAGGTAATCTTTTTTACAACTTTTTCCCCTCCTGGTTCCTAACCATCACTCAAAACTTAACCATAAGAAAGGTTTTTTCACAAAATTAACTGTTGCTTTAAGCATATAAAATAAACGCTAATTTAAATTAATAAATCTTTTTTTAGGGGTTTAACCAATTAGGGATGAATTAGGGATTAACCAAAGAATGCAAAAAGTCTTATTAAATAACTTACTGTTTTTGCATAAAAAACGGTTATATCGAAAGTAAGAGAAAGAAATATGTCTTAATTTCTGCTATGTATATGTTATTATTTCTTCAAGAACTGTTATTATCACCTAAGACTGACTACAGAAACGCATGAAAGTTCCTGGTCTATTCTCTGAATGTAGAGCAAAAGAAAAGCCTCAGCAGATCGTTCAGTATGAATGAACACATTCAAATTTAATATAATGCATGGTTGAGAATTGCCTTCACAGAGATAATTCAGTATGTTATGCATATTAGTGCCAGAGAGGTGAATGGTTCTTACTCTGTTCAAAAGATAATTCCGGAAGGAATACCACTTCTAGAGAAATCCTTTAACAATGGTACTAAACAAATAATTCCTTGAAAGCAATCTTGAATTAGGTCATCAGCACACCCCTCTGTGTCGTCTATTTTGCCTTTTCCCAGAAGTCTAAGATATCACATGTGAGGATTTTATACTTTGCAAGGAAGGATGGAGCATGGCATTATTTAGCAGAATTTCATTTTAGCAGCCATGGAGTTCATTTTTTAATGAACATTTTAAAAAATATACGACACTTAAGAGACTTTAACGAACCAGAGCTGCAGTTCTCATCAGAGCAGAGAAGCTCACAGATATTGAAGTTTATTCTAAATACAACTGCATCATAAACATGATATAGCAGACATTAAAGATTCCAGCATTTTTTCAGATTTTAACAGTGAGGCTCTATGCCTTATATGCATAGCTGTTATAGAAATGTATTCCTTGTTAGTTGCACAAGCACACAAGCTTGTGTTGATTATTTATTATATTAGCACAAAGGAAAAAAAATAGCTATCCATAGGCCAGAAAAGTCAAATAAATCTTCTTAGAAATTATATTTCAAACACACAAGTACTTCATACGTACTACATCATCTTATGAAATCAGCTTTAAATATTAATTTATTTATACTTTTTTCTGTAAGTGCTGACAAGGGCAAATTAAAAAAAATAATTTTCACTTGTTCAGAAGATATTTTATTTACAGTTTACTTGCATTGAATCTTCTTGTGTCTTGTCACATAACAAGACTGATGTTGATGATGTTGGAGTGCTCCTACAATAACTACTTCTCAAGGAAATGCAAGTTGTGTGTACTCCCTTTGTCATTTAAAAGCCTTCAGATATTTCATGTATACTTTGTTCAGTCCTGCATTAAAAACAATGAACCAGGTCTTCAAGAGGTGTTAATTGATATACCTTAAAGTGTAACTCTAAATAATATCAGCTGAGGACCTGGATCATTTCAGAGAGGAACATGAATTACTACATAAGCCATTTGCTGATAAAAGGGCTTGAGATGATTCATTTTATTTCATCTTAAATATTATATTATTGGGATGAATTTTTGAAGGAGTTTACATAGCAAGTCTGTGATAAAGCAGACCATTCCAGAGGAAAAAAAAAATCGAATGGTGGAAGCGAAGACAACAATTTACAGGGTGTTTTGGGGGGAACAAGAAGAACAATATGTCAACCAATATGAAAAGAATGAGTTAATAAAATCCACTAAAACAAGGCCAAATTTGTATCATTCACTGAACTTACTGAATTTTGTATACAACAGAGGATTGCAACCACAATTAGGTGGTGACATTTCAAACAGGAATGCAGAGTATGCTTTCCTGGCCACCAAGTTAAAGACATTGAACTTCTACTGTTCTACATGTCAACCAATAAAAACTCTTCAGATTTATAGCTTCTGTTTTTCTGCATGAATATAAACAGGCAAAATGTATTAGTGATCTGATGATAGGAATATACCTAAAACTAGTGATACTGCACAGTTCCTTTTTTATTATTGTGGTGCCATTTAGAGTATTTGATAAATCATTTGCCTTACCATAAGCCTCGAAAGTGTAGATTTCAGGAAGGAAGGAAAGGTTGACCTTCATACAACCTGTAATTTAACTGTGGAGTTTCTAGTTAGAGAACCTTAGAGTGTCGCTGTAGATTCAAGAGAAACTTGATTGGCAACAAATGGAAAAGGAAAACAAATGGAAGAAAAATAAATCATGGACTATTAAGCACAAAGACCCTATTTAGCTATATAAAATAGGGTTACAGACTGCTAGCCACAGGTCAAATGACACAGACTGGCTTGTAGATACACTATTGCCCTCAAAATCATATTATCCATGTCCCTACCATACAAAATTTGGCACCTGTGTCTCCATGACACCACAGTAAGTTTAGTTGAAAGGTACAAAATAATTAAAAGAGCAATCCCCAAAACAGTTCAAAACTTATAATTTGTTGGCAACGGGCAAGTAAGTGACACTTAGATGAAAAGAAATTGTCTTCTGCTAATACAACTGAAGAAAACAGTTGTGCTTCTTATGGGAACTAGAAAGTGAAAAAGAGAATAAAGTAGACAAAGCAAAAGTCATATTATATGTATTTTCTCATGACCATAGATATCTGATTTCATGACTTCAGGGTTCCTTTGGGATTTATCTGACACCTTGGAACATTTTGCACATCAAAGAGCTTAAAAATGCCTACTATCTTCTAACTTCTTAGTTCTCTACTTACTCTTAAAGTTAGTCTGGAAATTTAGACATTTAAAAAGTATGTCTCTGTACTTAAAGGGGAAATGTGAAGTCTCTCTAATCTTCAGGTGACCTGTTTATGAAATTTGATTAGTTTAGTAAATATTTTTACGGTGTTGTGGGTTTTTTTTTCTTTTTACTTCCTCCCCATCCCAACTCCCCCAGTATGTGTATTTACTTGCGCTAGCTGCCTTTGTTCATTATTCAGAACAATGAAATATTATAGGGAAAGAAAGTACTGTCAGACTACCAAGTGTACTGAAACTACTGTCAGAAGTGCAAGTCTTATGATAGACTTTTTTTTTTTTTTAATTTACAATTCAATTCAGAAATTAAGACATTATTAAATTTGGATATATTTCAAAAAACATATCCATTTTTTTATGCATAGCTGAACCAAACTTACAAACATTTTTTATTTTTACCAATTTTAGTATAAATTGATTTGCATTATTTTCACCATTGTAGAGATGCTGAGAATCCTGACAATTTTTGTGTTTCTAAAAATATCCATTATACGATGTACTATGCAAATGAGACCATGAAGTAGATGCTTTTTTTCCTTTATTCTGTGCTCTGGGATCATGAAGTTACAGTAAACTCTCAAAAATAAAGAAAAATAAAATTAAATAAAAGAATGCAGCATTCTTCTATACTTTCAGTATGTATTTACTACAGAATTTTTTCTTTAATAATAGTCAAAGTTACTATGCTTTAAAGGATAAGTGATGTGCAGATGAGGACCTTAATCTGATTTACAAAACAAATATCACGAGGAAATGGATTCTCCCATACACACATAAATGGTGTTTTAGTTGAGATTAACAAGGAATTTTCTCCCTTTCTGAGCTCCCATTTTTCATTTCCCTGACATGGTACTGGTGGGTCCTGCAGCACTGCAATATTCCCTGGATTGTCAGTTCTGTAAATTATATGAAAATAATTAGTCTGACAATCACCTGTAAGTAGTATGTAGAAGGTAACAAGGTAATGTTGCACAGAGTTGTATGATTCTTCCCAGGTGCAGCCTTAAAGGATCCGATGGGCCCATAATTCCATAGCCACACCTGACACAGGGACAGAACTCCATCTCATATGGATGACCACAATGTTCAATTTCCTTCCCATTCTGAACTGTTATCATTAATCTTGAACACATTAAAGATATTTTAAAAAAATTTAAAAATTATTCATTGCAATAATTTCCTACCAACATCTCACTCTACATTGAGGAGGAAAAATGTGAAATGAATGTGTTAATTTTTTTTCTCTTCTGGTCATGCCATAGAACATATTAGAAATAAATGTACCCCTTTCACAAACAGAAAGAGCTGTGGTGACAGGTGACAATATGAAGCAGGTGACAATATGAAAAGACAAGATAATGCAGTTCACTTAAATTCTGTCGCAGAGCCATAGAAATATTTTGATGTCCAAAAGTTTTCCTATTTTTCTCAGTTATATCAGTCAAATGGAATACGTTGCCTCTCCCTGTGAGTCTTACCACATTTAATTCCAAGTCAAGCAGAGCAAGCATTTTTGCCACTTTGTTCAGGTAAGGATATGTGTGAAATAATGACTGATTGTACCTCCTGACATCTGGTGCCAGGAATTGTTAATAAGCTGCATAGGTTTGCAAGCTTTTGTATTTATCATACTGAAAATACTTCCAGGAGAGTAAGTTCTGACTAGTGGGATTTTGTTCTGTCTATCTATCTATAACAACATCTAATCTTTGTCAGTATCTATGTTTTTCTGACCTCATACCATATATGCGCAAGACAGTTTATTTCATAACCAGCAAAGAATATAAGCCAAGAAAATTGCTTGTTCCATCCCCTTTGTATTTCTCAACTATCCAGAATCTTGCAATATTGGCATTACACAGTATATCCCTGAATAGTCCTTGTGGTATTTTAACCTTGTCTGGCTTCCAGGTGTCCATCAAGCTTCTGTCTCACTCTCCCTTCTCAGCAAGACAGGCAGAGAAAATAAGATAAAAGAGCTCATGGATCAAGACAAAGGCAAGGAGATCACTCACTAATTACAGTCACAGGAAAACATGAATCGACTCAGGAAAGATTAATTTAATTTATTACCAATTATAAAAGAAAGGAAGACAGTGAGAAATAAGAACAAAACGAGAAACATCTTCTTCCCGATCCCTCCCATTTCCACAGGTTCCATTTCACTCCTGACTCTTCTATCTTCTCACCATTCCTGAATGATGCAGGAGAATGGAGAATGGGGTTGTGGTCAATTCATAATTCTTTTTCTTTGCTGCCCCTTTCTCCTCATGCTGCTCTTCTGCTCCAGTGTGGAGTCCCTCCCATGGGATAAAGTCCTTCAAGAACTGCTCCTATGGGTTACAGATCCTGCTGAGAACATACTTCTCTGTGGGCTCCCCATGAGCTGCAACTTTCTTTAGGGCACATCCGCCTTCTACATCATGAGGACCTCCATGGGCTGCAGGTGGATATCTGCTTTGCTGTTGTCCTTTCCAACGGCTGCAGACAGACAGCCTGCTTCACAATTTCCTTCTCCATGGGTCACAGTGGAATCTCTGCTTTGGTGCCTGGAACAGCTCCTCCCCCTCCTTCTTCACCGTCCTTCATGTCTTCAGGGTTTCTCCTCTGGCCTCATATTTTTTTAGTCCTCTCTCACACAGCTGCCACCCAGTATTTTTCACCCCAGGTTCTGCCAGAGTTACAGCTTGTCCACTTTTTGGCCAGTGGCATGTCTTGGAGTCAGCTGGGATTGTCTCTGTTAGACACACAGGAAGCTCCTGGTTTCTATTCACAGACACTGCCACTGCAGTCTACCTGCTGCCAAAATCTGCCACGCAAGCCCAATACAATCTGCTTGGAATTTGATTTTGGAGCTATCCTCCAGGAAGATGTCTAATCCTTTTTTGGATGTATCTTTTTCTGTAGCCTTTCTACCTCCTCACTTTTCTCTCCATTGTGTTTCTGATGCTCCCTAATTGCTGTGTAAAAAAGGTACCTTCTTTATACATCTGATATAATGATACATACATCTGGATACTGGTGTTTTATTTGGTCGCAAATACTGTTTTCTGTCTTCATCTTAATATCACTCCTGATAAAGCAGAATATGGTTAGAGCTATGCTCACCTTTTGGATAGCAGCTGCATGTAAGTCTTGCTGGATTAAAACAAAGCAAAAGAACATTTGTGGAAGGTCTAGTTCTCCTGTCTTCAAATTGATGCATTAAACAGAAAGTGGGAGTTAGGCAGAACTATAAATCAAGGTTAAATTATTGCTAAAATATCAAAATGTCAAACAAATGCCTATAATAGGTATTTGGAGTCTCTATGTTTATGAAAAAAGAAGGGTGAAATAGTAACAAGTAACTATGTTTAAAAGTACATGGTACTTGTACTGGGTTTTTTGCTTACATGGGTATTTGCAAGCTACCAAAAAATTTCTATAATGGTACATTTTACTTTAGTATAAAAAAATGAGGGGAAAACATATCAAAGTCTACTCAGAGAATATTATTTTTTAAAAGGTCTAGGAAAAAAAACTTACAGTTTTTTGTCCAGATGTAGACAACTACAGTGACAAGCTGTAAAATAAAAAGTATTGTAGACTAACAATAGAAAGTAGCATATGCTTCAGAGTTTAAAAAAATGTACATTTGGAAATAGCAATAAAGAAGGACATTCTGTAAACAGGAAAGGCAGTGTTATAGATACAATTCATACTTTGGCCAAAATACTATAAATCAAACCCCAGACTGTTTATCTATATGTAAAGTCCTGAAAGCTTTTTTTTTTTTTTTTGTCACAGTGGTCATCTTCCAAGGGAAAATAGCAGTGGTAATTCATTAGCCATTGTTATTTTTCAAATGCTGAAGCATTTATGTGAAATGTAATGAATTTAAATTCATTTCTTCCTGGCTTTATATTCATGCAGGTCACATTTAAAACAATTGTATCACTTTCAATAATTGTAGTCCTTGAGCATGTCAGGAGACTCTAGGAGAAAGTGAAATTGTGCTAGTTCTATTATGGTTGTTTATGGTGTTATAAATTAAATCCATCCCTGTATATGTCCAATACTTTTTTTCATTTAGAAGCTATTATTCTTATTTAATTCCTATTCGAGATAATATAAGGATGATAAATTTGAGCAAGCAAAAATGATGTAATCTGGCATTAACTCCCATACATAAGCATATTTGCAAAATTATTCTAAAGAACTAAATATTTTCCAAAAAGGAAAAATTTTACTTCTTCTAATAAGAGGTAAAATTACAAATAATTAAGTTGTTAGTGGCTGTATTTTTCCCCTTTGTGGAAAAAACAATAGATATACACTACTGGAATTTTTTATGAGACAGCATATTCTGGCTCCTCAGACTGAAAAAATGACAGTAACCTTCCGTAATATCACTGATAAATACTGTAATGAAACATTTTTCAAACTATCCAACTGAATTAGATGTGTTCATAGCTAGAGACACTTCAGCTGCTTTTGTTTCCAACAAACTGGTTTTCCTAGCCTTTTTTTATATAAATACACATTTTAGTTATAGAAATGTATATGTAAGCTGATGTTTTGTCTTTACTTTAGGTGGTTGGAGATCTTGAGATTCAACTGTAATTCAAGTCTAAGTGACTTAAAATATAAGACCTCTACCCTTGAAAGATAAAGAAATAATTCAATGAAGCTATCACTAAGTTGTTTTATGGTTCCAATAACACTTTAATTCCAAGCAGTATTACTAGGTATCACTGGCATAAGAGTCTTCATCTGCATGAAGATTATGATGCATAGCTCTTTGTCTTCTTGCAGACAATGTTAACCACATCATCTCATTTTGTTCAGCACTTAACTGCCTAGGTCTACACTATTTTTAGAGGTGATTCAGAGAGGACCTAAGCACAACATGCTCTGAATTATTCTGGGTTTCCATGTGAAAGATTCTCTGTAGCAAAGTAGTAAGTGAACACAGATAAACAGACTGCACACTCTGAAGACCATATACTACATTTTTGAGAGTGTCTTTCAAGCTCACCATCTGGAAGGCTGCTGAATCTAAAAATTATAGTAGCTTCACAACTTTTTCAATACAATGTTTAAAGAATGTCACTGAATTAGATCACGCATGAGAAGAAACTAGTTACCACTACAAAGTTGGGAGTAGTGGGCAAGGGGGAGCACTTCAAATAAAATATTCTCCTGCAGCAATTGAGGGTTAAGTGGATCCAGCGGTGAGGCGCCCGTCAAGCCTCATCATCACTCCCATAAGATCTATGAATAACTAGAAGATTTGTCCATCTGTTAAGCTCAGTGAGACCTGTGATAATTTGCCCACTTGTGATTTCCAGGTTTATTTTCTTCTTCTCTAAAAGTAAAATAATGTACTAGAAAAAAAAAAACACAAACCACCAACTCCCCCTCTCAAAGTTGCACGTGCTTTAGAAGCTTGTTTTCAGAGAAACTCAGGTCTCTAGGGGCTTCATCACTTTCTAGTGTTTTCACATTAAATGTTCAGTTCTATTTAATATTTCTGTCTGTGCTTCAAAGCCCTTTGTGAGACTGATAAATTTGCTAAATGATTTTTTTCTCCATTTTTTCTCCCCACTTTTCAGTTCACCTGACAGCTACGCCTCATCAAACTCCTAAGAAAAGAGGACACACATCCAACAAGAATGGAAACAATATTAAGGAATCTTATCTGCTGAGAATCTTAATCTGGTGAGAATGTACTCAAACATTTTGTCCTCAAAATTTTTTCTAAGCAAAACTTGTAGCTCACTTGAACTTTGGTTTACCTCAGTAAATTCTTTTCAGTTATTAACATAAAAGTATACAGTGAAATGGAATGGAGAGTGTCTGTCATTGTTTATTCCTAATAAAGGGAGTTAGTTTGATATGCTGTTGGAAAATGACATACAAATTCAGGAAGGTGCCAAATTGTCAGTTTCAAACTAAAGATTGCTTAGCATAGTGGTGAGAATTTTTATTCGAAATTTTTAATGCTATTATGAGTTTCCATTGGGAAAAAAAATGTGATGCTTTGGTGAAAAGCTTCATAACAGAAGTAATTTCAGATTCTGGAAAGAGAATCTGAAAGGTGTCAGACCAAGAGGAGATGATTTACAAAACTATGTTATTATTGAAATCCTTCACAATAGACTTCGATAAAAGTAAGGTAGGAGTAATATCTTTTCTGATGAAAGTTCATCCAAGACTTCAGAGCTATAGGTAATACTTGAGTACTGTGTCCAGTTTGGGGCCCCTTACCACGAAAAAGACATTGAGGTGCTGGAGCGGGTCCAGAGAAGGGCAACAAAGCTGGTGAGGGTTCTGGAGAATAAATCTTATAAGGAGCGGCTGGGGGAACTGCGGTTGTTCAGCCTACAGAAAAGGAGGCTGAGGGGAGACCGTATCGCTCTCTACAACTGCCTGAAAGGAGGGTGTAGAGAGGCAGGGGGCAGATTCTTCTCCCAGGTCACAGGCAATAGGACAAGAGGAAATGGCCAGGGGAGGTTTGGATTGGATATTAGGAAAAATTTTTACACTGAAAAGGTTATTAAGCATTGGAATGAGTTGCTCCAGAAAGTGGTTAAAGCACCATCCCTGGAGTTACTTAAAAAATAGATTGACTTAGTGCTTAGTGACACAGTTTAGTGATGGTTTTTTATCAGAGTTAAGTTGATGGTTAGATTAGATAACCTTAAAGGTCACTTCTAACCTAGATAATTCTATGATTCTGTATCTATTTAACCTGGATTTTGAAAAATAGTGAAATGGGTTTTTTTCTTCATTTTTTTTCTTCATTTTAACTTGAGACAGGCTTTTTTGTTATTGTTTGATTAAAAACTTTATGACATAGTAATAAAGAAAAAAGTAATGTTTTGGGTATCTGAAAAATAAATTGATATTTTTTTAGTTATCACTGATCCATGGGGTCCAACCCATTCCTTCCCATCCTTTCCCCAGATTCTCTCACCCATGGCATGGATGAGATTTATCGACATAAGATAATTTGCTGGGATAGATAGAAAACCAGTACCCAAACGCACTAAAATTTCAGCTTTATTTTGTGTGTGGTTTTACTGGGCTCATGTGTACTGATCATAGCATCATAGAATCATAAAACAGTTTAGGTTGGAAGGGACCTTAAAGATCACCTAGTTCCAACCCCACTGCCATAGTCAGGGACACTTACCGCAATGCCAGATTGCTCAAAGCCCCATCCAGTCTGGTCTTGAACACTTCCAGGGATGGGGCATCCACAACTTCCTTGGGCAACCTGTTCCAGTGTCTCACCACCCTCATAGTGAAAAATTTCTTCATGATATCTTATCTAAATCTACCCTCTTCTAGTTTGAAGCCATTACCCCTCACCCTATCACTACATGTGCTTGTAAAAAGACCATCTCCAAATTTCTTGTAGGCCCCCTTCAGATATTGAAAGGCCGCTATAAGGTCTCCCCAGAGCCTCCAGAAACAACAACAACTCTCTCAGCCTGTCTTCATAGGAGAGGTGCTCCAGCTCTCTGACCGACTTCATGGCCCTCCTCTGGACTCGCTCCAACAGGTCCATGTTCTTCTTGTGCTAAGGACTCCAGAGCTGGATGGAGAACGCCAGATGGGTCTCACAAGAGCAGAACAGAGAGGCAGAATCATCTCCCTCGACCTGCTGCCCATACTTCTTTTGATGCAGCCCAGGATGTGGTTGGCTTTCTGGGCTGCAAGTACACATTGCTGACTCATGTTGAGCTTCTTATCAACCAACACCCACAAGTCCTTCTTCTCAGATCTGCTCTCAATCCATTCTCCACCCAGCCTGTATTTATGCTGGGGATAATATAATAAAGTACGTTATCTATGTTTTTTATTCATAAAGAAATTATGAATATCTTTTTCAGTGCTGTGTCATTATAAGTCTAACGTAGTTTCTGGACTCATGATTCAGAATAGCTCATCTTTCAACTTGTTACTCGCCAATGAAGTTAAATGTGACATGTTTCACTAATTTCCTCACAGTTTCTCCTCAAATTACAGTTTTTCTACTCTTTGTCTTTTAGTATTCTAAAATGGTACAAGGTTTTGATTGCAGATGCTCTTTTACATAGACTTCATTAAATCTGTTTTACGTGGATTTGTAGTATGATTTGACTTTCTTATTAGTTAATCAGATTAACTCCAAAATTGAACCTTAATTTAAATAATTCTATGGTAATAGCCTTTCAAGCCTTCCCTTAACCAGCCACAAAGATTCTGACAGAATTAATTACACACTTCAACTTATCTTATTTCAGTCATCAAGTAGGAATCAGACAGCTGACTCTTTTTTCTAAAACTGGATGAAAATCTGAGATACCTGATGGCTTTGTTACATTTTCAAAGCTATTTTGAAATATACTTGAAGCATGACACCAGATATTTGTCCAAGTATTTTTTTATAACAAAATTATATTTTATCAGAATCCATTATTGAACAAAATCATAAAACTTTTTGCAATCTTTCAACACGGAAAAAAAGAGTTTTTTAACTAAAATAGAAGCTACTTTCTATATTCTTGGAATGGAAAAGGTGAATGCTTTCATTTTAAAATACATCTCAAAAAATTTCTTCAATACATAATAATGATTTTTAAAGAGTGACTAACATATATCTAATCAATGATTTCAGCTGCCCCCAAATTAAGTCTTATATAGCTTTTAATCTCAGTCTTAGATAATTAGCTGCCTGAGCATAGCTAGTTTATAAGATGTGGCTTCCTCCTTGAAGTTGGCTCCTTTTAGCATACACATAGGCTTTTGAGTTCTGGCTTCTCATGAAAGTATAGCTACTGTAGTTTTATCAGCCTCAAATGCTTCATTACAATTCAGTGCATTTGCAAAGACTGTCCAGTTCTGATCATTTTCTTACTGTTTTAGGAATATTTTTTCTTATGTTGTTAGTCTAAATAGTCAGGTCAAAGACAAATATGCCACTAACAGTATTTGTAGCCACAATACTTTCAGAGTAACTTTTTTTTCTTAGATTTTTTTTTAGAATTTCACTTAATATATATGAAATAGAACTTAAAATAATTTAATAAATAAGTTGTGGGCCTAATCAGTGCTCATTTACACTACTTGCACATTCAGAAATCAGCAAAAATATGGTGGATAACTTATTATAGTTCATAGACTGTTGGGTCCAGTTATTTATTCTACTCCATCAAGTTTATACAGATCCCAAATGCAGAGCCACAGATTCCACCAAAATTGCTGAAAGATGAAAATGTTCAGTACTTTTTTTAAAAGAAAAATACAACACAAAACCTTCTGTTTACCTTCTTAGTATGAATATAAAATAGATTTAAATGACCTAAGAATTTTAGGAACCTTTGTTTTTGTGTGAAATCACTTTCATTTCTACCAAAAGAAAAGAAAAAAGTATGTTTATTTATTTCCCTCAAAAGCACCAATGCAGGCATATATGAACTCTGTACTATAAGCCATTGCTTGTGAACAGGAAGGAATAGAGGAAGGATTCATACTTGAATACGGGTGATTTTAATGAGGATGAAATAGTTTTGTCTACAGCAGCTTCAAAAAAAAACTAAAATATCATTCACAGAAAGAAAAATTCTATAATATATATGCAAAGGCTCCTTCAAACATAAGGCCTGATTGTCCACATCTGAGCCTCTGTGTACCCATGAACACAGTAGTGTTTTGTGAATTGGAAAGGGTGAAAGGTACTGCTTGTGTGTCTTGTGGGTTAAAGAAAGAATTCTGATGTGGATCTCTAAGTTCCCGTATTCTCTAGTAAATACAGACAAATAGACTTCTCCAAGCAGAAAACTGGAATACCAGTTTCTATTCCTGATCTAAATTACTCTTTACAGTAGCCCTTCCATATATGGAAGATATAAAAAGCCCCAAGATATAAGGACTATTGATTCAGATGCCAAACCAACAGAAATATCTCCACAAATAAGTTACTTACAGTTTTATTATGGAATCAGAAGTTCAAAAACAAGATTGTTGGCACTCCTGCCTCCAGCATGTGATACATTCTCATGTATCCTTATTCACCTCAACTATCTACTATATCATCCGTATATTTCTTTATTTTATCTTTATTTATTATTTTTAAATAGATAATTTAAATCTTAAGCATGTCAAATGTATATAGTATATAACAACCACTTAAAAGCTGAAGAAAACTGGACCTTGTCTGATTTCCTTTCCAGCTGGACTACTTTGCAAACAATAATGAAGGTGCAAAGTGAAGTCAGCACAGCTGACTCACAAAATAGTCTTGAGTTTCGTTAAGAGTTTATTTTGGGCGTTACAAACAGTGTGAGGTTTGAGAGTGCTTATCTCTCCCTTTTGCTGGGTAATGTTATATATAGTGAAAGAAGATAAAGCAGATACATGTATAATAGAAGTAGTCTGCTTTTCCATCTGGAGAAATCTTAGTTGTCCATACATTGAGGGATTTCTTGTCCATTGAAATCTAGGGAACTAGGATACTCAGTTTAGGTGTGTCCTCCAAAAGCTAGAATCCTAGAACATGATGCATCTGTTCCTCATTAGTCACATAGTAACTGTCTCGTATTCTTTCTTTTTCACTTTCATTGCTATGTGACCTAAAGACCTTGACTCTCATAGAGCTTGAAACGTGCAGAGAAAATGGAAACACAATTATTTGAAAATCTATTTAGTGAGAAGTGGAGGCAGACCCATTAGAAAGGGGATGTTTGCCTCTTAGTTGCAAAGGGCATACAATATATAAGGAGATCTTAGGATATGAAGGCTTTTGAAAGTAACTTTATTGCTGAAATCTGAGTGAAGACAATATTATGGGGTGCATTCAGACAATGAACCACTGGTGCCTATCTTAGTGACCTTAGACTCTTAGACATCAGTGGCCAGGGCTAGGGCTCAGGACTTTGTCTCTCTATACCACCATGATAACTGAACTTCTATAGGTTGTCTTACTGCTTCTTCAATGAGTGAATCAAGGTCAGCAGTCCCAGATAAAAAGTACCTTAGGTTGGATATTATTCTATTACCTCACTGTACCTCCTTCCTTCCTTTCTTCCTTGAGTTTCATCTAATCATTTTAACAAAAAAAAATTTTGGACGTCTAATTCAAGACAATATCTGTGTTAGAATGTGAGAAATGTTCATTTAAAAAAAATCACTAAATATTTGTCACTGTTCTCGCTCTTATATACTCTACAACGTGAAAAAAATGAGGTTTTGGTATGTTTTAATCACTGTACATGCACAAATGTTTGGAGGTTTTCACAGGTTTTAATTTTCTTTTTCTTTTCCCCCCCTTAAGTTATTTTGTATTCTTATAGCTATAGGTTTCTCTTGGAATAAACCAGGAAAGTATGCAAAAGTTAGAATGTTTTTTCTGCTGGTAAGTAATGAAGATTTGTTGACTAAAGAAAAATGTCTATCAAACAGTATACTTAAAAACTAACAGAAAAATCCATTGCTAAAGAAAATGTGCATTTGATCTTATCTAGTCCTTTTCTTTTTTATTGAAAGACTAGGAACAGAAAATGAAAAATCTGTGAAAAAAAAAATACTCATTAAAATATAGCCTTAGATTGGACAGGGACCTCATGCTGAGATTAAAAATGTTCAGTCTCTCTCTTTAAGCCATGAACTTCCCTTAGAAGAAGCTACTTCTTTATATTTGGGAAATAAGACTAATTATATAAAAAATAAATGATAGTAAGAACACAGCTTTGATTTGACACCTAAAAGGCATTAAGAGGTATGATGTGATATGTGATTGTGATCTTTCCATTTATTCATAAAGCACAGCCAGTTGCAGTATAGCTGTATTATTGTCAAATCTGTAAAGCTTTTTGAATTGATAAAGGTAATTCTTTTCAGTTAACTATGGGATTGAGAAAAAAATTATAAGGAGTCACCTTTAAAACTGTAAAGATGATTCATAATAATAAAACAGAAAATGTTTAAAAATGATGATTATAATTTTAATTGGAAATTCATTGTACACAATGCATGTTTAAAATAAGGCAATTAAAGATTATTTCAAAAACAATACCTTCCATAGAGAAAGTTTCTTGACATTACTGATGTATAAAAAATAAACTGTGACAGTTTTCAAGCCTGTTAATATAGCCATCAACATTTTTATCTGTCACACAGATGCATGCATCCACAATAGCATTTCCTCTTGCCACTTTATTTCTGCTTGCATGTGTTAAGAAAAAAAAAAGAAAAAAAAAGAAAAAAATTCTATAGCTGTAAGCTATTTTGTCAGCATCCGCAAATGGCACTAATGAAAATGAATAAATTGTAGCTTACACTGAACCACCTTACAGACCCCTAATACTTCCTCTTAAAGGACAATAGCTTTTATTTGGCTATCACAATGATGCAATGAGAAAATATAGATCATACCAATCTTATAATAGTCTGACTTATTTGTAGAATGTTAAAGGAATTTCAGCCAGTTTTTGCATGTAGCTTTACACCAGCTCTTTGTCTGGTCATGAAATTCTTTTATAGACATGATTTTTATTTCTTCACATATGCAGTTTGAATTAAGCATTTCAGCATACATTTCATTAAAGTGGCCAGGCCTCCACAATTCTTCAGGCAAAGTAAGTGTTTTCATTTTGAGGAACCCACTCCCTTTTTCTCTTTTGTTTCTTTTTGTCTGTCCTGACATCTGGCAGTCTGTGCAGCTGACACTACATTAGGAGCTGGCCTTCATTTTTAATGCAGTGTGATTACAGCTGGTAAATTACCTCTGGATTTCTGTATAGGACATTTATAGACTGTGCACACCTTGCTATTGATTTGCAGGTGATGTAATTCTGAAGTTGACAAACATGAGATTTCACTGTTGTCTGCAGGATACACACACACAAGGAAGAGTATAGCCAGTCAGACTCCTCTGAGACAAAGTATTTGGACAAAAGAAAGGGGTGATATGGGGTGATATGAAAGAATAGTGCTCTCAGACTTTCCGCAACGCAAATGTTTCATGTGGTAGAAACTGTTATTGTCATATTTGACTTAAGTGTACATTCATTGTCTTTTGGGACTTCTTGGACATAAGAATTTCAGATCAGGGGTGCATTTGTCAAGCAAATCTCCTGCCTGCCTCCATTTAACTGTTCTTCATTTTGCAACATAGTGTGTATGAACTGTTTTATTTCCAGATGTTGCTGAACTGGAAGATAAAGTCAGGTGGATATCTGATGCACTCCAGAGCCAAAAGGGCACTGGGTCGATGGGGCTAGGCTAAAGCTTGTCTAAAGCAAAGCAAATATCAGGTCCCCAACTCTAGAAGCTTTGGTTTTTAGGTCTGCTCCTTTCATGCTGCTTGGTATTGTAGGGTTTTTTTCCTAACGTAGAAGGAAATTTTGCAGTTGAAAATACTAGCAAGTTCTTTACATGTGTGCAAAAAGAGTAAAAATTTTGTCTTGGTGAATTTACTGTCTTTTATTAATGTAAAAACTCCTGTGGGAAATTATTTAAAAAAGGAAAATATTCATATGGATGTCTTATATTTCTGGTCTATGTGAACTTTAGGTTTTGTAAATATCTCAGTAACTCTGGGAATCAGAGCAATGGGACTGAGGATCCTACCAATGGATTTGTTCATTTGCATTTCAAAATTTAGTTTAATAGTGTCTCTTAAGGGGAGTCTTTGGTGTCCCAGGTCAGACATACTCAAGAGGGGCAGGAGGAGGGAGAGGCTGCTGCAGACACAGATGAAGAGGCGCTCTTGAAAGGATGCATTCCATAACAAAGGAGGGACACTTCTGGAGGAATGTGGTCCAGGGGTGACCCATGCTGAGACAGGTGATCCCTGAGGGAATGAGGCCCATCAGCAAACCATGCCAAGGCAGGGATACTGATTGATAGGCAAAAACAGCTGAGGAAAATGAGTAAGTGAAGAATAACAGTAAGAAATCACTAATGCAGATGACCTCACACTCCAACCTCAGTGCTGTCTGTCACCTTATTGGAGAAAATAGGGCAGACTGAGTGTAACCTTCAGTGAAAACAAGGGAAGTAGAGAAAACAAGTAAGAAAAGATGTTTGTCTTAAGTTGAATTTTGGGAAAGGGGAGGAAAGCTATTTATTTAATTATTTGTTTACTTAATTATGAGCTTTTTTTCCCCCCAGAACAGGAATCAATGATCAGAAGTCTCTGTTAATTGGCCATAAATTTAATTAAGTAAAAATTTCCAGAGTCGAGGTTGCTTTTGTTGCAACAGTAATTCACCTGGGACTGCTTGTCTTTAAATAATGGTTGTTTGTAACGTATCATTGGATGCAGAAATATTTTTGTGATGTGGTTTGCTTGCTGCTACTATATGTACCTGCATCTTTGTTACCAAGCTTGTTGCAATGACATGGGTATAGCACTGGGATAGCTAAGGGGGAAAAGCTATTCAAGGGTTTGTATTCTATACAATATGTGAAGTTTAATATATATCACATGCAACCCCTTACCCTAACTCTACAAAGCTGTTAGAATTCCACAAGGTATAGTTTCTTTTACTCCTACAGCTTTATTTTACTGAGTTGCTTCCTTCCTTTAATTCACTATATTTGGTATACCAGAGTCTTTTAAAAAGAAAATAAATTACACATTAAGCAGAGGCAGAAGATTGCAGTACCTCTCTATAGCTGGCAGCTACATCATTGTTGTGTAAATTGAAGTTTAGAGTTGCAGATCCTTGTTGAGAAATGCTTCATATCCTGTTTTCTTCTATGTTTGTAACATATCTCAAAGTATTGTTTCATATGAAGAAAAAATGTTTTGAAACCCTCAGTTTTATCAGTCATCTTTATTTTTTCCATCCTAAGTAACTCTTTTTGCAAAACACAAAAACCACTGCATTTTTGTATTTGGCTTGTGTTTTTTCTCAAATGCTCATTAGTGACAGAACTAATAGTTTAAGTCTTAATATTGTCATATGGTACTGATAAATGAGAACAGAGATATATTTCAGTCTAACTTTTTTGACACATTTCAAGAATATTTTTTCTAAAAAAAAATACATTCTGGTCCATTGTTGTGAATTTTATTTTTTGCCTGTTTGTCATTGTGATTTCTTTAAAAAAATCTTTGCTTTCTATAATATATACCAGATTTCAAATAACTTAGGCACAATTTTTTGCATGTTAGTGAAGTACTTGGAGAGGACTAATATATTAAAGTAACAATTTGCTGAGTCTCCAAAGAGAAGAAAACATAAAAAACCATTTTGATGGTTGTGTTATACAGTTTGAACACAGGAAACCCCTGGATAAGAAATAAATTGCCTTTGCTCTTATGCCAGGATCTTAAATAGAAACAAAACACAAATAAAATAAAAGTGTATCCTCATGTCTTTCCATATATTTTGATCATTGTAGCATGTAAGATATAGAACAGGTATTTATATTGGAGACTTACATGTAAATCAAAAAGAAAAACAATCTTTATGTTTTTTAAAAAGAGTGATTTGCCACTGATCAAAAAATCAACCTCAAAATCAGGATTAAAAACCTGCTCAACACAGATTTACCAAGGGTAAATCATACTTGACCAATCTGGCAGCCTTCTATGATGTTATAACCAGATGTCTGGATGAGGGTAGAGCAGCAGATGTCATCTACCTTGACTTCAGCAAGGCTTTTGAAACTCTCTCCCATAACATCCTCACTAGGAATTTAATGAAGTGTGGTCTACATGAGGGGGCAGTAAGGTGGACTGAGAACTGGCTGTGTGACAGAACTCAGAGAGTTGTAATTAATGGATCAGGGTCAAGTTGTAAACCTGTAACCAGTGGTGTCCCCTAGGAGTCAATATTTGTTCCAGTCTTGTTCAACAACCTGGACGAGGGGACAGAGTGTATCCTCAGCAAGTTTGCTGATGATACCAAACTGGGAGGGCTGGCTGACACTCCAGAGAGCTGTGCCACCACCCAGCGTGACCTGGACAGGCTGGAGAGCTGGGTAGAGAAGAATCTAATAAGGTTCAACAAGGACAAGTGTAGGGACCTGCATGTGGGGAGGAGGAACCCCAGGCACCAGTATAAGTTAGGGATGGATCTTCTGGAAAGCACTAGTGAGGAGAAGGACCTGGGGGTCCTGGTAGACAGTAAACTATCCATGTGCCAGCAATGTGCCCTTGTTGCCAAGAGGGCCAACAGAATCCTGAGCTACATAGGGAAGAGTTTGGCCAGTAGGTTGAGGGAGGTCATTCTCACCCTCTACTCTGCACTGGTGAGGCCACAACTGGAATACTGCGTCCAGTTCTGGGCTCCCCAGTTCAAGAGAGACAGGGAACTACTGGAAAGAGTCCAGTGTAGGGTAACAAAGATGATTGAAGGGTTAGAGCATCTCCCTTGTGAGGAAAGGCTGAGAGACCTGAGACTCTTTAGCCTGGAGAAGAGAAGACTGAGGGGAGAACTTATTACAAGTATCTAAAGGGTGGGTTGAAGGAAGATGGAGCCGGACTCTTTTCAGCGGTTCCCTGTGACAGGATGAGGAGCAATGGGCGCAAGCTGGAACATAGGAAGTTACATTCAAATATGAGGAAAATCTTCTTTACATTGAGGCTGCCCAGGAAGGTTGTGGAATCCCCTTCTCTGGAGATCTTCAAGACCCGCCTGGATGCAGTCCTGAGTAATGTGCTCTAGAAATTCCTGCTTTGGCACGGGATTTTGACTAGATGATCTCTAGAGGTCCTTTCCAACTCTGACAATTCTGTGATTCCAAGGCTTGATTATCTATAAACACATTCCTGTTCTTCAAAAGAAACTGAAACTGGAACAACATTCCCATATTTGTTTAGTAGCATTTGCACATACATTTTAATAGGCTCTACTTGGATCAAATGTACTCAACTGGTTGTTACACACTTTAAGCTTTTCTGGATTTTGTGAAGCATCATGAACAATAAAGGCACAGAAACTGGCATCTTCATCATAGAAATTTATTGCTGGTCAAGCATAATTTCTCCTTGCTGAAGACATGATCCTGATGATTTTCTTGTCATTCATGTGCTTGGGCATGGTTTCCTGGATTAGCTGAAAAACTTCCCAGAGATAAAGCTAAGGGTTTATCTATTACCAGCACACCAGCATGTAGTTTACTGGGTCCTCCTTGCCTTGAAGGTATGGATGACATTTGCTTTCCTCTAGTCTTTGGGTACTTGCAATAACTATGATTATTCAAAGATTATTGAGATTGGCCTCACAACAACACCTGCCTGATCCCTCAGCACTCGGTGCATCCCATCAGGTCCCTAGACTTATGTATGTTTGATTTGCTTAAATATTCCTTGATAAAATTCTCTTTAACCAAGAGCAGACCTTTTTTGCTCCAACGTTTACCCCTGGTCTTTGGGATTTGAGATTTCTGAAGGCTAGCTTTGCTAGTAAAGCCTGAAACAAAGAAGAAATTAAAGACTTCAGCCTTTTCCATGTCCTGTGTAGCCAGGTTCCCTGTCTCATTGAGGAATGGGTCCGCATTCTTCCTAGTCTTCCTTTTGTCACCTATTTATTTATAAAAGTTTTTCTTATTGCCTTTGACATCCAACACAGATGCATTTGCCATATACACACAAAATATATAAGAAAATGTATAATAAATGTAAGTCACAAAAAATGTAAAATTATGAGATCACAATTTTGCATGGGCCATGATAAAAAATTCATAGAACTTGTAGGGAGAAGTTTTGTCTAGTGTGGACACAGCTAGTCTGCAGAAGAAGATGCACTCAGTGCAGTGCAACATCAAATCAATTCTGCATAAATTACTATGCCCATTCATTGTATTATAGAACCATAAAAACCCTCTGAAATTCCAGAAACAGAACAACACACAACTTTATCAGCTATACTAGGGATAATTAAGTCAAATAAAGTACCAAATTGATGAAACTACACATCTCAAGGTTCCTGTGTTAGCTTAGGACTTAGCCTCGGGTATCTCTACATCATTTTGCATTGCATGCTGTCTCTTTCCCAACATCGGAAGCCTTTCTGGACTTATGTGAATGACTCATAACTGATTTTTTAAATGTTTCTTATTTTTAATTGTCATTTTTTATTATCATAACAGGGAAGAACTCTCAGCCCTGTTTGACAGAACAGGGATAGAGGAAGAGAAGCAGTTTACCCAGATCATGAAGGAGTGAAGGAGCAGCTAATTATGGAAACCATTTCCAGGCTCATGAATGACAAGAAAATCATCAAGAGTGGTCTGCAGTAACTTGGTAAACTTCTATGATGAAATGACTGGCCTGGTAGATGAGGGGAGACCCATGGATATTGTCTGCCTAGACTTCAGTATGGTCTTTGACACTGTCTCCTGCAAGGTCTTTATAGACAAGTTATTCATGTATGGGCTGGATAAGCAGAAAGTAAGGTGGGTTGAAAATTAGCTGAATGTCTGGGCTCAGAGGACCCATTTTCTGGGTGGTGGGGCAGAGCGTAGCCTTAACAAGTTTGCAGATGACACCAAACGGGGAGGAATGGCTGATACACCAGAATCCTGCCTTCCAGAGGGACCGAGACAGGCCACAGAAACGGACTGACAGGAACCTCATGATGTTCCACCTGGGGAGGAGCAACCCCATGCACCAACATATGCTGGGGCCTGTCTGGATGGAAAGTAACTTGGCAGAAAAAGACCTAGGGGTCCTATTAGACACCAAGTTGAACATGTGCCTTTGTCACCAAAAAAAGGCTAATTGGTTTCATTAGATAAGGTATTATCAGCATGTTGAGGGAGGTGATCCTTCCCCTCTACTCAGCACTGGTGAGGCCACACCACAAGTCTTGTGTCCAGTTCTGGGCTCCTTAGTATAAAAGAGACATGGACATACTGAAAAGAGTTCAACGATGGACCACCAAGATTATTAAGGAACTGGAGGATCCCTCATACAAGGAAAGGCTGGAATAGTTATAGTTTACCCTGGAGAAGTTTCAGGGGATCTTATCATTGTATACAAATATCTGGAGGGAGGGCTTAAAGAGAATAGAGTAAGGTCCTTTCCAGCAGTGCCCAGTGACAGGATCAGAGGCAACAGGCACAAACTGAAACATAGCTCCATCTGAGCATCATGCAACACTGGGAGGGTGTCTGAGCACTGGAACAGGTTGTTCAGGGAGCTTTTGAAATCTCCATCCTTGGAGGTACTCAAAATTTGTCTGGACATGGTCCTGTGCAACTGGCTCTAGGTGGCTCTACTTGAGCAGGTCCCTTCTAAACTCAACCTTTCTGTGATTCTGTAAATCTCTAGCACTTAGGGAGTTTGAAAGAAAAATGTTTTCTTAATTCCATACAGAAGGTTATACAAAACATGTAAGAGTTGCTGTTTTCTGAAGATAATAATGATGATTTTAAAGATTCCCCTTACTAGGAAACCATTTCTTCTAAATCATGTAGCAGAATGCCTACAAAGACAGGAATGAATACCGGTAGAACATTCTTCAGGGAACAATTCATGGGCTGGCATAAAAAGCAGAAGCTAACAACACAGTGATTTCACTAAAAGCTGAGATTATTGGACTGTGGTCATGACCATTTCTTCTATTTCTTCTTACTTCCATGCTGTGCTTTTCTAGTTTTACATATCTGTGTCTAATAGTCACATTCTGTATTTTTTCTGTTATTAAGTCTTGTGCTTTAAAAATTTAATCTCATTATTATATGATTCAAATTCCTCTTATCTCTTCTATTTTTTTAATGTCATTGTCAGTCTTTATATTTCTCCAGTAAACACTTATCCCAGAAATCTATTAATTGTTTCCCAGTAATTTCCTTACTTTTTTAAAAACTCCTGATCTTATCATCAAATATTGCTCTATGAAAAATATTCCTTGAAAGAAAGATGTATTTGCTAAAATATTGTTTTAATAATTGGAAAAAACAAAAACAAACAAAAAAAAACCCACTCAAGACATCTTATCCCTTTGTTTCCATTATAAATAATCACACAATTCCTTTTTAAAAATGCAGAGTTCATCAACCCTGCCTCTTAAAAGCTGACGTTACAGCAGACACCCTTCAGTGAAGACATTCTGGAGAGTTGTTTGGATGAATCTCCTTCAAGAACTTAACTTTGGTACCCAGAGCAAATGAGAAACCTGGCTTAAAATAAAATTGCTGCTCAGAGAGTCCTGTCTCTGGGAATCTGTCAGTGAAGGAGGGGCCTAGCCAGGTCAGGCTTTAATTTTATGTGTTTTGCCAAATGTCACCACAGAACAGAACATACCAGTGCAGATAGAACTTAAACAGCTACAAGCCAAATTACACATTGTGAAGTTTGGAAGATAGTAGAACATGCATTTTGTCTTGTGAACAAAGGAAAGAAAGAAAGAAAGAAGGAAAGAAGGAAAGAAGGAAGGAAGGAAGGAAAGAAGGAAGAAAGGAAAGAAAGAAAGAAAGAAAGAAAGAAAGAAAGAAAGAAAGAAAGAAAGAAAGAAAGGAAGGAAGGAAGGAAGGAAGGAAGGAAGGAAAATGGTAAGAAACAAAGTACACTCAGAAATATACGTGGGATCAGGTATGAAGATTTTACACTATACATTTATGCCTAGTGATACTTTTAAAAAAATAATTTTAAGTAGAATGTATAGTTGGATTTATATATTATAAACAAGAAAAAAAATATTGAGCACATGATAAGCATTGCAAAATATATGACATTTTAAAATTCACTTAATGAATAGCCAAAAATATTATTGGAACCCTAGTCTGACAGAATTTGATTGTATGTATGGCATTTAGGCCTACACTATATAAAAGACTTTCAAAGTGTAAGATTATGAATGGACTCTACTGTTGAGGTTACTATGAACTGTAAAATTCAGTGGAGTGCCAGAAACTGCCAGCTGGAAAGAAGACAAGGGAACATCAACAGGCTGCATTCAGAAGGAATCCTGATGTGTTGATGTAATACCCAGATAATGAAATGATTTGCCTGCCTTAATATTCCATTTACAAAGAACTCTTTTAGCCTTTGAAGTGGAAAAATTTGGAGATCATATAAACATGTCCTAGGTTGAGAACAGTCTCTTTAAGAGCATTGTATTTGGCTTTGTAAACATTAATTCTAACAAATGGGTAGCTAAGGTTGGTATATTTAATAAACAAATATAGAAATGTATTTGATACCTTACAGGCTAAGAATTTAAAAAAGAATTTTTCTTTTCAAGTACTGGAAAAATTAGATTTATCTGTCTAAACAATGGCAAGTGTATTGTCATCACATGAATAGTGTAACAGAGTAACTGAAAAGTTCAGACATATTGTAAGAAACAAGCAAAAGCGTGCAATTTTCAAACTGTGCTACAATGACCTGCCTCATAAATAGTAACCTAATCCAAAGATTACTTAAAGTTTATTTTCTTAAAATCATCATATTTTTTTCATATGTTTCAGCTGATAATGCTTAAAAACCCTATATTTCTCTTGATATTTTACATCATTTTACAGAAACAACTGTATGCAATACAGCAATGGAATTAAGAGACAGTACTACTTATGTGACTGAAACCATGATTTTCACCATCTCATAAAATTTGACAAAGCCCTTCATTATGGCTCTTTTACGCATCGAGTAAGACTGCACTCATCTGAAACATGCCTGTTACATACCATGTATTTTTCATTACATTATACTGTTGTACAACTGCATTGTTTGGGGATTTTTTGGAAACTCTTTAGGTTAGTTTTAACACATTTAACACATTTGTTAATAAATTCATGATAATTCTAGAACTGAAAATCAATTTATTTAAGTGTCTAGGTTTGTGGGTTTTTGGCATAAAATCTGGAGGATAATCATACTAATTTATGAACATATTTTTGAGGTTTCTCTATAAATGCTCTTCTTAGGTTATTTCATATTTTTCATTCCCTGTATTTTAAAATAAATGTTCTTGTTTACATCTTTTTGTATGATACAAATTTTTCTGAGCCTGTAAAAGATACTTTAAACATGAGGGATCTCTAAAGCGGAAGAAAAAGGAAAAAGGAAAAAATGCCCCAACCCCACAATTATTTTCTGACTAGGATCATTCTCCTACAAGAAAATTTAAATTCTATGGTAATGGAAGAAATTAGATATGACTTAGTGGCAATAAAACTGGGTCATCCTTTCGTAACACAAATCTCAATTTATACCTGAATTTATTTTTGTTTCACAGTAACTTCTAGTAATTTCTGGAGAATAAGAGATGTTCTCCTTATCAATGTCTAATAAAGTGTTTTGGAGATGCCTATTACAATCATCTTGCAGCCTGCACAGGAGGAAGGATGACCAGTGTGATTTTTTTCAAGCAGTGATTCTGTAAAGTACAGGCTAACACAACTGTTGATGCTAATTCCTTTGATATCAGCAGAACAATGGATGAAAATGCCACAGAAAGTGTGCATTACTGCAAGATCTGACAGTTCTTATGTTTTCAATATTTGTTTCGCTTCAGTCATGTTATTGCTTACAAGAACAATACATCACAACCTTTTTAACAAGATTACTCCATATTATCACATAATATGGATATTATGTGGATATGGATATCACAACATAAATTTTTTGTGAGGTAAATCAGAGTGAACTTTCCCAGTTTGCAGAAGGAAAACTATTAAAAACAACCACACATCAAGGCCCAGATTCCATTTTATAGTATAGAATTCATTTTTGTGTGTCTGTGTATATCTGAATATATGTATTTTTACAGTATCTGCATTGCAAAGTTCCACTAAGCTCAACTTTCTAGTTGAGGTTTTGAAAAGGAATTTGGCAATTTATTCAGTTTGCCCAAAGCAGATACTTAATTTTGGTAAAATGAAGAAGCCCTATGTCTATATATAAGATCCTGAAATTTAAATATGTAGAGTCATAAAGGTCCTAAAAACTACAATGCTTTATTGCTATCAAATCTAGAATGTAACCTTTCAAAATATTTATTAAAGTAAGAAAATATTGGGAAAATTCTATGACACCTTTGTATGAGAAAGTTGTTTATTCTTGATTAACATCAAAGTAGCATATTGGTATCAAAACATACCATTCTTGTCACAAACCAGTAAAATGTGAGGGCATTATCAGTAAAATGTGAGGGTGTTTTCTTGAGGACTTTTTTATACATCTTACCCACAGAGCAAGAATACGCTTCAGGAGCACCACAACATTGGGAAAAAAAAAAAAAAGCCAGAATAAGCTGAAATGGTGGAACAGAAATGAATCATTCTTCATCTTTAAGCCAGAGGTAAGATCCAGGTATGGAATGGATCACCAAGAGATGATCTGTCTTTGAACTTTTCATTTTGTAATTGGAATCTGCTATGGGTTAATAATTCCATTTAACCTACTTTGAGAAAGTCAGAACTTTCTTAACAAGAGAGACGTTTTATTTTAAACAAAACCTGATTAATGTCTGGAAACAAAAAGAAATGGTTAGGTATAAATCTTTGTTTCCCTACTGGGGGAAAAAAAGCTGAAAAAAAAAAAAAATCCTTTGTTATTTCCAAATTAAATGAAGAAAAAAGACCTGCGAAATTTAATTAGCATTGAAGTTTTTCAGCTACAGCTTCCTAAAAAAGCAAGCTGATTTAGAAGAGGATGACTTCATTCAACTGCATCAGAACTGGTTCTGTCAATATAAAAGAAGACAGGCAGATAAGGTGTATGATTTTTTGTCATAGGAGAACTTAGAGGGGGATAGCTGCAAAAACAGAATCACACCAGTTGTTGGCATACAAATTATTTATTAAATGGATTTTATTCACCTTGGGCTCCCCCTTTTTCATGGTGTTGAACATCCCTGGATGTGTTTCCCCCTCCTCAGTGCCTGTTGTTTTCACTATTTATTGCTTTCTGATTCAAATAGTTGCCATAAGATGCCAATTGCCTCCTTGGTCATGTCTGCTTAAGCCAGCCTCTCTGAGTTTCTCTGCATCTAAAGTCAAGTAGCATTTGTTATCTGGTTTACGATCACCTTTTGGCCTCTGGTCCAAGTGTCCTAAAAGGGTGTAAAGCTGATATAATTTCTCTGTACTGTGTTTCATTCCCACACATACCTTAATTGCTAACAAGGCAGATGTACTCCAGATTTCATTTAGCACTGCTTACAGGTACCACCGTCATGATAATTATCTATGTTTTTTTTTTTTCTTTTCTTGGCACATATCAGAATCACCTCCTCAGTTGAAGCTGGACATATACAGTCCAGGATTTATTTGATCTGAATGGGTAAGTTTCACCCCGTGACAACATTGTTTTTCAAGAGACAACGGACACCTATATTTGAAAGATTCAAAAGTGTATTTGTTACAATTGTGTGAAATACATTCCGATATATACAAATAATCATAGAATCATAGCATCATAGAATGATTTGGGTTGGAAAGGACCTTAAAGGTCATTGAGTTCTAAACCCACTGCCATGGGCAGGGACACCTTTCACTAAACTAGGTTGCTCAAAGTCCCATCCAGCCTGATCTTGAACATTTCCAGGGATAAGGCATCCATAACTTCTATGGGCAACCTGTCCAGCATCTCACCACCCTCACAGTAAAGAATTTCTTCCTGACATCTCTAATCTAAATCTCCCCTCTTTCAGTTTAAAACCATTACCTATCGCTACACTCCTTGATAAAGAGTGCCTCCCCATTTTCCCTCTAGGCCCCCTTTAGGTACTGGAAGACTGCCCTAAGGTTTCCCTGGAACCTTCTCTTCTCCAGGCTGAACGACCTCAATGATCTCAGCCTATCTTTATAGGAGAGGTGCTCCAGCCCTCTAAGCATCTTTGTGGTCCTCCTCTGGACCCATTCCAACAGATCCATGTCCTTCCTGTGTTGAGGACTCCAGAGCTGGACACAGAACTCCAGGTGGGCTGTCACAAGACGAGAGCAGAGGGGTAGAATCACCTCCCTTGAGCTGCTGGCTACACTTCTTTTGATGCAGCCTAGGATGTGGTTGGCTTTCTGGGCTGCAAGTACACGTTGCTGACTCATGCTTCTCATCCACAATAATATCACAGAATCACAGAATCTTAGTGGTTGGAAGGGACCTTTGAGATCATCGAGTCCAACCACATTAAAACAAAACAAAACAAAACAAAACACCACAAAAACAACAAACAACAAAAAAACCCCACACAAAAACAAACAAACAAACAAAAAAACCACCCACCAACTAAAC
>JAOQGH010000001.1:157892551-157906668 GCA_025769975.1 Gallinago jamesoni
GCTCCAGCGCCTCAATGTCCTTCCTGTAGTGAGGGGCCCAAAACTGAACGCAGTACTCGAGGTGAGGCCTCACCAGTACCGAGTACAGAGGTATACACTATATACATGGTGATATAAATATACATACATTTATAGATAGCTATGGACATATATAACCTCTATCTCTCTTTTTCTCTTTCTCATATACCTACTTGCATATATATAAATGTGTATATGTATATATATATGAAAACTTCCACATATGTTTTAGGGTATTATTCTGGAACTAGAAAGAAATACATCCCAATGACATTATTACTGCTTCAGAAATCATACTGCACTGACAGATTAAATAAATGTGGGTAGTGGAAGGCAAATCCCTTCACCTGCTGGTGCCCTTACACTACTAAGACAGCAAAACAGACGCTTAAAGCATAATACAGCAGCTAATAGGAGGCAAAAAATTAAACACACCTATGCAAAATATAGAAAAAAAAGGCTGGAGAACAGAATAACCTCCAGAAGAAGTTATTGAATTTGCAGTATCTCTGAGAGCTTGGTGACATTCGAGTTCTTCAGTATGAATGCAAACTACTAATCTTAGTTAGTCCAGCTAGCCCTGACAAGAACAGAAGCTTGTCTCCCTTAGAGCCAAGCTAAAGGCTCTGGCCACAAGATTTGGGCATAGTGATTCAATTTAAAGAAATATATGTTTAGTTTGAATGTTGTCACTGAAAGCAAATAGCAGTACTAGTCCAATTCTCTGATTCAAATTCACCTCCAGTTAAATTTCATTAAAATTACTGTTGTCAAATTGCAAGAATTAATTCTATATTTTATTTTGCATTTCAAAAAACTTCGTATTATGAATAGCCTGTACACAACATGATGTGTTTTTCTCAAGTGCTTATTTTGCACTAGCCTTTCTCTTACTTGTAAAGTTACTATAAGTTGGTAAATACTATTAAGCAATGCTAATACACAGCAACAAAAAAACCTAAATTAAAACTGGAAAAGAGGTGCTTTTTTTTTTTTTTTGTATTCTCGCAGGCAAGAGCACAAAAATTATTGTTTAAACACTAAAACCTGCAAATTCTGTGAATAATATTTTTTAAAAAAAAATAAGGAAAAAGGTAACAAATTGTTTCTTCTCAAATTTTCTGTTACTATTTTCACTGTCACTTCTTCCCCTCCCATGAACATATACATACATTTTTATATATTAGCAGAAGTATCATGAAAAAAACACACTCCTCTATAAAACTAATTAAAATCATATAGGACTGGTCAAGGATTTGTTCCACTGCAGATGCAGGTTGCTCATAGAAACATGAAAAAAATCAGGAGGATAAAAGGTTCTTTAGATTTGATCTAATCTTTTAATAATATACTATATATTTTAGAAATATATTGGAATTATGACTGGTTTGTAAATGTTGATTGCTTCAGAAAAAATAATAATTCTTTAGTATCCAACTTATTTCTTGCTGTTAAACAAGATATTAATATAGTAAAGGATCTCCCAACTACACATGCAGTATTTTACCCTTGATTTAATCTATTGTTTTCAAGATCTGTGAAGATGTGTATGTATTATTTTTTTCATTTTAAAAGACAAACTTCAAAAAACTGAAGGATGATGATCTCATTCACACTTTCCTCAATGGATGCATCAATCTCATTAAAGGCATTCCACGAATACAAAACTGAAAAAGACATCATAAATCACTCTGTCCTGGAATTTGGGCATGAATATATACCCTATTATGAAGCATAAAAGAGTGTCTAATAGAGATCAGCATCCACGCATAGTTCCTCAAAAAATATATTTGGACTGGCAAAATATATGGCTCTTTTGTTTGTTGATCTGTAATCTTCTTTATCATGGAAGATCTCTCAGAATAAGTTACAATTTAGAAGTATTTGTGCTAAAAAAGAAACCTGTCTAGTTGTGCAATGTGAGAAAAAAAAAAGTGTTTCATACCTTCACATTCCTTACTTTATTCTGCTTAAATTTATGTTTAGAATTCAATTTAGTAACAATAAGAAAACTGAAAACTTACTTAATAGCTGTCCAAGTGCTTGGCCTAATACACATTTCCCTGCTCTTTCCTCTTTTTTTTTCTGAAAAATAAATAAATGCATATTTCCTGGGAATGGAATAGAAGACATCTGTCACCTGTAAGCATGCCAAAGAACATTAATAGCAATCTTGCTCACATTACTGATTTCCAACATGACAGGAAAAATCTGGTTACAAACCGTGTGCAGAGCACTATGCTTTTGTCATGCCAGCCATATCTGACATACACATTGTTCTCCTCACCACTCACATGGTCTTGTAGCACCATTGAGCCACCAACCCAAATCTCTTTGCTGGCACAGCTGTGGTGGGGTGTTCTCCCTTGTTACACTATGCTCATGCTGCAATATAGAGGAAAAACTTAGCTCCATACAACTTTAGCAGCCTGTTGTTTTAGAATATTTTTAATTTGTTTTCTCTACAAAAGAATATAAAATCCAGTCCCACATCACTTTGAAGCAGTACTCAGGGTGTTCTATAGACATTTTCTTCTTACATTTTGCAATGTTAATCAATTTACAGCCGTATTTGCTTTCCTGTTTCATGCCACAATGGATATAGGGATATAGTCTGGATTTTAGAAAGGCTATTTCCACACAAAGTATGCCAAGAGGCAGAGAAAGAAACAAGAGGAATCAGACACTGAAACATATGCATATTTCTAAGAAATGTCATAACTTCTAAGGGAATTAAGTACACTTATGTGCCTTTTGAACACTTTATGAAGAAAACTTAAAAAGAAAACCGTTTATGCCCATACTTTTTTTTTGACATTAAAAATATGTAGCTTTTTGAGACTAATGGCTTTTAACAATATTTCCAGCTGTAACAGAATCTAAAACTACTGTAAAAGTAAAAAAATTTAAAATATTGGAAAACTGTTGTAAGACATACTCCCTGGAATGTAAATCTATAGCAATAATGAGTTGTATACATGGGATTTATTTAAAAAATCTGTACAAGGAATAGCGTAACTTTTTTGTTATAATTTCATAATCCTTAACTGCATTAAAAAATGAAGATTAAAAGTATCACACTGCTAAAAAGAAGAAAATAGAAAGACTACCAGTTCAGTTATTATAGAATTACTTATTTATTATTTATTATTATAGAATTGCTTATTTGAAAGCCCTTTCTCTAGATATATTTTGCAAACAGATTGCCTAAACCTCATTCCAACCTAGAAAAGGAAACTGATTACAATTAGCAACACAGATTACAAGAGCACCATACAGGAAAGTCAGCTGCAGCTAGCAATTAATCCTTGACTTTATCTATTACTGGTCTAAGGTATTCATTCCAAAAGCGTAAAGATGAGTTTTCAACTAGCCCTCTCAACGGGGCTAAATTTCATTAAACACATTTAAAGCTTCTTAATTTGCCCACATGGAGATTTCTAGTTTTGTGCTATAAAATCAGGTATGCATTAAACACAGACTTCTTACTTTTTACTTGAAACATTGCAAGCAATGTAACACAATTCACAGTATGAATTTAAGAAATGCAGTCACCGTTTTCCAACCCAGCATGCTATTGTTTTAACTGGAGATCTAAAAAAAAAAACAAAAACAAACCCAAGCAAAAAAACCAAAACCAAAACCAAACATGAAAAAAAGCAAAACCAAACCAAAACAAAAAAATACAAAGAACTCAAAACCAAAACAGAACAAAAAATCCAACAAGTTCAAATGAGACTCATTAGTTAATAAAATTTTAGCAATATGAAACAGGTGTTATGTGGGACTATGACAGTGTTATGCTTATTTTCAAGAACTTAAAAGTAAAAATAAAATATTAGTGGCTTTTTCTATTCTTTTTCTTCATGTACTGCTGGACTTCAGCTGATGAAGTGCTTTGAAATAAGTAAGGAAAAATAGCAGAGGAAGGTATTGAATCCATATTAGTAGTTCTTTGGTGAGTTCTTTCGCAAGTGTAGTGACATACTTGCCAATTAAGCTGATAATGCATCTGCTTTCTATTTTAAGGTTGCCATTCCTTTGCAACATGAGGACAAATACACAACGTAAATTTAGCCTAGCTACAAAAACATACCACTGAAACATACCACTACAGACTGCAACATAGCTTAATCACATCAATAAAAATCCAAGGCTCCCAGTGAACACACACCACCTGAAATGAAGCTTCCTCTGCATTACTGTTTACAATACTGTAATTGCTATTTTTTAATGTTGGAAAAAAACATATGTTTGATCACCTTGTGACTAAAGTTTAACTCTCAAATTCTATTTGGAATTTCAAATACAAAGGGATTAAAAATCTGCCTATAAACTTCTCCAGTAGGAAAATTTCTAATTCTGTCTTGCTGCTTTTGTCACTTTTAAAATTAGAATCCATGTTCTAATCTGCTTTTGCCAACCACACTTTGTTTCACTCTTTCTCATGTCTTAGAGACATGTAACAGTACTACAGCCTAATTGCATGTGACTTTACAAATAAAGGACAAGTTGTTAATTAAATATGGTTCCCTTCACAAAGTCAAATTTTTAAATTACGTCAAGCCATTTTACTGTATAAACAAAGTTGTTTATACTGGTCAGTAACATAGCTCTCCATTGTAAATATTTACAATATTTGAGTAAATGTTTGAGGTGAGTTTGCCAAATCAAGTAGCTCTATAAATTTAGAAATTATTCAAACATTTTTCAGCTTACAAAGCACATTTATAAATATATATGTTTGTGTGTGTGTATGTGTGGGCTTTACCTCACTTTTCCAGAACTTGGTCATCAAATTTATCCATTAAGCTACTATGTAAAAAGCATACTGTCACAATCATTGCTAGTTCACCACTATTTCATGTCACTGCTTACCCTCTGGAAGTCAGTTCTGAGTTCTACCTCAATTAGGTTTTGGTTGTTTCTTCCAAAGGAGAGAAAAAACCCAACAAACCAAGAAGAAAACATCCCCTCCTCTCCCCCAGAAATTCCTCAAAACATAAGGCCACTACTATACTGTTAACCATAAATTTCAGCAATAAAATTAAAAACTAATTGAGAATGTCTAAGTATAAAGGAATCAATTAATCATGGTTACAGAGGAAATCTTTCCTTGGGTATTTCTGAACTAAAGATTTCTTGAATTTACAATAATAATGTTATTGCACTGGGATGTTTTTCTTGTGTGTGTGAATGAATATAAACTGCTTAAGACTGCAAAAAAACACCAATTAATTCTTCCCCCTCTTTCTGCACAATTCTCCTGTGTGCTCTACTGATCACCCCATTGCTATGTGGTGACTGAGATTTATGTCTAGTAGGAGAGGGGAACAAAGACACACTAAAAAGGACACACTTTTTTTTTTTTTTTTCCCCACAGGGAAATGACTTCAGAGGCTGTTAGCTGAGGAATAGTACTTTAAATTCTAGATTTCCTTCGACAATTGAATAAGCAGTGTTTTCCCTAAACCTAGGCTCTCTCTGTTTAAAAAAAAAAAAGCCTTGCAGTTAGCTTCAAGGTTGTTTCATTTGGTTGGTTTAGGTTGTGGGTTTTTTTCCTATCCTGACGTCTTCAGGTGACAATTTGCCAGTCTTGACTGCAATAGTTAGCTACTCAGTTCTAGGGAAGAAATTAAATTTCCTTTGTCTGTAAGGGAAATGAAGTGCATGTAGCTCAACTGTTAATGCCTCCATTACAGACAACTAAAATTACATTAGATGAAGGTAATTTCTTATCTCAGAGCCAGCCCTGACTATTCAGCTTTCCTAGTTTTCCAAGTTTTCCTGCAAATTCAGCTCCAATCTGCTCTGCTGCTTTCTTTTACTTTTTAATCTCTTCCTCATTCCAATTTGCACAATCTTCTTCCAGACAAAAATTAATCTCTTCTTATGCTTGTCTTCTCTCTAGTTATGTCTCCTCATCCTGCCAATACCCTCTGCCAGTTTGATTATTTATATGAACTTTCTTTTTGTTGCTTGGACTGCAGTAACTCCTCATTTCTCATCTCTATACATGACTGATTCTTTCCTGTGCCCCAGCTTTCCAGAACTCTTTTGTCCCAGACCTTTTCAAAACTAGGCACTTAATCTAAACTTGTATTCACTATCACAAATCTCTGCTCTATTTTTTTATCTTCATCTATTTTATTACAGAGTCTCTTCAGATGCCTGAAAAATCAGCCGACAAGTTCATTAAGTGACTTTAACAGTACAGTTATTCATAGCAATTCCACTTGCCAAGTTTAAGCTTTGCTTTCACTAACTATTCCTTTCCTTGTAAGTTATGTACCAGCAATACAAAAAGGACATTTTAAAAATTCTATGTATGAATTTTTATATTCTATAACTATTTTTCCCTCTTCCAGTATTTTTTTATTCCTGAGGATGATGTAACTTTTACACCATTATGTTGTTTGATTAAAAGGAAAGGATACTAATTTTAATATTTAGTATTTTAGTATTTAGAAATATGCTAGTTCATGCTGTTAGAAAGTCTGCTTTAACTGTCTAATTCTAATAGAATTCTAATTCTAATAGAAGGCCAACCACATTTGGGCTGCATTGAAAGAAGCATGGCCAGCAGGTTAATGGAGGTGATTCTGTCCCTCTGCTCTACTCTCATCAGGCCCTACCTGGGGTCCTATGTCCAGCTCTGGAGCCCCCAACTTAAGAAGGACAAGGACCTGTTGGAACAGGTCCAGAAGAGGACCACAAAGATTATCAGAAGGCTGGAGGACCTTTCCTGTGAAGACGGTCTGAGGGAGTTGGGGTTGTTAAGACTGGAGAGAAGAAGGCTCTGTGGGGTCCTTATAGCAGCCTTTCAGTAGTTAAAGGGGGCTTAGGAGAATAATAGGGATAAACTTTTTAGCAGGGTCTATTGCAATAGGACAAGGGTTAACATCTTTAAACTGAAACAGGTTAGATTCAGACTAGATAGAAGGAAAAAGTTTTTTACAATGAGGGTGGTGAAACACTGGAACATGTTGCCCAGACAAGTGGTAGATGCCCCATGCTTGGAAACATTCAAGGTCAGCTTGGACAGGGCTCTGAGCAACCTGATCTAGTTAAAGATGTCTCTGCTCAGTGCAGGGGCTTGGCATAGATGACCTTTAAAGGTTCCTTCCAACCCAAACTATTCTATGATTCTTAAAAAACTTCTTGTAGATTAAGAAATGAAAGAAGAGGAAAAAGCAGTACAAAATTTCATTGCTAACAAATGCACTAAAAATTATTTATCTAGTCCAGAATGTCCAGAATAACTAGAAATTTACCATTCATGTTAAGTACCTGGGGGAAAACCCCAATAAATACCAATCTTGGTAACAAACAATATGCCCATAAGCTGAATATCTCACATTATTGTCTTGTAAAAAACTCCTGTTTAGAATTCATTAATACCACAATGGAGAACTGCATCAGTGTCAGCATATTTCACCACATTCTGTGGTGAATTGTTTGATGATGATATAGAGAAACAATCTGTCTAAGTGGAGTCTTTCAGCCAATTCAATAGCATTCAGCTGGACAATAATATTGATGACAGAAAAAGAAAAGCTATAGCTCTTTTTATTATTACACTATAATAAAGGGAACATACTTTCATCACAAAATCTTTGAAGGGCATCCAAGATCTAATCTAGCTCTATCATAATTAGGTGGATTTCAGAGTTCTCGGTGTATAGATACCTATGAGGTGCTGCCATAATTCATTGTCTTCTCGTTCAAGTGTCCAGGCAGTGGCAAAGACATTTTTACAATTTTGCAAAACATCTGTTTTGCCCTGATTAAACTGAGTATTAAGATATATAAAAAAAAAAAAGAATGGATATTGCTGGAAGAAGATTCTTAAAAAATAGCAGGCTCCAGATGTATAAAGCACAGCTAGAAGTAAACAGTAAAAACACACAAATCTAATCCTGTAAACTAATTTATATTAAACACTTGGACAGTGTTGGAAATTTTGTTCTTCTTATTCTAAATGCATATTCTAAATTTCAATATCATTGCTCTGAACTGAATAAACAAGTGAAATGAACAACACTTTCTGCCCTCTAGGTTGTCTCATAGATTAATACTTTTCATTTACACAGATTTTGAATTGTATTAGACTAGAGATGAGAGATGGCAAAAAGTATATACTAGGAATTTTTGCTTTGTCCTTAACAAGGCATTTCTGATCTGGCAAAAAAATCAGGAGTCACAGCTGTTACAGACCAGAAATCTGGTATCTTTCTTTGTCAGAAGTTAACAGGTCTTTTAATCTCTACCAAAATAGCACAGATTTGTGTTAGACTATAATATATGCTCTGTATTTACCAGAATTTGTAAATAAGAAATTTTCATTAGAATGCAATTGAATGAAAAATATCATTCTGTGATAGTTTACCTCAAAATGTTTATTAGCACTACTTCTCTCTTTCTTTTCCTTTTTCCTAAACTTAAGCTAAACTTTTGAGATAAAACATTAACTTTCCCAGCAAGAATTCTGCTGCCTCATGAATTTCTTGAGTTGTCTTTGAATCTTAGTTTTCATCTGTCTTAAGCTACTAGCCAAGCAAATTATTTCACTTGCTAATAACTGAGGGGAAGAAGTACTTCTTAGCCTGCCCAAGGGTCTGTAATGTGTACCTCACAAATAGTTAAATGATCACAATATCTGCAAGTGGGTGGACAAGGAAAAGCTGCAACAGGGAAGAGAGAGTGTTGGGAAAGAGGATTTGTCATGAAGAAGATATGACAATGGGAAATTGTGGTAACTGGTTTGAGTCTCTACTGCACCATCCACTTGATTTGGATACTGCCATAGCTAATCATGACATAAGGTCATTCTCTTCTAATTTATGAAGGAATAAAAGGAAAATCAAAGAGAAATGTATATTACATGGGAAATGAAACAGTTGGAAAGACATTGCAGTGAGGAACAAAGCAACTGGGGAAAATACTGTGACATGCATCTGAAAGAAAGGAAAAGGAAAAGAAAAAAAAAAAAAGAAACAAAGAAAGAAAACCTGCAAGGAGTTAAGAAAAGAAAATAAAAAAAAGTTATAAAAAGTCTCAAAGAAAGCTAAGAAAGCTACGCCCTAGGAATAATGGTTATGAGCAATTGCTCTGTTAATTCTGAGGAAAGAAGACATGCAATCTTGCCAAAAATACATAAAGGAGAACTATGAAGATGTCAATACATTACTTATTTAGTTACTAATAAGAAAAGAAAAAAATATTGTTTAGAGTATGCATTAGGAAGCATTTTTTGATATTAAAGGAAAAGTTCATCTGAAATTAAGTTTTTAATGAACAGTGCTGAGGAATAATGTAGGATTCATACTATTGCAGAGAATATTGCAATTTAATATGTCTCGGATGTATAATTCAGGCATAATTTAAAAAATCTTATCATAGTGAGGAGTTTTCTTGAAGTCCTAAACCCAGTTTCATTCAGTGGTTACTGCCTCTATAGCTTCTCCCTCCAAAGGCATAATCATTGTCTCGTCTAAGTGAATATGTAATATGCTCACTTACACTGATGCTACCCTTTCTTTATTAAGTAGGATTAAAAATTAGCTAGTCTTAATCCTACAATATTTTAATGTTTATAATCAAAAGGTCCACTAAAATTTGGTGTATTTAGTAAGAGTACATTCAGAACATTCAGCAAAAGCTTGGGATTTAAAATGTACTTAATCCATTAAAGTTGTCATAGAAATCTTTTCTTTTTAAGTAACTGACGAAAATGAGGAATTAGGTCTATTTGGTTATAATAGTCTCCTCAACCAGCTTTCTCTCTCTTTCCCCTCAAGACAAGACCTATGGAAGCACTTAAACCCCATTAATATCAGAGCTTTCATGGTGGATAGGAATGGTACTCTCTATTTTGCCTGGAGGATAGTGTTATATATTGTATTAGTTATTTTAGAATTAAGCAACTTCCAGTTATGTCAACACATGTAAATTAACAACATAGAAATAAGTATCATTAAATAATGGCATATTTTTTCTCTCAGGTGACTTGCTTCCATCTGAATTACTTAGAAATTAATGTGGAAACTTACTGCCCAGGTCTCTTTATTCTCATTTTAAAATTATCTTGCTTTTTTTAAAGAAAACCTCATTAATAACTTTTATGTATATGTATACATGTATGTATATAAAGTAAAATAAATTTAACATATACATTTTATTTCATCATTAACATACATTTCGTCTCATCATCCATTCCGGATTGTAACAGAAAGTGCACTGATGGTTAAGGCACATATGCAACTATGAGCTTTTAGTGGCATGCTCCACTGAAATTAATGTAAAGACTTCAGCTGCCAGAACAAGCATCAGTCTGATAAACAGAAGTACAATAGAGACAAATTAAAAGTCCTTTAACCTTTTATATAGAAATTATTTGTGCCTTCAAATGTTATACCTTGTAATTAATATATTTAGATTGTAACTATCAAGTGAAAGAAGGAAGATGTGAGCTTGAGTTGAAGAATTTTGAAGGATTCAAATGACTTGATATACAAAACAGATTAATAATGTGAGATTCCACATTATTGGAGTGCTTGACATGTTTATGTGGAATGGACCAATAAATACTAAATATAATAAAATGAGTAATACATAAATGCAAAATATACTAAAATGAGTAATAAATGCAAATTGATTGTTAAATAATTTTTATGTTAAGCTCCTTAAAATCTTATATTCCCTGCATTTTAAGTTTGTGTAGTCTTAAAATTTGAAGGCTGCTCTCGTTACAAAAATGGATGTGTAATACAAAAGTAGATTTCTGTGTTCACAGGTACTGATAGAAGTAACAAAATATTCTCTAAGGTAAAGCCATTTACCGGAACTTCATATGTATCTGCTACTGCATTCTTTCCTGACCACAAAAATGGGTCAGCAGTTCATCTCATTGAAAAATTCTAGGGCAGAATAGATCTTTCATTTTATACACAAAAAATATGATTGGCTCAGATCTAAACATTTACATTTTCAGCATGTAAGTATAAATAAGACGTATCTCTCAAAAGTATTTTCACTTTTTCCCCAGAAGTACTCTGGTCACTGAAGTTGGCTCAGTTCTGCAGGGAACCTACCCATGCTACAGATTTACAGCAATTGTTCAACATTAACGTCAGCATTCCTTCTTAGGGATCCTGCAAATAACCTGGTGCTTAGAAGGTACCTTTTATTTCTGTCCACTTTTCAAAAACAGTAAATTGCTTTGTGTTTTATAGGCGACCATGATAAAATTGAAGTTCAAATAACAATTATGTTTTCTCTTGTTTCTAAGGGTTATTTCCCCATTTGAAGTAAGTATTGTGATATTGTACAAGAACTGAGAGGTTAGTACACTTAGAGTCTGAGAATTAGAAAGCTCCTTTCCTATATGCACCTCTTAAAGAGCTGCTTTGGCACTCCCACATCTGACTGCAAAAGACACAGCAGAATCTGTGCAATATCAGTTTCCAATAGGCTGAATATTTTTGAGTTTACAAGGCATTTAAAAACAATCTGTAAAGTCTCACAACATAGCAATGTTTACTGAGGATGAATGATTAAAGTTAAACAACTTGAGAACTGGCGCCATGCTACACTGAAATACTAGAATTTTTTGTTGTTCTGTTTTTTTCAGTTAGCAAGGTAGTTCATATACAGTTTGACAAATTTAGAGCCACCCTCTGCACCTACCATCAAAATATTAATTGACTCAATTAACTGCAGACAGAACCATGATAATATTTCTTTCCAGTAACTCAGTATTTTTCATAAATGCAGATTTAGGAGTAGAGATGAGAAGTGCCATGAGTTTGTGTTAAGTGAAACTGAAGGATGGTGGCTACTCAGAGATGGCTTCAAAAAATTACCTCCCCACAGTGCAGAGCAGCATTTTGTGCATAGTATTCTGGAACTACTCTGGTAAATAAAGTTTTGTTTGTGAAATTAAATAATTACTAAATAAAAGAAAGAACTACAAAAATACATATACCTAAGGACCTGTAGCCAAGAGGGCAGATCTGTGAACTGTAAAACACTGGATTCTTCCTAGAGGCCCACTACCAGCAGATGATTAACTTACTTTCTTTGGAAATGAGAGCTGCAGCCATGGCTGAGAAACAGGGAAATCACAGGTTTCAGAACCTGGCAAGCCACTAAGGACAAAGTAATTTTTTTTCAGTTGTAGTCCAACATTAGACATAGTTTTTAGAAAAGTGTATGAAATCATGTTCTCCCCATCAACAACAGGATTGTTCCCAGCCTGTTTGGAAGAAACTTGAACATCACACTAATGACTGTAGGTGAAACCTCAGTAATGACATAGATATCTATGTATAAACTAGCTAAGTTACCCCTCCTCCCCCATCAATGAGAAAAATAGGTATCTCACCCATATGATTTCAGAATAGATATGAAACACCAAAAAAACATCTCTGAATGGACTAGAACGGTTGCTAAAACAGTTACAGAACTTTAAAGATATCAAAGTTAGATAAAATTTGTCTTACCTATTTGAAAGAATTTGGTATCAGAAGAGAAAAGTGTAAATCAGTATAGAGGAACTTATTGTTAGCTTTTCATCTCACTAATGATTAAATCAAACCTAATACTGCAGAATATTGAGTATGCTCCTTAGAGTAACATGAATTCAGTGATATTGAGAACTACAAGGTGGACATGAAGTTTCAGAACCCTTTGAAGTCTTCATTATATTATAAATTACATTTTATCTAGAGGACTGCTTTGAAACAGCAGTGGTTATGAAGAAAAAAAAAAAAAAAAACCAAACCAAAACCAACAACATTAAGGAGAGGTTTGACTAAACTATCAATTGCACATCATAGCTCTGAATCTTTGGAGCATAAGAACTGATAAAAGGTACTCTTCAGGTTCCTAGTCAAAGAAAGCTTGAAGCTGCAGATAAATAAATCAAATAGTTGATGACAATAACAGCAGTAATGACTTACAGGAAGTACAAATAGGCATTCTGGATGGTAGCAGTAAGGTTTCACTCTGCTCTCCTTTTTGTCAGGGCACTTAAAACTGTTGATTATAAAATTTTGAGGACTGGAAAGAAAACAGACATATAGGCATATCTGAACTAAAATGCAGTATAAAGAGGTAGAGAAAATAACTTTTTGTAAACTGGAAATGAAGATAGGTTTATACTTATGAATAGAGAGTGATTTTTTTTTTTAATTGTACTTGTCTTTCCATTTTGCAATGTAGTTGAAAGGTCAATGGCTTTGGAAAACCACCAAATTACCCTCTTATCTCCCCTCTCTTTCTTTTCTCTTCTCTTCTCTACTGTCTTTGTATTTCACTCCATAGTTGGTGCCACCACTATAAATTTGGGTTCTTTGACAATAGATTTGCCTGTACAACACCAGGTCTGTTAACACCTAATGGGAGGTGCCTCTCTCAAAGGGGGAAGAGGGTTCTTGCTAAAGAGATTGTGGGTTTGATGGAGAGGGCTTTAAACTAGATGGGAAGGGGGAGGGAGTTGATAAGCTTTTGACTACCACACCAGGGTTGGAGGAACAGGGTCCTCGTAAAGGCCTTCAGCCTGGCTCCCTGAGCCAAGCTGATGACCCTTCACTACAGTCTTATGGTGATGTGCCAGCAGCTCCCGGCATAGAAGCAGTGCACAGAGAAACACCTGACAGACACTTCAGGGCGTATTCCCCTAGGAAGGCAGCACAGCTAACAGCCCAGCTGAAGTGCCTCTACACCAATGCACGCAGCATAGGCAACAAACAGGAGGAGTTGGAAGCTACTGTGCTGCTGCAAACATATGATATAGTGGCATCACTGTGGCCGTCACTGAAATCTGGTGGGATGAATCCCATGACTGGAGTGTGGCTATTGAGGGCTACAGGTTGTTCAGAAGAGACAGGCAAGGAAGGAGAGGTAGAGATGTTTCCCTTTATGTCAATGAATGGGTAGAGAGTGAGAAGATGTCCCTAAAACCCTCCCTGGTGTCAGATGAGAGAGCTGAGAGCCTGTGGGTGAGGACTAAGGGGCAGGTCAATATGAGGGACACTATTGTGGGTGTTTATTACAGACCACCTGATCAGGATAGAGAAGTGGATGAGGCCTTTTAC
>JAOQGH010000001.1:157908078-157920253 GCA_025769975.1 Gallinago jamesoni
GATGATAACTTCTTAACCCAGCTGGTGGAAGAGCCAACAAGGGGAGAGGCACTACTGGACCTAGTACTGACGAACAAGGAGGGACTGGTGGAGAACATCAAGGTTGAGGGCAACCTTGACAGCAGTGACCATGGAAAGATAGAGTTCAGGATTGTGGGTAACATACAAAAAACAGCAAGTAGGAATGAAACCTTGGCTTTCAAGAGGGCTAACTTTGTCCTTTTCAGGAAACTGCTAGGTGAAATCCCATGGGCTGGGCCCTGGAATACAAGGGGGCTCAAGAGAGCTGGGCAATATTCAAACACTGCTTCTCCAAGTTCAGGACTAGTGCATTCCCAAGAGCAAGAAATCAAGCAAAGGAAGCAGGAGACCTGGGTGGTTGAGCAGGGACCTTCTGAAAAGACTGAAGTGGAAGAAGGAGGTTTACACCGAGTGGAAGAAGGGACTGACCACTTGGAAGGATTACAGAGATGCTGTTAGACTATGTAGGGAAGAAACAAGGAAAGCCAAGGCCTCCTTGGAATTAAAATTGGCAAGAGATGTCAAAGACAACAAGAAGGGGTTCATCAGTTATATTGGAGGCAAAAGGAAAACTAAAGAAAATGTGGGTCTGCTGTTGAATGAGTTGGGTGCCATGGTAACAGAGGATACAGGGAAGGCTGAGTTGCTGAATGCCTTCTTTGCCTCAGTCTTTACTGCTCGGACCAACCCCCAGGAGCCATGGACTTTGGATGAATCAGAGAAAGTCTGGACTAAGGAAGATCTTCCCTTAGTGGAGGAGGACCAAGTTAGAGACCTTTCATAATCTTATTTTGACCTTTCATAATCTTATTTTTCCATCTCTAAGAAATGTCATTAGCAAAGACACTAACAACAAGATTAAAGTTAATTTCTTCTTTCTTTAGTTAGTGGATGTCTCTGTAAATATATCTCAGAGATAGCTATGGAAACTTCCTACAATAAAATTGTCTACATCTCTACTGGATGCCCTTGTCTATCTGCAACCACTCCATGTTGATATCGTCATGTGAATCTTACCACTCAGGCTGGTGTTGTCTGCAAACTTGCTGAGAATACACTCGATCACACTCTCTATATCATTGATGAAGATATTAAATGATACTGGACCCCTGAGGGACACAACTTGTCACCAGCCTCCATCTGGACATTGAGCTGTTGACCACTACCCTCTGGGTGCAACTATCCAACCAATTCCTCATCCACCAAACTGTCCACCCATCAAATGCATAAGTTTCCAGTTTAGAGTGAAAGATATTGTGGGCCACCATGTAAAAAGTGTTACAGAATTCTAGATAGATGACATCCATAGGTCTTCCCTTGCTGTCTGATATAGTCACTCCATCACAGGCCACTGGGTTGGTCAGGCAGGATTTGCCCTCAGTGAAGCTGTCTCGAATCACCTCCCTGTCTTCCATGTGCTTTAACATACCTTTTAGGAGGATCTATTTCATGATCTTCCCAGGCACAGAGGTGAGGCTGACAGGTCAGTAGTTCCCAAGGTACTCTTTTCTACCTTTTTTAAAAATGGATGCAATGTTTCCCTTTTTCAAGTCAGCAGGGTCTTCACATGACTGCTGCAACTTTTCAAATATCATGGAGAATGGCTTGGCCACTACATTAGCCAATGTCCTCCAGACTCTGTGTGGTGAGCTGGAGGACCTCCTGTAACAAGTGGCTGAGCTGCGGAGGGCAGAGATGATGCTATGTAACATTTAGGAGGCAGAGAAGGAGATAGACAGCTTGTTCCAAGCCCAGTCTGCAGTGAACCCACAGCCCACCACCAAATAGCCAAAAGCTCCCATATGGGCACACAGAAAAGGGAGGGAGGACAGCGACACGGAAGAAAGGAAGCTTGTGACAGCAAGGTCAAGCAGGAGGAAGAGACTTCCCCTGAAGCCTGAGATGCTCTTGCAGAACTGCTTCACAGATCTGCAGAATGAAGAGGGAAGACCCACTGTGTCAGGAGAAGAGCTGAAGCTAAGTACAGCGACCCAATCTGCTCCCCATATAACAACCAGGGCATCTAAGAAAAGATGACAGGTGATAGTAGTAGGCAACTCTCTTCTGAGAGGTATAAAGGCACCCATTTGCCAACCTGATGCACTCTCTAGAGAGGTGTGATGCTCAATGGGGGCTCATATAAGGGATGTCACAGAGAGACTACAAAGATTCATATAGTCCTCTGATTATTATCTGCTGCTATTGTTTCACATGGACACCAATGATACTGCCAGGAGCAGCCTGAAGACTATCAAGAAAGATTATAGAGTCCTGGGAGTGGCAATCAGGGACCCTGGGATGTTGGTAGTTTTTTCATCAGTCTTTCTAGTCAAAGGGAAGGGGCTTGATAGGGTCAATCAAATCTGGCAGATAAACAAATGGATACAGAACTGCTGCCACAGCCAGGTGTTTGGATTCTGAGACCATGGGATTCTGAGGAACTTGGTTTACCGGGGCCTGATTGGATCCACTTAGAAAAAAGGTCAAGAGTGTCTTTGGGCTTGTCAAACTCATGAAAAGGGCTTTAAATTGGAGTTGCCAGGGGAGGGGAACATCAGTTTGTCCCACTCTTACCAGTATGATGCCCGTAACAATAATAGATGCCTAGAACCTAGAGAAGGGTCTCTGGTCAGCAGGAGAAAATTTGGAGTGCAGCAAAAGGGAAGCCAGTAAGTCAGCTTCATTGGGGGCCCAACTTCAATGCTTCTATGCAAAAGCACATAGCATGGGGAATAAACAAGAGGAGACAGAGATGTGTGCATGCCTGACGAGCTATGATTTTATTGGCATCACAGAGATATGGTGGGGTAGCTGTTATGACTGGAGTGTTGGCATGGAAGGATACAGACTCTTCAGGAAGGGGAGACAAGGAAGGGGTGTGAGTGCATGGAGCTCTCCTGGGGAGAGATGAGGAGTTGACTGAGAGCTTATGGGTCAGGGCTGAAGGGAGGGCAGGGACAAGTGATGTTACAATGGGTCTGCTACAGGCAACCCAACAAGGAATACTGAGAGGAGAAGGCCCTCTATGGACAAATAGGAGCTGCCTCATGTTCAAAGCCTGGTCCTCATAGGGGACTTCAACAACACCGATATCCGTTGGAGGGACAACACAGCAGGTCATAAGCAATCCAGGAGGTTCCTCAAATGACTTGATGAAAATTTCTTTCTCCAAGTGACAGAAGAGCCAATGATGAGGGGTGTCATGATGGACCATGTTCTCACCAACAAGGAGGGGTTGGTGAGGAGTGTGAAGTTCAAGGGCAGCCTGGCAGCAGTGTCCTTGAAATGATGGATTCCAAGATCCTTAGGGATATTGGAACAGTTTTCCCAGAGAAGTCATGGATGCCTGCTCCCTGAAAGTGTTCAAGACCAGATTTGATAGGTCTTTGGGTGACTTGGTCTAGTTGAAGGTGTCCCTGCCCATGGTAGGGGAATTGGAACTAGGTAATCTTTAAAGTCCCTTCCAACTCTAACCATTCTAGGATTCTATGATTTTATGTCTCAATTTTTATTTCCTATTTTTGAATCTTCAAAAAATCTCCACAATCTTCACTCTGAAAAAAAATATGGTCTAAAGAGGAATTACCAAAATGGATGAAGATAACAAACATGTTAGTTTAGATACTAAAGAAGTTGTGAAGCCTTTATTAAAAAAGGAAGTTAAAAGCCTTCAGGGAAAAACCACACAGGATGTTGTTGCTACTTCAAGTACTTGCTTGCAAAATTTCACAAATACTGAAAATAAGAATGCTGTTTAGTCTGTGTTGTGTTCGGTAATCATGATTAGGGAGGTCATCGGGCCAGGGAGAGAGAACACGAAAACATAAACAATGACTAGCTGCATGAAATAGTATTTTTCTCTTTCTAGTCCTCCTCCTTCTTTTCCTCTTTCCTTCTTAATGTTCTTGAGGCTAAGTGGTCTTGCTTGAGGTCTGCTACAGGACTATGGCTTTGAGATAGTTATTGCTCTTTCTTCTTTTAAAGAGATTCTCAGTGTTCAGATACCAACTAAATGTTCTTTTTTTATGTCAGAATCGGAAGAAACTTTCATTTTAAAAAAATCCCATTGACCAGAAAGCATGATTATGCCTGGAAAGATACAGATAAAACACATAATATAATCTCTAAACTGAATTATATTGCACATAGTTTCTGTTTCTATTGCACATTAATTTCTGTGGGAGAGTTTGTTCAGTTTGGTTTGTGGTTTTTTTTTTCCTAGTTCAGAGAACTGCCTTTCTTTTCTGCTTTAAAAATTATCTTCTGCAGTCAGAGATGTATACATAAACATAGCAAAGTATAATCAGTAGATTTTTAGTCTATCACAAGGCATGATATCACTTAATAAAGGATAAAAGCACTTCAAAGCATATACAAATTTTTACAAGAAACTCTAATTTTTCTTCCTGCAGTCAGCAACCTTTTAGATTACATGGCTGAAGTTAATTAAATAATACACACATCACAAGAAACTAAGCCATGACAAATCTGCAACACAGCGTACATATCAGTCTGAGCTTTCCACTTGCTAACCAAACACAAGCATTGAGACAAACTGATTCAATTTGAGTGTTTTTGCCACTCTTTCACTGACGTTTCTTGTTTCAGTGGAATTTGAGAAACTGTCTATGTATTTTTTTGGTTTGGTTTTGTGTTTTTTTATTTTTCTGTTGTCTTCGTTCTTTACAGTCTGTGTGAACCACTTGCAATCTCATGTAATTTCATGCAACAACATTTAGAGAATGAACTCTCAACATTCTCAGTAGGCTGCAGTGGTCTACAAGAAAGAGTTAAATCATAATGAAAATGAGCCTCAATTCCCCAGTCTGGAAAGGAATCAAGAAAGGTACAGTTTTACTTTCAAATTTGCTGTACTAAACTGGCTTCCTTCTTAAAAACATCAGAAGTACTATGAGTAATGTATAGCTTTGCAGGGGGAAGGAAAGAAAGGAAAAAAAGTAGAAGTTTAAGGTACCTAAAAATTTTGCTTCAACTGGAAAACCTGTACTGTATCTTATTTTCTATTTAGTGTGTCACCTACCCCCAAAGCCATAACATGACTAAAGGATTAGAAGGTCATTTGCCAACATAAGATTCCACTATGAAAACTTATGTGCAAACGGGTCAAATTAAGCCCTGTCTTGTATCTCTGGGAACCAAAACATTTTACATTATGTGACAGGAACATCCTTCATATCACGCACTGTTTCACAAACTTCATTTATATCAGTATTTCCCACTCCACAGTCAAAATAACATCATCAAAACACCAGCAAAGGTGGGCAATTATCACACACTCCACCCTCTCTCCCTTTACCATATTACAAAAACAAAAATTTCCCAGAGTTATCTGGCTATGGATATTTGAGAGCCAGTATCTATGTAGGCTATTAAATCCTTCTCACAAACCCCACAGCTCAATGAGCCGATACAAGAATTAAAGAAGCAGCATTTCCCACTTTTACTGACTCAGCCTGTTTCACCAGGTACATGGCTATCTCAAGAAAAGTACTATCAGTCATTAACATAATGATGAGTTTAAATCCCACGTAGAGATAAACAAACAAGACAAAATTTTAGTTTGGCCTTTCCTACAGTTTCAGTATTTTAAAAAGGCAACCTAAATGATATTTTTCTAAAATTATTATTTAAAAAAGATATTTTCAGGATATAAATTCATTCTGTCCAATGCTTTAATCTTCTGACCCTGAATAGCTTGATGAATAGTTCAGTGAATTTATCCATAGGTACCCTTGTTAAATGAAGATTTAAGATGAGAGAGGAATTCATGCTGTTCAGGAAGGTTTCTTGATTCAGTTCAGCACGAATGAACCTAATTGTGTACCTTTTGCAATTTATATAAGTATTTAATCCTTAAAAGGACCATATCTTTGCTGCTTTAATAAGAATGAAATCAATGTGACTTAGAACTAATTTCCATTAACGGCTCCTTAAGTCTACAGAAGAAACTGGATTCCTCAGCTCATGTTCTCAAATTACTCCCTTAAGTAGTCTATTCAACATAGCTATAGATACAGAGGGATTTTTCATTTATGAAACCTAGTCAATGAAATGTTATCTGCAGTTATGATGAAACATATTTTTTCTCTTCTTTTTAAGATAAATGGGGAAGCTTACTGTATAAATTAACTTGAAGACTAGAAATTCAAAGAAAGCTCAAAAATAATGGGAATTTATCTTGTATGCAAAGTAAGCAATGATAATTTCTTAGTATACAGTCTTTACAGGAAGCTTTTATTTAATGTCATGCTCAATCCCTTTTCCCCCTTTAATAATACACTCATTCATTCCTGTGGCTGTACCACGTTATTTATGTGCAGCACCAAGAAGCCCTTATCTTCTGAGATACTGGCAGATGAGAACGTAACTGTGGCAATTTAAAATAGTGTAGCAATTCAGAGGGTTTATAAATTCAAATTCTGAAATTACATTAATATCTGTTGTTTCAATACACCAAGAAAAATATAGTGCCATATTAATTCCTTTAGAAATCTGAGTAACAATCTCTGCAATAATACATTTTATGTCTCAAACTAATTGATAAAAAATCTGTTGCAGTCTGGGATTATGAATTTCTAAAATTAGTAAGAATATGCTCCTAGATTGCTGTTATCCTCTGTAATCTTGATGGTCTAAGAGTGAAAACAAGCTCCACCCCCTACTCCCAGTCTTTTTTCCAGTGGAAATTCTGGCCACAGTGTTAGGATCACATGTTTTCATAATAACGTATTGCTTGTATACGCACCTGGAGTCCTTCCCTAAAAACAAGGTCATCTGTCATTAGAAAACATCATGTATGCAAACAAAGCAGCCGGCTTCTCACTGAAGGCTACCTGGGTCTGCTTGTGAAATTGTCACCAGAACCTCTGTAGCTACTGAGTTTATAAAAAGTGAGGATTTTTTTCACACACAGTAATTAAGGAGAAATGAATATAAACTACAGGCCGAATGTTACATGTAAAATACATGAAAATGTTATAAGTGCTTTTCTCAAGAAATTAATATTTCAATATAAGACCCAGTCTCAAGAATACACAGATAAATTGTTCACTACTAAACTAGTAATTCAATCCTATCGTAATGCAACCAGGATGCAACCAGAGGGTATTACTTCTTATAGGCCAGCAAGACCATACATTATAACATTACAGATCTTAAGAGTGACAGGGGATAGCACATTGCCAAAACAGTCTATATAATATATGCTTGTATAAATTGTATATATAGTATATATGTGTGTATATTGTTTGTATATATGTGTATATAGTAATGTATGTATACTACTGATATTTGCTAATATTTGGTCACGGACAACACATTAGGAATGACTTGGTAATGGAGAAGCTTTAGAAGAAGGACAGGCAATTTTAAAGTCTGATCTGCAATAATTTTAGTGAGCTTTATTTTATAATAAAAATATTAGATCTGCTCATTGTGTTAAACAAGAGGCTTAGTACCTGAAATTGACTTTTAATATGCATGAAAATATCAGAATTCAGACCTAAATCCCTTGCAAACTGTAGTTTGTGATCCACTTGTTTATAAGCATGTGAATGAGCTTTGAAAAGGAATATGGACTTGAAGATAAGGAAACATTAAGCCCTTAAATAATTTATTTTATTGGACAGGATGAACTGACAAAGAACAAGTACCATCACTAAGAACAGGAAATACATTTGCAGAGCTAGAGGAGGCATCTGCAAAAACTCAGGTAAGAAGAAAACATGTGGTCCAAAATTATGGGTGTTGGATGAGAATATGGAAATTTGAAAACCAGACTGCGAAACTCAGAAGCAATTTTGAGTCCAATGGGATAGTGATAGTTGTTGTGAAGCCTTGAATAACAATACTTTGTTATACCATGAGAGGAAAATGAGTATCCAAAAAACAAAAGAGTTTCACAGATGAGCAATGTAAAACATGTACCAAAACTGAACCTTTCAATAATGAACTGTAAAGCCATTTAGAGTCATTACTGGGAAGGATAATTAAATTTCCAAGTATTGTCTGCCTGACATTAGCAGTCACAGGTTTAGGTTCTCCAGAAAATTCTGTCTGTCCCATGCATGGAAAGCCAGAAAAAGTTTTCTGTTTCTCATGACCTGATCTTATTCTGGATGCTTAATCAAGTGTACCTTGATTAAGGTACACTACACTTCTTTTTGTACTAAAACATGCCCAACATTTCCTCTAAATTACCATTACGAGCTTTTATTTCTCCAGGCTTATATAGAAAAATCTGGGACTGATAATTTGTTTTTCTTTACAATGAACACAAATGTATTAGTTATGATTTTAGTTCCCTTTGCCCGCCAGTGGGTAGGCATTCACGTGTGTTTCATAGAACAAAAAAGATACCTGCTGTGTTGCTCACAGTGAAAATGGTGAAAAAAATATAAAAACTGCTATAGCAAGAAAAGTTGCTACTGCACCTGGAGACTTTGAAGTCAATTGTTCAATGGTTATTTCTTGTAGGATTTTAAAAGTTAATGTCTGTGAACAGGAGGGAGCCTCCAAACAAAATGCAGTTTTAGATATCTATAATACCTCTTTTCTCTCCTGTTCCGTAGTGCAAAATGCTACATCTATAGCACTGGAGTTATGAATTCAGCTGCTGAAATAAAGTGGGAGATGTGAGAATTTAGTCACATTCATGTCATAATCTGTTAAGTCAAAATGCTGCATGTCATAACCCACACCAATTGTAGTACGGTTCAGAAAGTGGGAAAAAAAATATAGTAAAATAAACATACTTTAAAAAAATGATAAAAAATACTCAATGAAAAAGAAAAAAAACGTCCAGCTCAGAAAAGACCCTGATAGACTCAATAATTCAATCTGTTCCCCTGGAGCTAGTAGCACCTGCTACAGGACACTGATAGAGGCAAGGTATTATATAGAATATTTTTACCAAAATGGTACACTCAGAAATACTGTCTTGACTTAACTCTGCTCACACTGTCACTGAACTTGGAAAAAAAAAATAATTAAAAGCCTGGTATGAGTTTTGTTTTAAAACATATATTGAATGTACCAGTTAAAGACCGGAACTGTCAATGCTATACTAGCAGATAGAACCTGAAAATTCCACTGAAGAAAAGGACTGTTTTCATATTAGATATAAACAAAAGATGAAAGATTAGATAGGAAGGCTTCTCTGCATGCTGATAACTTGCATAGAAATCAGTAAATTTATTCCAATAAGAAAAGGCTTAATGTTCTTAAAACATTAAGCAGGAAGGAGAACCAAAAGACATCAGCATTGTTAAAAGGGAGTATATATTAAAAGTCTGTTAATTTGCTTCCTTCAGTGTTTGGAAAGGACTGCAAATGATTTAGAGTATTCACATGTTAGCCAAGGACTTATTTTTTTCAGTATTCATAAGATAAATGGGACTTTCTAACAGAATCCTTGTGACAAATACACATTACCTATTCCATACATCAAAACCAGCTTATCTTTGATCTGAATTTTTTAACAGGTAGTCTCTGTGAGGGAGAAAGACACTTTACTCTCCTTGGACATTTCACCTTTGAAAATATTTGGTATCATGTGAGTTCTCAAAATGCTGCTTAGGGACCCTGTGGATCTTTGATGAAAATGAACAAATTCAACACTTAAGAAAGGGGACTTGGAAGTCACATTTGTCATACCTACATATAAAAAAAGAACCTTTGGACAAAGGAAAAACTCAGTAACAAGACACAGCTGCTGAATCACTAATTCAGCTAATCTTTCAATGAACTGATTTTTAAATGCATGTATGCCTCTGTATGACTGCATACATGATAAATTTAAGGGTAAAAAAGAACTATAGTACAACCTCACAATAAATACAACCATGTAAAACAGTGTCATCTGATGTACTTAGCTGATGCATATGCAGTTGAATACTTTTCCTGTCACCTGCAAAACCTTTCACAGTACCAATTATTATAAATATGCTACACATATAGTTTTATACCTCAAATAAATATGAAAGTATGTAGGTGAGTGCATGTAAGAATTCCTCAGGCTAATTCCATTTTCTTGAGTCTCAGTTAAATTCAAATGTAATTGAACTTACCAGTATTAAAATAGAACCTGATTAATAACTCTTCAACATATCCTCCCCCTCCTGTATGTGATTCTCAAAATAAGTCAAAATATTTCACAGGTAAAATACGCAAAAAATTACCCCACCAGTTTGTCCCATTCTCTGGATTGAAATGACCTTCAATATTCAAAGTCTTAATTCTTTTTTGCATTTTTATGTAACTCATTTTTCACAGAAAATCAATTTGCACATTCCTGGGTATTGTTCCTCATTCTCAACATACAGGGTGTGGATAGGACAAGCTCAGATTTCAGTCTTTTTAGTTACACAAGAATTTCAGAAGTTATCTGAAATTACAGTTAAAGATTTCACAAAGAAAGTAAGTTAGATGTACACATAATCCATACTGGTCTTTCTGTTTCCTCCCTCAAAATATTTTTTGCTTATAGATATTTCTCTTGTCTACATTAAAACTGCATATTTTTTCCTGATAATTTAACTGAATCAGTGATTCCCAGGCTAGTTTGGAATTTTACTGACTGCAGAAAGTGTCAGAAATTCATAGAAAGAATAGTTAGTTCTTTACTTTTCTGTTCTTTGGTGTTTGATTCTTTATCCTCTCTGATGGAAGTCAGAACAAAACCAAAGAAATTTCTAATTATACAGTGATGAAAAAACATTTCAATCTTACATTTATTATTGTATTCTTGTATTATTTTAATTGATAAAATAAGATGTGGTTTCAAGATTAAAAAAAAAAAGGAAAAAAGAAAAAAAGTTAAGAAGTCAAACAGGTTTAAAATAGGAATTTCAGGTAAACTGAATTTTTAAGTCTTAGGAAAAGTGAGAAATTTGTAGAGGTTTTCATTTTGAAGTAAAAATAAAGAACAAAAGCATGTAAAATAAACATCACCCTGAAATGGAATGAGAAATGGGAAATGTGTTAGGTTTTTATCCTTCTTGTTGTAGATCTATTATGTATTTTTGGAACAGGGACATGTCTAGTTCACCAGAAGTAACTGACTAGAGGATGAGCAGTCACATTGTGAAAGCCTGTCAAGGCCACTCCATAGCCTGTTTTTTGATGAAATTCCATTTCCTGAAGGAAAATAATTGAGGGAAGACTTCACTTGCTCTGATTATATTTGAAATCTGACTGGATAATCAGGCAGGAATCAGGAAGAGGGGGATTGCTCTGAACCAGGAGCAAGTGCTGAGGCTGTGCCATGATCAGAAGGATCAGCAGGAAGAGCTGGTTTGAACAGTAAACCCAGGCATGCCACATTGGTGAAGTATGGAGGTATGATGATGTAGATGGGACTCTGCCTGAGGAAAGCAGGTTGGAGAACTTTCCCTCTGACACAAGGGCAATGCTTGTCAGAGCATTCCCTGAAAAAGAAGGACAGTTCCTTTCATACGGTGACCTAAGCTTGTGAAAATTATTCTTAAATAAACTAAGTGCTACTACTTACCCCTTCAAGTACACTGTATGTTTCTAAAGGCTTTGCAACCTGTGATATAACTTAACAGCAATGTGAGTTTTAAACACTCATGAACAAACAAACTCCAAAAAAATATCAACAGATTCATACCAAAACAAAGAACTCTGCTCACCTGCTTCTCCCTCACTGCAAAGTATGAAAATATAGAATATATGACAGATTGAATCACATTTCTGAAATGTATTCACATACTCCAGTGATACATATGTTGAAAGAATATATATTAAACTAAAGCATTCAGCTGACTAAATGAAACAGCACAGCACAGAAAATGAGATCCATAAGCTGTCTTCTCCCCATCTTCTTCATTCAATCTAGGATAGTCTGTTTTATAGGAAATGTAATTATGAATAAATAAGCATTTACTGCTGTTCACAGGACTTCAGTGCTATACACAGGATGCAAACAATATCATTACCATAGCAGACATGAATGACAGGAGTGAAGTGAAGGATGGAGAAGGAGGAAGAGCCCTTGTTGATGTGATAGCCAACATAGCTTCACCAAGGGCAAATACTGCCTGACAAATTTGGTGGCCTTTTACGATACTGCCACAGACTTGGTAGACAAGGGCAGAGCAACAGATATCATCTA
>JAOQGH010000001.1:157920353-157932113 GCA_025769975.1 Gallinago jamesoni
TGGACCTGTTGGAACGGGTCCAGCAGAGGGCCACGAAGATGGTCAGAGGGATGGAGCACCTCTCCTATGAAGACAGGTTGAGAGAGATGGGGTTGTTCAGCCTGGAGAGGAGAAGGCTCCAGGGGGACCTCATAGCAGCCTATCAATATCTGAAGGGAGCCTACAGAAGAGCTGGAGAGAAACTCTTTACGAGGAAGTGCAGCGACAGGACAAGGGGCAATGGTTTTAAATTGAAAGGGGGGAGATTTAGATTAGATATTAGGAAGAAATTTTTTACAGTATGGGTGGTGAGATACTGGAACAGGTTGCCCAGGGAGGTCGTGGATGCCCCGTACCTGGAGGTGTTCAAGGCCAGTCTGGATGGGGCTTTGAGCAACCTGATGTGGTGGGAGATGTCCCTGCCCATGGCAGGGGGATTGGAACTCGATGATCTTTACGGTCCCTTTCCAACCCAAATGATTCTATGATTCTATAGTACTGTGGTTATAGCACACCAGCTAGAATCTCAACATGATTGTTCTGGTGAGCATATACAAGCTCTGTAGCTAACAATAGGTAACGTAGTCCCCATTACATTTGCATTTACCATCAGAAAAGCAATACTTAAAAATGCAGAAAGGCCGTTTTACTCAGATGATGAAAAAGGAGACATGAATTCATAGCTACCCTTTTCACAGACTTATTGAAAATCAATTTTGTTCTAGATTAAAAAAAAATGTATGAACAAGGGACAAAACATATGTATTAGAGCAAAACAGGTTTCAAAAGACTATATTCTGAGTATCTATATAATTCTTTCATCTGTGAACCTAACACACTACAGTGTCTAAAAGCATATGATATTACAGAACAGCATTGCTGACTGAGCTTTTCATTAGATACTCAACCTAAGAACCCTGCTCACAAAAATACAAAGTACCTTTTCAAGACTGTGCATAGATTTTTCCTGTGCAAGGAAGTGATACTGCCTAAAGAGTTTTTCACAGAAATCTTTGCCTGAGATTTCCAACAATACTTAGAAAAGTTGAAAGCCTTGTATAAATTAAGAAGTAGGCTTTCAAAAACATCCTAAGGCAATAGGATCTTAGCCTTTCGCGTTCAGCAGTTAGTAAACAGTAGTTGTTCTTGTCCATAAAAGTCACATTTCATCACACTATTTCCACAATTCAATAAGCTACATAAACCCCAAACAGACATAGTGTACTGGAAGATTTACACTCTAGTTGAAACCCTTCTGCATAAAGACGATGGGCTACCTCAGTATCATCAGTACAGAAATTTCAGTGTACTGGCATTTGATATCAGTTAAATGAGTCTGAAGACATCCAAGTACCAAAATCTGCAAGCACCTTCCTGCTATACAGAGGTATTTCCTTACATGTCAATAAAAATTTTCATTCAAATAATAACTTATTTACAGGAAACATTATTATTTGTGTGTGTACAAATAACAGAATAATTTTCACTTGGTAATTACTTTTTTTTAAAATCAAAATTACTTTTTGAACAGTTTTCAGGAAGAACTAAACATACCCTTGTACTGTTAAGTTGAAAAAAATTTTTTTTTTCATTCACAATTATAAAATTTAGATTTTTTTCTCTGAAGTTGAATGAAAAATACTTTTTATGGTATGTACAAGTGTCCTGCAACTTAATATAAACTACAATGCACATTTTAGAAATCAAGAACTTTTTACCTGGTTATCTTTGGTGTCTTTAACTATACAGTTAAAAGCCATTAAGAATTAATAATTTATGGGATTGCATTGAAGCACAAAACTTCAAATGTAGAGAAATATAATATAGTTTTGGAAGATCAGCATCTTTATTCAGATTTGTTGGCTTGTAGCCACTGTGTTGTTATAATTATGTAAATTAGAAAGCAGATTACAGAAATGGGTAAGAATATACTCTGAACAATTTTTCCTAATGCAAAGTCGAAGTTTTTGTCTTTGTACATGTCTAATGATCTGACTTATTAACTCCCAGATCTATTATTCCAAATCTTCATTCTCCCACGCTATTTTGGACTAATCACATTAACCATTATCTAATTAAAATGCTCAGATGTTTGGAAAAGTTTATAAAGAATGATACCATCTCTGTTTCAACTACATAATTGCTACACTGTCATTCAAAATTATCTACATTACCCTTTGAGCTTAACAATGGATACTTTTTACTTTTTTTGTTTTTTAATTGCTTCTATGCATTTGAAAAGTGTATTAATTCTACTTAAGCATCAACTAATTGGAAAACAATAACTGGCCATTCCTACATAGCACAGTGGGTAGTAATATAGGATTGATTTCTGTTTCCATGAAACATCAGATCGAGTAGCTGATCACAGGGAATGAACCTGTTGTTCCAACCACACTGTGTAATAGTCTGATACCTTATCTTTCTTTTTTTTTTTTTTTCCTGCAATGATGCACTAATATTATCAGTGGGAGTTCATCTCCCGTCATTTGCACATAAATGGGGCTATTTCAATTTAGAAACTATGAGAGCTCTAGGCTTATTTCGGTGTGCAGATAGTTTTCAGACAGGTATTACCTATTCATTCAACACAGCATCAAAGGAGGGTGATTTATCCCTTGATATGGAGCTATGATGTGAGAACACAGAAGGTGATTTATCCTGTGCGATTTAGTTCAGTGAACATGTACTGACAAATAGCAAAATGAAGTGTGTACATTGTATAATGGAAGAATTGAAATAGAATTTATAAACTGTCAGTTTATTGTAAAATCCTATGCAATTTCTGCTAAACTCTTCAAAAAAGCTCTATTGCAAGTTGTTTCAGAAGCAGCTGCAGCTGTTTAAGACATGCTGGGAAGAAACGATAATGATAGTGCTTAGCACTTCATTACATGTCATTAATTCATGTCACCATTATGTTCCTCTATTTACACTGTGCTGGCACATAACTTATCTGCTTACTTTCCTATAAAATCTGTCCAAGGATTACTTCCACTAGCTTTCATTGCCAGATTTTTCTCAAATAAGATTGGAGCTCTTATTAGCCTCCTGTACGAGTGTTTGAAGGTTTTATGTTCTGCTTCTGGGAATCCCACAGCTATCATTAGGAAGCTAATCAATGGTGAGTTAGTTTAAGGCATCCTCAATCCTCAATCAGGCATCCTCAAATCAACCTTTGCAGCCACAGCCAGATTCCTAGCAAGATTTCTGATCTCCTATCAGGAAAATAAGGTGAATGAAGTGGTAGGAAATGGTATCTCATATGTTAGGTTGTTGAGTTCATTCCATCATACCACTATTAGGCATAAAAAGAGCCACATCCTCTTCACCTGGGAGGAGAAGTAGAACTGCTTCATCTCTCCTGAGGCCTATGCTAATGCTGCTCCTTCACTAAATTGCTCAAGAATGATGCAAACTGCAAGAGACTGAAAAGGTCACCTTGCAATGCCTCCTGTTTATGTTAGCTCAGTGAGCAGTAAACCTGAGGCTAAATTCAGAGAAAATTCATGTCCCCAGCAAACTGGCAAGCAGTCCTATCAAAGGATCCACCAGGCAATTTCTTCATTTAAACATAAGCTAAAACAGTTGTCATTATTACTTGTGATTAATGAAGGTGCATTTTTCCTTCTACTTGCTTCATATGTTCTTACTACAAAACAGCTGTGCTCCTTAATTTTAGCCTGGTAAATATCCAGCTATTTCACTGGGTATGTGTGCTCTAAAAATTGCTTCTATGAGTATTTTGAAGCAAGAAAAGGAGGCCAACATGCTGAAATGAATGTTTATCTTGTGGCTTGAGATGCTTGCCTCAAGCATAGGTACATCTCCAATAAATTTCACTTCAACATTTAAATGTTCTGTCCAGCTCTAAATGAGACCCCAGTGACTCATACTGGAATAGGACTGTGAGGAGTCTACAGCAGCCGGATAACATAAAAAACATCAAAATAACTTCGATGTAAAGAACTATATTGAGATACTATGGCAGGCATAGGGATGAAATAGTGTGGCTGTTTTGGTTTGTTTTACATTTATATATAACTAATTTATTAAGAAAGTTTATTTTCAAAATATTTACATATCTAGAGATAGCTTCTTCTAAATCAAATATTAAAAAAAATTGTGGTGTGGAAAATTTGTGGGTTTTTTTCAAGAATTATAATATAAAACATTCATTTTCATGGAAGAAAACACAGGGAAATACATGGTACTTGAAAATCCCACTTGTTTATGTCATGAAGTTTGGGAATTAAGACAAGAAAGAAAAAAAAAAGAAGAAAGAGAAAGTAAACTCCTGACAAAAGCTCTGAAGCCCTGAGCCAAAAAATATTAGCATCACATGAACATTCCTCAGTGACCAAGCATGGTTAACACAATCAGATATGTAAGGCTCTAGTACCAAGAATATAAAAAATGTAATTTTGCAGGATATTTTCTTTGTAAGATATACCTAAGTGTTTTGTTAGAGAAAAAAAATCTGCAACATTGAAATGCCTTCATACTTCTACTATTTATTTATTCATTTAAAAAAAACAACTCAACCAAACAAAAAGAAATCCTGCCACAACCAAACCAAAACAAACAAAAAACCAAACCAAAACCAACCCAAAACCCTAACTTGCACTCTTGTAATAGATTGCAATATTGCAATTCAAACATAGAAAAAATAATTGGTGTGAGGCAGACAATGGGGTTACTGTTATTAAGGAGAGACATCTAACAGGGCTCCAGGTTTTTGCCCAACTGAGTTGACACTAAATTCCGCTAAGTGGATTGGGGACAAAATGTGCTCCACTCATATATTCCCTCTCTCAGGGACAGACAGAATGTACTAGGGCTCTCTCCTGATCAGGTTGCTATATGTCTGTGCTAACTCAGTACCATCCTACCATCCCTGTCTACCTGTGAAAAACTCCATTTGCTCTTTGAGATCTCATTTTACCTCACAATGAGAAAGGGCATTGAGAGGTGAAGGACAGAATTCTACCTATTTTATGCATGTTTTATTTGTAGAGAGTGTTATTTATTGGCTGTATAGACAGTCATGTAAATAATGATGAAGCAGTCAAGCTCGTCATAGTCCAGACACATCAGCTCCAACTTTGGCTAAAGTATTCTCATTAACTGACTGCTGTGTGGATCTTGTGATACATGGCTATGAACTTTGCACAAAACTTTTAAGACTACAGTAACTAACTCATGTTCAAGGGAAAGGACAGACCGGCACAGAATACCATTCTTTTTCTTCTATAAAAATATATTCATCTGTACAACCAAGCTGCTCCTGGAGGGAAGAACAGCCTGTTCTCTGCTATTATGAACACTTCTACGTTTTAATCTATGTTCTTTGCTGCACAGCTGGTGGGAGCAGCAACAGGGCTAGAACTGAGGGATTGAGGGAGGCTTTCAAGTGCTGTGTCAAGTCTAATCAGAATATGTGAAAATACAGTATCTGAGTGTGAGAGAGTGAAGAAAGTCCAGCCCTGCTTGAGCAGGCAAACTGTTATTTCATATCAGTGGACTCTTTTAATGAAATAAATAATTTTTTTTTTTCATTTCTTCAGTATGTTATTTAGAATTATTTTAGCAATTTCTTACTATTGCATACCATAGAATCTTTTCTCTAACTTTCTGAGAACTGGACACTGACCAAGCTTTAGCTTTTAAAAAGTTTTCACCAACATAGACACATTGTAAGATTGAAGGGCCAACTACATGTTTGTGAAGTCCCACAAATGTAAAATTTAAGTTTAATAGTATGTTTGTACTACTAAGACTGAGTCTTATATTCTCCAGTGGAAGGAGTTGAGAAAAATTCTTGATCTCATATTAAAAGTGTAATTAATATTGTCTAACTTTTTAGTATCTACAATCTAAACACCTGGGAACACAGTAATCATTTCAGGCTCCTGTTTTGGCTATATTAGGAATATTTTTGTCTTCTATATTTAAATGGCTAAATCACACCATAGAAAACTTTTTGTTTCTCCACTCCAAAGAGAGTCTATATAATTACATTGGAATTCCACAAAAGAAAAATACTTGTGTTGAGCAAACTGCAGAAGCCAGGATCAGCAGAAGCTGTTTGCTAGTCAGAACTAGTTAACAAATTCAACATATACATTCTGAAGAGACTAGTAATAATGAAAGAAAAGAAAAAAACAATGCCAGAGGAATTATCACATCCAAAAAAAAAAAAAAACCACCAAACCTGGCAAGATTTAGTTTATAAACCAATTCTTTTAAACGTACACAAAGGATCTGCCTCCAGCAAGGGACTTTCTAAGGGCTTCCAATGCCTGTAACATCACTATCTTAAAGTTGTGCACGAAGGCTCCACATAGTAAGATCTACAGATATGAAGTATTAAAATTAATTTGCTTTTGTCTGCATATTACCTCATATATGGAAACATAAAACACTGGAACTTTGTATGAAAGTTTACCTGAAAGTTTAGGGTGAGTATTTAATTTCTTTATGATATTTATCATGATAGTGGCAGTACTATTGCACTTGCAATTGCACTTGCAATTGCACTTGCAATTGCTTATATTTCAAAAGGATTTTAAAAATTAATGTATAATAGCACTGAAGAAATTTCTGTAAGTAATTGGATAGTATTTTGGAAGATATGTATTTATTTTAAGCAACTAAAATTTAACAACTGCATCATCTGGGGCTGATTGGCAAGTTGACCATGGGCCAACAATGTACCCTTGTGGCAAAGAAAGCTAATGGCATCTATGCTGCGTTAGGTTGAGGGAGGTGATCCCTTCCATCTGCTGAGCATTGGTGAGGCCACGCTTGGAGTTCTGTGTCTTATTCTGGGCTGGTCCCTGCAAATACTACGAAATGTTTTCTTTACTTTGAAGGTGACTGAGCACTGCAACAGGTTGCCCAAGGAGGCTGTGGATTCTCCATCCTTGGAGATATTCAAAAGCTGTCTGGTCATGGTCCTGGGCAACCAGCTCTAGATGGCCCTGCCAGGGCGTTTGGACCAGATGACCTCCAGAAGTCCCTTCCAACCTCAACCATTCTGTGATTCTGTGAACTAAAATCCAATGGTCTTATATGCATTCATACTACTGCACTTTTTCCGAAATATCTGATTTTTCAAAATAATTTATTTTTTACATATTGACACATAGCATAAGTCCTTACTGTGATATTTGCTTGAAGTAAAAGCTAATATCTAAAGAGGAATTTTAAAATGTACATCTAAATAAAATGTATTTGGAAACTCTGAGTTTCTTATCAAGAACTAATCGAGCACTTTTGGAAGGACATTAGCTACGATGAGATAAGCTAAAACTGGGGGAACAATGCTACCACGCCATCTGATCCAGTTTGTCATGCAGGAGATCACTGTGCCTAAACAGAGCAGCTGACAGGAGAAAATCAGAGGGATATGAAAGCTGGAGCATGAATCATCACTCTTTATATTTATTGTACCATCATGCTAGGAATTTTTTTGGTAAATGCTAGTAAATGTGCAGGGTGTTGGGAATGTGTCATAATTATAACAAAGTCCGTCCTTCCTGATGTGGAGCATGAAAAAGTCTAACAGCTTCTTCACCTCCACTAAATTTAAACTAATGTTACAATCTGAATTCTGACTGACAGATTTTTAAACTTTTGTTTTGTAGACACTAAAGTATGTACCTGTCACTGGTTGATTCCAATGTATATATGGAATCATATAAATGGTGTTATAAACCATTTATAAATGTATGTATCATGTAAATATGAAGGAATTAACAGAATTTCTGAGGAAAGATTACTAATAGTTGTCTTTTCTTGTCTTTACCTGCTGATCTAGCAATGCTACTCATTTCCAGGTGGGAAGTGGTTGCTTCTGTTATTCCCAGTTTCTTATTCACATATCTTATTCTTATTCTATATCTTCACATACTTCGGAGACATCATATCAGACATTTTATTTTTACCATCTTGAGCTTCATTAATTATTTTGACCTGTAATTTCAGTACAGGGAAAACCAATAAGGGGCGATATGCTGTGTTTTTAGTATACAGTCAAGTAAGGGCTGGGAAGAAGGATTTCCATTAGGTAATTTAACAGCATGTACTCAAGTGCAAATACAAATGCAGACACATCTTATGTAATTCTAGAGACTTTAGTGAGAAGATTTAACTCCTGTATAGTCACCAACTACAAAGGGAACTAAGGAAGTCATGGCGATCAACTTAGATGTCTTGATCACATGTTTACATGGAATGAGTCAAATAAGTCCTCCCAGGTTGCTTTTAGCAAATGTGCCAGACTGACCTATAGTTGCATCTCTCCACTGTTCACTGAGGGAAGCTTCCAACAGGTAGCCTACTGCCTACAATACTACAAATCACCCAAATTATGTTTATATACATAGCTATTTATGTACTAAAGCACTAGAAATGACACGTCTGCAACTGACTGGAAAACTAGAAATTGTATTACTTGACAAAAGGGAATGTGGGAAAGAAATTGTATGTTATCATATAAATAAAGAAAATTATAATCAATGGTACAATGCAACCTAATTAAGGTTACACAAGTTATTGTAAATCTGAAAAATCCTAGCTTTTCATTGTTTCTGACAACTACTGGACAGCTTTATTTTATGGAAATGAAACCAAAACATTGATATAAGTATTAAAATAGAAGGGAAAAAAAAAGATTTTTAAATAGCATCTTATACAGCTAAGCCTCATTATACTCACAGGTGACAAAGAAAAAGTGCTTTACCCCAGGAGATACAAAGCTTTTAGAAGATTGCTGTAAACACAACAGAAGCTGTGTCTATCCCTGTCTCCTGCAAAAGCAAGCACACACACATGCTAAAATCACCCATAAAACACATAATATAAAAATAACAACCTTACTGGGTTAGGAGGAAGGTCTTACAGTAGTCAAGACATACATCAAGGAAAGAATTTAATAAAGTAAAAAATATCATGGTACTTTCCTTGAATACCTACTTGCCTTTCAACAATTTGCAGTTCACAGATGTGGTGACTTTGTAATGAATACTCTTTCATGGATTTCCTTCTGATAAACTCGTCCCTTAAACTTCTGTTATCTATGGTGTTTGGTGGTAAGTATCTTTAATAATGAAAAATACTAGGGAAACCTAATTATAAGCATTGCTTTTACACTTCTGTAGACAGTTAACTGTTATTAGTCAGAACTCCATTAAAAAGTAGATAAAATACCAGTGAAACTATGCTTTCTCAGTGTAGACACAGCACAAAAAATATATATGGAGAGAGAAAGGAGTGACCTTAGTAATGACACTGAGGCAGATACTTTTTGTCTTGATAGTACTCAAGTGACAAAACTGCTGGACTACTGATTAAGTTACCTAATATCTTCATTGTCTAATTCTCATTTCACTTACTCCTATGCAATCTTGTTTAGATGGTACTGACTAATGCAAAATTCAACCTTTCTTCACAAGTACTCCAAAGCATTGTAGTAATTAAATAGAACAAACATTAGAATATTTAATATATTCAAACAAGATTTAGTCATTTCCTTGTATCACAACACCATGATTTTTCATGCATATCTGACAGAAAAGCTCAGTATTACATGACATAAAAGCATTTGCAAAAAGGTCATTACTAAAAGTAGGAGAGCTATAGTCACAAAGGACAGCAAACTGCCCATTTTTCATGTTTCCGGTGAGATATAGACCAACTATGTGACCAACATATCCTGTGGAATACTTTCTCAGAGTTTTCTCTTCTTTTTCACTTTAATGGAGAATTGAGGTCATGTGGCATGGCTCATTATGTCTCCTTCATCTCTCCAAGCCGTAGAGAGAGAGACAGAAAGCTCTGCTCCCCATAGATCTTTCTCCAAACCCAGCATCTACTGTAGTGTTATGCTATGTTCTTCACTTTCCTTGCTGCACGGCCACAGAGGAGAGTGTGCTGGGGCTACTGCAGTGGAAGCAGATGTGGTGAGTGAAGGTAGGGGAAATGACATATGGATTATGAGGGAAAGAGTTGCAATATGGATGGGGATCATCTGTCAAATGAGGAGGTGGAACAGGAGCAGGCAGGAGCTGTGCCTCATATCCCCAAGAAGGAAGAAAGAATGTGGGAGAGTAAAAATATGCGAGCAAGGCTAATGAAGGGAAGAGAAATTTCTGCCTTCAAGCTACAGGTCTCTAATTCCAATTCTTAGTTCCAAGCTTTCTAGTTTAATTTTTGTTCCCTGGAAACTTCTGACTTTTTCAGACTCCCTCTCTCATTCATTACTTGTTACAAAACAGCTCTAGACCTTGACAAATCTCTCCCTGCTGTCATCAACATTCCAAATACTAGACCACAATTTCTCCTTAAATTAATTTTGCTGTGACCTCAAAGCCAAATTTTGCCTACACTACTAAGAAGCTTTGAGTTGTTTCTCTGTGTACCCTAGAGCAAATCAGTTGGGCAGTCAAGCAAGCAGTCAGAATTCCTTTTCTCACCAACAGCCTGTAATGAAAAGATGCAAAGGAGGAAAATTGGTCATATCCTTACTATCTAAACTGTTTCTGACAGCTCATTATAATTATTGAGTGTCAACAGTGAGTTCAGCCATATGCAAACATATGGACAGAAATGGTTTCTGCACAAGATTCAACTCGTTCAGAGACATAACAAAGCTTCAATAAGATTGACATAGGTTTAACAATTTACACAAATATATGCACACACAAATATACAAAACCATGGTCACTACCTTAAAATTATTTTTTAAAAGAGCATACTTTAACAATGGCTTTTATGACACCCTACATTCAGTTCATTCTGAATAAAGGTACGATATTATCACCAATATCAGAGCACAATATGTTTGTCTATGACAATACACAAATGCTTCAGAATCTTTATCATTGTCACAATTCTCAAAACAATAGAGAAGATTTAGAAAGGAAAGGATATTTAAAACAGAAGTGCTTCATGGAAAACAAAACAGCTTTCTCATCTTATGTATCTATATTCAAATCTGCCATAATGGCAGTCAACTTCTATGTAATTGGGGTATTAGCTATTTTAATTATGTACTTCCACGAGTCCATATTTTTCTGATACATTCATTTTTTATCCCAATTTTTCCTTTTTACTTGGAACATATATACATTTGCATCAGCGTTTAAAATAATCTAATTATTTTGGGGGGTAGAAATTGCAGATCTTGTCTTTTTATTATTCTAAGGTGCTTTGTACATTTCTAATCTCAAGAAGTCTCTGTATCTATACATAAAAATAGATGGTCCAAACATTTTCCTGAAAACTTCAACTTCAGCAGGATTTCCTCATGCAGAGAGTGAATTGAGTGAGCTACCTAGAAATGATGATGAAGACAACCATCATGTTAACAGCAAGGGAGGCTTCAGCATCTTTAAATCTAAAAGGCCTAAGAGGGCTTTGTATCTACCTGAAAGTCAGTGCATATTCCAGGCTTTAAGCACATACTTGAGAAACTGGGACTGAAAGACTGAAACACTTCCCATGTTTGCAGACATTGGTATTTCTTTGTTTACTCTGGACCAGTCCTTTTTTAATGGATTATTTATATGTTCTAGAGGAACGATACTGCAAAGCAATCTACCTCTCTGCCCTTTAAATTACTTCAGTATCCTGAATGTTCCCCTGAATACTGAATATGAGCTGTAAAAAACTTCCTTTGTTCCTCATTTATTTGGACTGGAGTCTTGGTTTTGGTTTTGTTTTTGTTTTGTTTTGTTTTGTTTTTTGTTTTTGTTTTGTTTTGTTTTGGTTTTTGGT
>JAOQGH010000001.1:157932213-157943894 GCA_025769975.1 Gallinago jamesoni
GTTTTTTGTTTTTGTTTTGTTTTGTTTTGTTTTTTGTTTTTTTTTTTGGGGGGGGGGTGTCATTAATAACTTGATAGTGATGTGGCTTCAGCAAGGGGATGGAAGTCTGCTTTCACCAACTCTTAACTTGGTAGTGCTGTGTTGGTCAGGGCAGCCTCCTGAGAGGATAGAATCAGAAGGATGGTACTGAGGAAAAAGGTAGACACTTAAATTCCTTTCTTACTTACTAGACATTTATTTTTTGTTTTATTATGAGTCTTTCACTGATAGATATGTCAGGAGGTTTAAAAGCAGGGATCCCTTTTCTTGGCTTTGTGCTTTTTGTAGTCAAAACAGCAAAAAAGCCATGTTTCACACAAGTAGTTATATGGGTTTTTAGGGACTTAGGATTTTTATGCCTGAGATTTTAAGTAGATGGGAATCCTCATATACTAAGCAGATTAGAGAAATTCTTTTGAATGAAGGCTGCTAAACTATATTTAAATGGCAGTTCACAGCTTGCTTGTACTCATCTGTGTGGCATGTACAAGACATGGCCATGTCATAAGAATTTTATAGGAGTATCTATCTTTTAGGGCATTAAAAACAAAACTCTACTCCTATATTAAGATCACAAGGATTTTCTCCCCGTAGCTAACTACAAGGAAAAGATTACCACAGAACCTTCATGTCCCCTTCTTACAGCAGCTCTAGGTAACCATACTGCTGTAGCGCTGTTGCATCCATCCATTTATGTGGTACACAAATGGTTCTTGATAGTCCATAGTAAAATACAGTCCTGTTTTATGCCAGTGAAACTTTTTAAGTTTTAAAGGCTCAAGCTATTTTTAGCTGTTCTGCTTAGTAAACAAACCAACAAATATATTTCACAATCAGGCAATTGAAGTTATCTGTTGTAATTTTTTTTTCATGTAAGAATCTGATCCTCATGGGAGTCTGTGAAGACACAAGGTGTCAAGAAAGAGAGCGTAGTAATTGGAAATAGCAGATTTGGTTTATTAAGGATTCATTTATTGCCTATATGATAGTGTTTGATGGCTTCTTCACCATATGTGTTCCCTCTCTAATTTAATGTCCATTCCCATTACTGAAGGATGAACAGACTGATGGAATATGATGGTAACAGAGTTGATCCTGCAATTTAAAATAAAATGAAGGCAGGGAATGGTTTTCTGGCTATTTTCAAATGTAGACTTCTGAAAGATTTATCTTAAGAAAAAGTTTATTCCTTTTTTATAGCTTTTTCTTTCCCCCTCTGCCTTTACAATAATAGAAACTATGATTATATAACATGCATATTATATTTTGGAATCAAATTATTCTTTTCTATTAATTTTGACTCAAGCTGACCAATAGCACCAAATTAAGACATAGAAACAATGGGTCAGTCTTCAAAACAGATGTGAGAGAAATAACTAGAGAATATACTTGTATCTAGCCAATCGGTTTAAGCTTTAAGTGTTATTTTATAGCCAAATTGTGTTACATACAATACATACAATACATACATTCTTGAATATAAGCTTACCACTAACTCATGTGATTTTGCTGGCACCTATTGTCTGCTCAGATATGAATATTAACCTCTACAAGTCTTGCTTGTCTAGATGAAAATTTATCTAGCAAGGTTCCCTGTTCTTTAAAAAAAATTGTTCAAGGGAAAGTTGTGTAGCTGTTTAAAAAAATTCTAACATATTGTAAATTCAATTAAATAACTTCATAGATAAAATTAACAATAATCTCAGAAATAAAAAAATAGTGGAAAACTCTAAGTAAAATTTAATTATAAATGCTAATTGTCCCATTGAAACAAGAAGTACTAACATTTGAATCAAGAAAAATTACTAACAGGGTAAATGAAAGTCATTCTTTACCCATGAGGAGCAATCTACCTGCCTGTGAAGTTCTTGTGTTACTTTTAGGTCATTCTGTGCACAAGTTGCAAGAAACAGTAAAAATAAGCTTTTTCATATGTATTAAGTTAACCATATGCTCATAGAGAAATAAGATAATTCGGGTGAGAAGGGCCTTACGAAAGCTTTAGCCCAGTCGTCTCCTGCTCAAAGCAGGGCAACATCTGAGGTACAACAAGGATGCCCAAGGCTATGTCCAGCTGGGTCTTGAAAACATCTGAGGACTCAAATAATACAACCTCTCTGGGCAATCAGTCCCATTATTTGACTGTCCTCACAGGTCTTCTGTCTGAACTTCCCTGGTTTAATTCATGTGTATGTCCTGTTGTCCTCCAGCCACTCACTGCTGTGAAGAGACTGGCTCTGTGTCCTTTTTGACATCCCCTTACCTTGGGGGCTGCTGTTAGGTGCCCCACAGTGAGCTCTTCTCCAGGCTGAAAAAGCCCTGGTTTCTCAGTCTTTCCTCAAAGGACAAGTGTTATAGCCCTGAGCCACCCTAGTGGCTCTAGTGTAATAGTGTCTTAAACATCTAATAGCCATAATATAAAGGTCATCAAACTCTTCATATAAGTTGAAGTAAAATATGCTATACAGTAGGAAGCATTCTAAAATATGAAACCAAAGATAAAACTCAATTTTACAATGGAATAAAAAACTTGCAACCAATTGTCCTGAGTTGTTATTGTATGATTAAGACCAAAAGTTGTACCGCATATTGTTTTAGACATTAGAATTAGTGTTCTAAATGACATTGGTATATATTACTATACTGCTTTTATTAATGTAATATCATTTGAGACAGTGTGATAGAGAAGGATGACTCGACACAATAAATGTTTTTTGATGAGCAAGCTTAAAACCACTGATTTTTCTCAGACTTTTGGTCAAAACTACAATATTTTCCTGCTATTGTACATAACAATGTTTAAAAAAGACCTGGTCCTAGGAAAGTAGCACACAGGAGAATGATCACTGTGTTTCAGAACAGTTCTTCATTCTCAGCTCTGCATGTTCCTTTTCTGCTTCTCACTTCTCTTTCTAAGGAGTTAGGTATTTTTAGAACAGCAGTCCCTGTGCTCAAAATCTCCAGTTGAAATACCTGAAATATGATCACATATCTCTACTGAGCTATGAAAAGTCATTGTTTCTGAGAGTTTAGTATCAAACTTTCAGACTGAATTTTTTTTTTTAGTTCTATCTCTCCACTATAAAGGAAACCTAAATGAAAGCCTTACTATGTATATTGACTCGATGAAGTATTTGGTGTCCATGCAAGCTTACAGAACATGTCACTGTGCCTCGGCATATACTCCACTCATCTGTCTCCCTTAGTGGTTCATACATTGGTTCAGAAAACTATTTATTTGGAACAAAAAATCTTTTATTTATTTATTGTTTTCATTTTCATCACAACTAAAGATAGATAAAATCAACTGCAAAAGTGATTGGTGTTAAAGTGGAAAGAATGACAAGAAACTTAAGTTGAGATTTACATGTTGCAGTATCAAATAGCAGTCACAGAAGACGACACTTAGACAGTTAAATTTGTATGAATAGAATCTAACCTCCATTTGGGAAAAGGAATTTAAAAACCTCCACATTTAAACTAATGAGTAAATGAACCATAAAAAATACAGGATAATATTTACTGAAATTAACTATTTCTAGTGTTAGTTGCTAAGATTTGCATTCCAGCTTTTCATTCCTTTCTCTGTGGGGTGAGAAGACAGAATTTTTGTATAATATTTTAGAATGTATCATACAGTTTTGAAAATATATTTCGATGAGATTGAAGTAGCTGGCTTCATTATCAGTGTCACATTTTTATTTATTTTCCTTTTTTATTAATGCCAGAATTCCTGAGCTCATTATTTCCAATTCCATCTAAAAAGTAGGGGGCAGATGTGTTTCATTGCTGCAGTTCTGGTATTTTAAATTTAAAATTTGAAGGGACTTGTCAAATGTTACTTGCCACTGGCTTTTTAAGTCCTTTGTTATTGTTTCTATTCCTCCAGGCACAGAACAGTTTATATTATACAATGTATTTATTAAATTTTGTTACTATTTTTGCTACAAATGAAAAAAAAGAGTAGTTGAAACAAATCCGCAAAATTTATTTTATAGAATAGTTTAGATCTGGGTTTTATATCTCAAAATTATACCTTAGTAAATTCAGTGGTCACTTCAAAGAGGAAAACTTGAAGTTTAGGAATGGTCAAGAATTTACAATAAGCCTTATTGCCAAGCTCCAAACAAGGAGATTTGAAGTAAAGCATAACTAGAAACAGCCATATCTAACATTGTGATCTGAATTCCCTGATTCAGCTCCTGCCCATTCCCACAAGTTTTAATAATGTAACAATTTTCAAGCATTCCTAGCACTAATCAGAAGTAATGTTCTGAATCTTGATTGAGCTACAGGTATTGTCATCTTATCATAAACCTAAGTGGGCTCTGCAACCTTTTTATACCACTTGAGAAACCTGCTGTTGTTAACAATTGTCAAAGCCTTCTTGATATTTGCCTAAACAACTGCACTCCACCAAAATACAGTGTGGTTGGTTTCTTTCAGAGACAGCTGGGCTTGCTCTCCCTTTGTATTACTTCCTAGTGGATGAAATATTTGCCAGGCAAATCATCGCTTCTTATGACTGAAGGGATTCAAGTCTTCTAAATTCTAATTTCCAATAAATGCTTTGGTAACCAAATAAGAGTTAAGCTAGAGAATCAGTGTAAAGACAGAGGCTGCCTACTCCTCTGGACTTGCTTCATCGTGCAGTGAAAATTTCTTTACTGTACAGTAAAGAGTTCAAGGTTTTAGAGTGATAAAAGTTTTGTAAGAGGATACCAATGACTACTAAATTATCTGGGAAACACAATCTTTGGTTTTCAGGCATACCCACACCAGACTGGGGGAGGGCAGCAATGGGATGAGATTGTTTGTTTTTTGCTTTCTAATTCTGTATTTTAGCCCCTAAAATATCAAATCATTGATAAATCAAAGGCTGAAACTTCTCTACCCCAGAAGTTAGACTAATATCCTTCCTTATTCCCTGTCTGGCCTGGTGGACATCAAACAATTTACTAGAGAGCATAAAAACTTCCAAAGAGGAACACCTTGCAGCCTTGCAGCCAGAACAGCCTCTCAGTTAAGGTGGTCTGATGAAAAGCAGATTTCAGTTTCTGTCCCCTTATATTTTCATTGGGAATTCAACTTAGATCTCTAATTTTCTGGGTTAGAGGAGCAATGCAAACATTGATCCATTGTACAAAAGGAAGCAGGTAGTGTTTTTTCCAGAGTATTTTAACATTTTTTTAACATAACATTTAACATTATTTTAACATAACAGAGTATTTTAACATAACAGAGTATTTTAACATTTTTCCGTTGCAGGCAGATGCCTAAGTACGGCCCTGTGAAGTGTACCTAACTGAAGAGATGATGAGAAATTTGTGGGTGTGACATGACAAAGGACTGATCATGGAAAATAAAAGCACAAGAAACTGACAGAAATTCCAAATATTACTGTGAGACATTCCTGAATCACAGATGGTTCAGGTGGAAGCACAAAAGAGATGGCTGATCTTCAAGGGGAGCATTGGGACCTTTTGGGGAAAGTCAGGATATCCTGAGAAGCAGTAATGGTTTCCCCAAGACTAATTGAGAAACAAGCCGAGGTATTTGTTCATTTGATAGGCAGAGAAAGAGAGGGATCACAGTGGATCAGAGGTAAGTAAGCATGGAAAAATAGAGAGAAGAGGTCCAGTTTCCATGTAAACTAGTTGCATGTGAGTGTTTGTACTGCGTTTGTGTCTACGTGTCTATTGGGAGTACATGCTCGGCTGTGCTACTGGCTGGACCCAAGGACAGAGAAAAATAACAACATTGCTTCTAGGGACCCTGCAGGGAAAAATCAACTGCGTCTTTCAGGCTGTATCAAGATTCAGTTGCCCTTAACAATTTCCTATGAGATTTGTATATTCCTTAGGTGAATGAGCAAAACCAAGTTCCTCTGCTATGTTTTTCAAGTAAACATTCAGCTGTCATCAGTCCTCAGTATCTTAAATAGACATCAAAAGCATTTTGAACTGAAGCTTCCTTCATTTAGAACTTTTTTTAAGAACTTATTTTGCAGAGCCTAAATTTCTTCATAAATTACATTATAAACGCAGAACCCCAATTTAAAAGTCTTTAGGGAACTGAGGCTTAGAACTATGTCTTTAGATGTTTTGAGTTTGACCATACTCTCACACACCTTCTGCATATTACATTCCCAGTGAGAGAACTATTTCAATGTGCCTCATAAATAGAACAATAAATAGCTAACAGGTATTCTACTTTGTTAAATATCAATCAATACTTTTTATTATTTTTATTAGTTGGACCTTTTAATGCTTCTCATTCTTCTTTTCTCAGTTCGGTTTAGTTACAATATCTTTTTTTTCTGAATGCTTTTGTTTTTCTCTTCCTCTTATTTTAGGTTTAAGGCTTTTTTGTCAGCATTTTTACTATTTATGAAAGTAAATAGTAAGTACGTAAGGAAATAAAACATCTGTTTTTTATTAGTTAATTCAATTTTAGTGCCTGACAATGGCTTAGAAATGTTATATTGGCACGTTCTTCACTTGGCTTGAACACCGTAGATCAAAGACAGAGAATAACTGCAAATTTCAACTTCCTAATCTTCAGGTATTTCACTCCAGTGAAAAATAACTAGATGCAAGTTATAACTCATTCCTTTCAGAATTTTTCACTGTATTCTTCTATTCTGCTTTCCTTTATGCCTTTCCTCAAGATGTTTAATGTGTAATGAATCTCTGAAATACACCCTACTGTCCTGTATTCTTTGAACACGTGGGGACATTTCATGCAGAAAGTGAGGAGGTGATTTCTGCCCAGCTTTTCTTTTTAACATTCTGTATTTCAGTAAATGTTACCCATTGGGAGAAAGGCTATATTAGCAAATTACAAAAAGTCTTCTGTAAGTAAGTCTGAACAGAGAAATAGCAGAATGTACTTTTTTTTAGAAAAAAATTAATTTTTTTTTTTCCGCAAAAGTAAGATGGCGTGGAAGGAGAAATTATAACCAACCCCCCCCAAAACAAAAACAAAAACCACACAAACCAAAACCAAAACAACAACAACAACAACGACAAAAACCCAGAAAAAAAACCAAAAACCAAAACTAAATAAAACAAAACCAAATAAAATTCAAAACTGGTATTTGATTTGAAACCAGATGACTGAATGAATAGAATAGGGGAAAGTGGTAATCACTGCTATACAGAAGATCTATTTTTTTCTCTTTTAAATCTTTTGTCATAAAATAATTACTGTGTAATATTAAAAACTTTCATAGGAGAAAAGAAAATAACTGAAATGCAGTGAAATTAACCTTCTGATAAAATGCCAAGTAGGGTACTACTTGACCAAATGCCTCTATATAATCTTTTATTTAAAAAAAGTTGCGGTTTATAGCGATCAAGACAGCAAGCTGCAGTTACATGAAATAAGACACAATGAAAGAGATTTTTTTTTCTACTGATACTACAAAAATGTTGATCACTGGGGTCAAAGGAACATCATCCCTCATCATGCCATTGAATAGCTGGAAATATAAAAGTGTTTTCACAGAAGGCTGAGAAGAGTAGTAGAAAGAGAACACTAATGGATGTTTGTCCTCAGAGTGAAGGTGTTCCAGAAATACCCAAGTCATCTGTCTGGATAGTTGGTAAGGTATAAGAATGTAATATTGAAAAATTTTACAGTTTCCAGGATTTTTCATAAGGCTAATACTCACTATAATACATCTGTCTCTAAACATGATAAAGAGGACCAGAAACATCCACACCGCTCTCACAAAAACAACTTACCAGAGTCTTTCTTTTTAGTCTGTTTCCCTGCCTTGAACATTACTTAATTACTTCAATTTTTTATACAGCTATATCTGCTGTATAATGTCTGCATAATGGATAAACTTCCTTTGTCGTCTTAGAAACAGTCACCTCCTCCTGCTTCTACATGTTTTTTAGAAGAATTCTTGGTTGCCTTAGGCTTCTGTGAATTGAACCCAGATGTCTTTTCTCTTTGGTGTTGTTGAACATTTTGAACTAAATGCATCCCTTGTGCAATAATTGAGTGGAAGAAAATGTTTTGCTTCAGTGTTGATGCTCTTTATATGCTTGCTGCAAAGGCAGCTTTATTTAGGTACAAAAATGTTTTCCCATATTAAAAATTAAAATCAAAACAAAACCAAAGACAGAATCTTTCAAGCCATTAAAATACCAAGGTAAGAACTTAAAATATTCTATGGTTTGGGGCATTTCAATCTCAGAAGACCAAAACAGACATAACTTAAAAGAGGCTCATCAAAGCTACCAGACATGCTGTCAAGCAACCAAAGCCTGGAAACAGCCACCTGGCTATATTCAGCTGTCCAGAATACTGGGATTGCAAGACTGAGTAACAGTGTTCCTAATTAAGAGGCAAATCTATTTGTTACTTTGTTTTTTTGACAGGATGATGCTCCACTTAACAGCTTTTGTGTATCCCCACTCCGCCTGTACCCTTCAGTCATTTTTGCTGTCCCAGCCTTGGTTTTCATCATCAGTATAGGTCTCACCTTGTGTAAAGAACCCTGAATGGAGTTGGCCACAGTGGCAGACTTCCCGTGTCCATTTTTCTATCCCTGAAAAGAGTTGAGTGCTTGGAAATTAATTCACAATCTCAGAAGAACCTTAAGTGCCAAAACCTTGATGCACTCACCGATTACTTATGCCATTTTAAAGTTTGCCTAATTTTTTTTTTTGTCAGCAGTTATTATTAATGCAGTGAAAGATTAAATCCCTTATTTTAATTTGAAAATTTTTAAAATTTTAGCTCTGATTTCAGCTAACAGAATCTGACAACCTTTTGCATAGTCTCTTGTCCTTAAATGTGCTACAACTGTGACTACTTTTATTATATTAGACATGATACTGATATATTTTAAATGACCTAGTAATTACAGTAATGCCCTTAGGCTACTGCTAATTTCAACTTCAGCTTTCATCTAACTTCACTTGAGCATATATGTGTGTGCATGTGAAACAGAAAACAAATGGATTATTTGAGAGTTTGTCTATTTAAAACTATTTCAAAATAATAATTCATAAAAAAATCCTTTGAGTAATTTACTATATGTAAGATGCCAACAATCTAACACTATTTCGTCAATACTATTTCTCAATAGATAAGTCAAAACAGTTCATCTTAGCTGCTCAATGCTCAGTGCTTATATTCTTGCTTTTTTCAGGACAAGTATAATAAATGATCATCAGGATATAAACAATGTATTAACAATTTTCTGAGTTAAAAAAAAAAAAAAGAGTTTGTGTTCTTACTTTAAAAAACCTTATGAGATTTTTTTAAAGAAAAAAAATAAAAAAGGAAAAAAAATTGCAAGTCAAGCACCCAAAACAAGTTACTTTGGCAATGATAAATATATGAAGAGAAAATAATTTTTTTCTTTTTACCTTCCTTCATATATTAAAGTATAGAATACATAATTAAAGTATACAATTGTTAAAGCAATTACAAGTTTCCAAAGGTATTTTTGTCGTTAGAACTTTACAAAAATGAAAACTTGAAAAACTATTATAGTGTCCTAATTTTTATACTCAGCTGGTGTTTGCAAAATACAGTGAGTAATCATTAAAATGTGTATTTCTTTTAGTGGTGTTTGCCTTTTCCCCTGAACAATAACTTGGAAGCTTTTTATACTCGTCCTTTTCACAGTGAAATTGTTCATAACAAAGCAAAAGAGGTGTGATACAATAAGGGGGATGTACATGCAGTTTCTTTGTTTTCCCTGAATTTTTAAACTCATGGTGTGGTTTTAATTTGTGAGTCTGCCCTCCAACATTATTTTTTTTAAATGACATAAGAAACAGACTTTCAGAAGTCTTTGTGGTTTCCCGTATATACGTATCTGTTTCAATATATGATCTGTTTTCTGGCATTGTTGGAATACTCTTGTCTCCCTGTGTAAGAAGGGTGTTAGCTCTTTATAAACATATAACTAGATATGTAATATGCATCTAGAATAATACATTTTTTTTTAAAGCTCTGCGCTTGCTGCATCCTAGAGCATCTTAGCATCTTTTATAGGAACCTTACAAGTGTTGATGACCAAGCTAATGCCAAAGGAAGTCAAACAGTATGGGTATGTTATGGTTTGTAGAGAAGCAAAGGTAAACAGGCTATCATGTACTTATTTTGAACTTTAAAGAAAAAAAGAATTCTTCCCTCCCTGTCAAAGGTTGAATCAGGTTATAGCTTCAAGACTTTGCATGCGTTACATACAATTTTAGTTCTTTCTGTCACAAAAATGCTGCAGGTAGTGAGAACTTTTCACGTCATCCCTCGTCTTCTGCATTGAGATGTGCTCCAGGATGTAAATAATATACTGTGGGGATGTACATACACTCAGAAGTCTCTAAGGGTAATTCCAGAGAAAAAATATATCCTTAAACACATGACTTGCCTTGCAATTAGTAACGTTAGATGATTATGAACTAATATAAGGTTACAGAAATATTTTTTCTAGGATGTTTATTGCCTTAGAACATGGTACTGAGTGATGAGCCTGTGCCATTTAAATAACCATTAAGAAAACATGGGTAAAAATCCAGGAGACAAACCATGTAATTTTATGATACTGCTTTTCAGATGTCATATGAGAATTTTTATACCACATGTGTTTATTGTTTTGCACCTTCATAACAACTCGAAGCATTTTTTTCATGTTATACTGTTATACTGTCTTTGTTAGCAAAAAAACCCTTCCTAATTCAGAGACAGAGGATATTACTGATCTACATTATTTTCCACTTAAAAAGAAAAACAGTGCATAAACAACTAGATATATCTCCAAGGGAAAAAAAAAAAAGATATCTTTATAATTCCTTGTATAAGTCAGTTGTTTTGATATTCTCACTTTGTGCCACCTGTACCTGATTGCAGATCTGCATTTAAAGTAAGGTAAGGATGATCCTAAAAGATGTTTAATATTTCCATCCCTTTCAAGAAAATGGCAACAATTTTTCTCCTAGATTTGAATAAACATAATTTCATAGGTATATTTTTGGTTCTGCTATGAATTATAGAAATAGGCTAAGTATTTAATGCTCCTGATTGGTTCGATTGGTTCTTTTTTTTTTTTTTTTTTGCTGTGGATGGGCTGATATGACACTTGTAAACCAACACAAAAAAATGAAATTGATATTTAGAATTATCTGCTCCTTTCCTTATTTAAGGAAATTCTCATGTCAGTTGGAGGATTTTGCTTCTGGTTTTGTTTTGGCAAAAGTCCCAATTTTAAAGTTTTCAAAAAGTTTGCAAATTCTTGTGAATCAAGTGGTAAGGATAAAGTATTTCCTGTGGGACACCTAAAGAAATACATCTAAGTAATAAACTTAGATATATGTGCATCAATATAATTTTTAAGTACCTAGGCTCTATATCTGTAAGATTACTTTTTACTGTAAGTTGTTTTTTTTAGTCCATCTTCCTGTATTTTGTTTATTATGTTTTGTTTATTGTTTTCTGACACCAACAAATGTGATCTTGTTCCATCTTCATCCGTTCAAAAGGATTTTGTCATTCTTTTTCTAGACAGTTGGACTGGATGATCTCTGTAGTTCCCTCTAACTTCTCTTCTCTTCTCTTCTCTTCTCTTCTCTTCTCTTCTCTTCTCTTCTCTTCTCTTCTCTTCTCTTCTCTTCTCT
>JAOQGH010000001.1:157957147-158001589 GCA_025769975.1 Gallinago jamesoni
ATAAAAATGTTAAACAGTACCAGTCCCAGCACGGACCCTTGAGGGACACCACTTGTCACTGCTCTCCATCTGGACTTCAAGCCATGTGTCAGGGAAGAGGTAAGCCTGACATTTTGTAATACAATGTAACCCCAGAAACAAAGAGAACAGAAACAAACAGAACCCATTTAAGAATCTAAGTTCTATTTTCAACTTTTTATGCATTTGAATGAATCCAAATATTGATAGCATACATTTAATATTAGTCCATAGAACCTCTGTATACCAGTTATCCTCTCTTGGGACACATCTCTGCTTTAATCCAAAAAATTATTCATGTATGTGAATGAAGATGTCAGCTCCCTTATCAGCACCATTTTTAACCTGAATGGTAAAGGAAAATTGTCAAGTGGCAGGTGATTAATTCCTTAAAGTACAATTTTTAACAGCTCTTACAGAGAGAGGGAGAGAAAGATGGAAAGTGAAGGGAGAGAAATGTACTTTGTTTTTGACAATGCTTCAGCAGGGATCTCAAGTTTATTTTTGTTCCCAATGTAATACACTGCTATTCTATACGATTGTATTGAGGAAAAGGCCACAGTACTGAGAGGAAACTGAGTAATGCACCTCTTCCCTTGACTTCATTAAAGACAAGGCACCGGTAGGTGGCAGCTCCTCTAGGAACAACACAACTTGGTCTCAGTTGCAGTAATGCTGGAAGGTGTCGCTAATCATTACACAGAAGATATTAGAAAAAACATGGAGATGAACTGCAAGTTATGCTATATGATAGCCTAAATCACAGAATCTCAGAATCACAGAATTATTGAGAGATTGGAAAGGATGTTGGGAAGTCATCTAGGCCAATCAGTGGGTTCAAGTAGGGCAACCAAGAGCCAGTTGCTCAGGACTACGTCTAGATGGATTTTTACTATCTTTAAGGATGGAAATTCCACAGCCTCTCTGGGCAACCTGTGCTAGTGGTCAGTCATTCTCACAATAAAAAAGTTTTTCCTGATGCTCAGACCAAACCTACTGTGTTTCAATTTTTGCTCACTTTCCCTGGTCCTGTTACAGGCCATCACAGACAAAAGCCTGTTTCCTTCTTTACACTCTGCCTTCAGGTATTCATACCAGTGATGAGATTCCACCTGAGGCTTCTCTTCTCCAGGCTGAACAGTCCAGATCTCTCAGCCTTTCTATGTATGACAGGTCTCTTAATCATTCTTGGTGGCGTTTTGTTGGACTCTCTCCAGTATGTCCATGTCTCTTGTACTGAAGAGCTCAGAACTGGATGCAGGACTTGAGGTGTGTCCTCACCTGTTCTGAGTAAAGGGGAAGTATCAACTCCCTTGACCTGCTGGGAAGGCTTTGTCAAATGCAGCCTTCTCTGCAACAAGGGCGTGTTGCAACTGTGCATCAGGACCCCCAGCTCCTTTTCTGCCCAGATACTTTTCAGCTGGACAGCCGCCAACATATGTTAGTGCATGGGGTGGTTTTTTTTTTCTCAGATAGAGGACATTACACATCACTTTGTTGAACCTTATGGGGTTCCTGTGAGTCCATTTCTCCAGCAAATCAAAGTTTCTCTAGATGGCAACATGAACTTCTTCTATACCAGCCATCCCTCCCAGATTGGTGTCATCTGCAAACTTACAGAGAGAGTACACTCTGACCCATCATTCAGCTCATTAATGAAGATGGCAAGCAGGACTGGGATCAGTATTGATCCTTGGTGTACACGGCTAGTTACTGACCTTCAACTAGACATTGAGCTGCTGATCATCACTATCTGGGCCAGTTTTCAACCCACTTCACTGTTTGCTCATTCATCCCGTACATCAACAGCTTGTCTGAGGGTTACATATTCCAAGATCAAGATCAAGAGAAGTCCATCCCAACGGACTGGTCTCAATGAAGACCTTTTGGGATGCAGTGTCAAAGGCCTTACTGAGGTCCAGGTAGGCACTATCCAGTGCTACCCCCTCATCTCCCAAGCCAGTTATTTCATCATAGAAGTTTATCAAGTTGCTCCAGCATGATTCCCCCATGCTGACTACACCTGATGCTTATCTTGTCATGGGCCTTCTAAATGGTTTCCAAGATTAACTGTTCCATTACCTTCCCAGAGACCAAGGTGCAGCTGATAAGCCTGTAGTTCCCTGGGTCCTCCTACCTGCCGTTCTTGAAGATAGGATTAACTTTTGCTTTCCTCCAGTCTTTGGGTACTTCTCCCAGCCTCCATTATTGATCAAAGGTTGTTGAGAGTGGCCTTACAATGACATCTGCTAGCTCCCTCAACACTCATGGGTGCATCCTATCAGGGCCCATGAACTTACATACGTCCAGGTCTGCAAATGTGAAGCTGCTTCTCATCCTCTCATTCTTCCTAGTCAGGTGGACTATAACAACCACCCACTATAATGACATTTTGCCACTCTTCTCCTTAATCCTAACACATAAACTCTCCCTCTTCTCCTCTTCTACCCTCTGGCAGAGGTCCATGTATTCCAGATGTTTTCTTACATAAAGAGGGCAACTCCCTCTCCTTGTATTCTTATTCTGTCCTTGCTAATGAGCCTTTATCCCTCCACTGCAATACTCCAGTCATGGTAGCCATCCCATCAGTTCTCTCTCACCCCAAGATCATAGTCCTGCAACTGCAAAGAGTCAGAAGTGAAATTATTTTGCCTTATTTCAGTGAGATATCAACATGATAAAGGTCCGTAGATGCCACTATGAAGCAGATAAAAGTGTTAAATTATAAAATAGAACAGCTCCTACAAAATAACAGCTAGAATTGGGTGCAGTAACTACAGTGATGTTTTGGATAACGGCAATATAAATCCTGAAAACAAGAAATTTTATTCAATGTAAGGATTTTCTTCCTCCTATCTCTGCATTTCTCAATTCATTTTATAGTTTTATTAATTTACATTATTACCTGTTGCCACTGCATGCTGCCAAAATTGGAAGACAGACAGTATCTTTTATTTGTCCCACTGATACACTTGGGAACAAACGAAGCAGGCATGTTTTTTCAAATGTTCTTCAAGTCTGAAAAGGAAGAACTAAACTTGATACTATATAAATGCTGGGAACAGTTGCCATGAAATTCAGTTCATTATGTTAACTGATCAGTTTGTCAGAAAAGGGTAGGTAGCATTTTGAATTGACTGACAGGTTAGCAAAGAGAGAAGTAAAAGATAAAGCCAGTAAGTAAAAGATGTAATTTCATGATGTGGTGTTTTTCTTTTTTTTAGGAAACACAGTTTATGAGTTCCCCATCTTGTCCCTGTTTGTGCACTCCACAGATGAGGAGGGCCGAGTGAAATTGTATGGGTCAAAATGGTGTCTTATTCCCAATGCAGGTAATTGCAGTGAGCCAGTTTACAGCTGCTGCTCAAGCTGTTGTGCAGGTGAGCTATGATCAAAGGGAGCAAATGTCATGACTACTCCAAGCTGACTTTGAAAGAAAGCTATTGTCTTTTGAAACTACACACTGGCTGAAGAGAAAGAGGTATAACTGATTCTTGTGGAATAATGAGGGTTAACAGAAGGTGAGGGTGAAAAATTTGCAATGGACTATAAAACCATGCTGCTTAGAAGATCTCTAGCTGAGGGACTTCTAGTGATTTTTATTTTTCTGGTCATAGAAGCTATCCCAATATTTTTCTTCCTAAACAATTGCAGCTACAAGAGAACTGTCAAATGATGGTAGTCTTTTTTTTTTTTTTTCTTTTTCTAAACATAAACATTTGCAAAAGGAAAAAAAGTATTTCATTTGAGTACATGTGTTTTCTCATAAAGATAGTTACCTTTCCAAAAAAAACACATCAATATAACATACTAGTTCTCTGAGTCTAGTTCTGTACACTATTCAGTTTTTGGAGAGAAAGCAGGGAAGTTTGATATAACTCTAGTACTTGATATATACTCTAGTACTCATTTGCATTGACTGATTACTTCCTTTTAGTTCCACAGAAATTATAATAAAAACACCTATAAGGCACTGTTAGAATTCATTTACTTTGTTTAAATTTTCTAAATTTCCCCAAGTTGCAACAGATAGACATCTGATCATTGCACAGGATTTGATATTTAAGTTAAATCTTTGGTTTGGTATGGTTGATGGAACCATATTCAGCATTCAGATAATTTATAAAACTTGCTCTGCATGGTAGTCACTGTATTTGCAGTCACATTGACTTAATGAAATGTGTTTCTAGCATGAATCTCAAGATGTATCTGTACCACATCTTTCTTTATTAATTTTATTGTACTTTAAAATTTTAAGTAAAATTAATTTTGATTCTATGATTTTTTGGGTAAGAGAAGGGCCACCTACCTCCATATATTTCCTTCATTTGCTTTCATTAGAATGAAAATTTAAAAGGAAATAAATTAAACTAGTCATTATTCATACTGTTAGCCTGGACCTTTTGCTGCCATTATAATTATACAAATGGTTATATTTGTTTCATTATGATACCTGTATTCTTTGATGAACTGACCTATTTCAGTCTGCAAACTAAACAGTCTGCATGTAATGAAAAGACCATATGCAATGAATAAATATTTATTCACAAAGAATGTAATGTTTAAATTAGAATGAAAAGGTCTCCTAGAACTGAACATTATTCAATTACAAAATGGCAAAATAAATATCCAAATTAGTCACAGATTTAGCAGGCTTTCCATGTCAAACTGGGACATTTCAACTTAAAACAGAGCAATAGTCAAGGACATCGATAATGTTTTGTTTCTTGTTTATTCCTGTATGACCAGATTCTTCTTATGCTTTCCTCAGTTTACATCAGAGTTAGTTGGTTTATTTTGTTAATACTTGAGCAATTGTTTGTTTCCCACACCAATAATGTCCAGTTGAAGGAATTTCCAAAGCAGAGGACTGGTGCCTGGAAATGAAGATCCTTCTCTGTCTCACTCTTGCATAGTTAATTTGAAAATAAAGGTATATGATAGAGAGCAGTTGTGCTACCATGTATTAAGAAATCTACTGAAAAGCTGTAATTGACAGTCAAGAAATTTCGAGCCAGTCTCAATTATAAAAGAAGTATATTAACCTAAAATATCCACACTGAGCAGCAGACTAAGCATAAACAATAGGATGGCAAAAAACAGTAGCTTAATCTGTTTTAGCTGTACTCTAGTAACTCAATAGGTTCTGTCTTGCTGGGCAAGAAAGTAGTGTTTGTCAACATAAGCTATTTGAGCATGACTTTGGTCAGGTAATTTTTATAATCAAAGCAAAACAATAGGGTAATATTTTTGACATCAGAACCATCTATCTTTACAGTTTTTTGCGTTAGATTTGCCTGAATTGGAAGTGTATAAGGTACTCTACTTTCCAGAGTTTCTGATCTAACCTGGTATGGAAGCGTAAAGATAAATGATTAATTTTTCAAATTCTTATAAACTAATATTAAAAAAAAAAATGGGGAAGTAAGATATCTGGAAGACATTAGTTAAGATATGTTTCCTGACCATGCAAAATTTCTTCATTTTATTTTACCAGCTGAATAGTCAAATGTCAGACCAGACCATACGTTCCTTTACCACAGAGGTCAGTTGTTGGTACTTTATGACATTGTTCCAGATGATGGAGGAGTCTAGCTTATTCAAACATGACACTTCAATTTGAAAGATGCATGAAATATTTTATTTCTTTCCCCTTGAACAAAAGCATATGGCAAGCACTTTTTCATAAACCAATTCTCAATCAAAGAACATTCTGCTCTGCCTATTTCTTCTGGAATCCCATCAGTTTACTCCATAGCCCTCACAGACTTTCAAGCCTAGCAGATAAACTCAAACTCTAATTTTTATTATTTTTTTTAACTGCTGGTTGAGCATTGTTATCTGCCTAACAGCTATATAGTAATTGAGAAAATTAGCCTTGTCTTTCTTAGGTGATTTCTAACCAAAACAAGAAAACTACAGACACAAAAGGAAAGAAAAGGAGGAAATGAAGACACATAAATCCTTTTTCATCTCCAGTTGTATCTTATAGATTTAAAACACATAGAACTATTTTATGAAATAAATTGAATACTCCTTAAAGTGCTATTACGTACTCCTTTTCCTCCCCCAAAAGGCAAGATGGCATGCATATTTTGTACAAACTCCAAAATCCTGTTTAGATTGTGGTCTTTTTCTCTAGGGCTTTTAATGTGGGATGTGTTCTGTACAGCTGTTTCTAAAAGGGATGTGTTTTCCATCAGCCAGCAGCCATTGTCCTTTCTAGTCTCCAAATCTGACAGTATCAAAGGATTGCTTCTTCTTGAGCTAAAGCTGGACTTTGTTATATTTCTCTGTGAAAAAATACACTGTCATGCATAGCATTACAAATTTGTTAATTGGTTACAAAATACTTCTGTTTATTTTATATATACACAACAGTTTTTATGTATCATGCATTCTTGTCATCTTTGGAGATACTCTAGCTAGTATAGTAGGTATAATACATATGGATGTCAGGCACACACTTGCTGAAAGTCCAGCTTGGTTCAGTTCAGTTGCAGGCCTTCAGTCTCAGTCAGTTCCTTTGCAATAAAGAATTCCTGCCATATGCATCAGCAGTAGTTTCTAGTTTCACTAATCTGTTAGACACTTAGTACTTCTGAAAAGGTAAACTTTGATGCATTTGAAAAGATCCAGCAGAAAGAGGCAGCAGATTTAGAAGCACAGAAAGTTGTTGTGGTATTTTCATGACTTTTATTTTCCTATTCAGAGGGGACCACTGTTTACTTAGGTGACTGACAAACCACAACTATTGGCTTGGTAGCCTTGAAGTAATAGATATTACATTACTTAACGTTAATTATAAGTGTGCAAAACTGATGATTATTAATTGTTATTCCTCCATCTTATAGACAAATGCCATGCAAAAATTTCAGCAATATTTTGTACCTTCTATTAACACAGATTTGCCTTTGGACATAACATAATCTCTTGGGGTGATGTAGATTTGCATTTGGAAATTTTTTCTTTTCCTTTTTACTAGGCAGCTGGACATTATGCAAACTTCATTTAAGAGAAAAAAAATGGAAAACAAGTACGTTACCTCTCTGTTAATAAAAAAAGTTATATCCAGACTTTACACAGAGAACACAGAAACTGAAAAGATACTGAAAAAAATGGCAGAATACAATGCTTTTTAGTTCAATTAACTGTATAGAGAAATAGACCTGGGTTCAGGGAAGAGTGAAATACATATAATGGTATCAGTAGAAGTTTGAATGAGCTAATTTTATATATAGGGATAGTCCTAACACATATTGTGTTGCATGTCATTTTAAAATGATCCTTTTTGGGAAACATCCAATTTTTTCAAATTCTGTTCCAGATATTTTTGTGTATATACTCAATTAACTACAACTACATTTTTAAGCTTTCCTTTCACATCTGAAATTAACTTCCAGTGGCTCTATTTTGTATTTAATTTCTGTTTTTAAGGTCGGATGGGGTCGGGTTTGTTGTTGTTGCTTTGGGAGATTTTTTTAGATTTTGTTGAATTTTCTGAGTTTTAGGAGGGCTTTCTTTATTAGCTCAACTTGTGGACAGATTGCTTATTTAAGTATCAATTATATTTAGTCTCCGGGCAGCACTGCACATGTTGGCACAATGCTAATCAATATATTTGACAATCTTAACTAAAACTGAAAAGTCCTCACACATGTAATCTAAAATCAGGCTGAATATAAAATAGCAAAGGAGATAAGTAAAGTCCCTGACATAAAACAAAGTCCCTGATACTGATTTATGTGGGACAGTACTTTTTGCTGTGTACTCTTAATTTATTTCCAGTGATTTATTTTGATTGGTGGACATGAAGCCATCAAGAGAGTTATAGCTTAAGTTTACTGCTCTAATTGCTTTTACACTGTCTCAGGAGATTTTATGTACTTGTGTAAACATGTAAAAGACATCAAAAAAATGAAGTGAATGAGCATTTGGAAAAAAAAAAACTCATAAAAACACTGCAGTGGAAAAAAAAAAGATGAAAGAGAAGGAAACAGACTGTTTTTACAATTTATCTCCTCTCTTATCAAAATCATGTCAAAATTCTTAATGACTTGGACAATCCAATGACAGTTAAAAGGGGCTATTAAAGTTTTCTCATAAATAGCATAACTCTTTCAACTTCAGAAGTTTGGGGAATAGGATTATCATTTGTGGAGAGTTCTGGTTGCATTACTGGGCAAATATTAATCTGCTGTAACTTCACTACTTCTAAAGAGAAGGAAAGAGAAGGAATGTCTTATGTAAGAGAAAATACTGAGGTCTTGAAATGAACTATTATTATTGTTATTTAGGTCACTAAAACCACAAGAATCTCTTAAGTGAAACAGCTGGGGTCAGGGGTCCCTACTAAAGGCATAATCTTATACTTTTGATTTAACACTCATTAAATTAAATGTGTCACAGAAATGGAAAAAGGAATGCACAGAACAGTGTCCTCATTACTAACCAGAATCCAACTTTTTAGTTGTTTTTTTCTTTTTTTCTGAATGCACTAGTTTAACATTAAAAAGTACACAGTGATTCTGAAGTCCTTTCTTTAGCTTTTCTGTTGTTTTTTTCAGGGACTGAAAGATGTGGGTTCAAGCAAGCAGGCCTAGACCCGAGTCATTCTGAGAGATTTCTGTAATCATAAGGTTCACACTTCTCAACTCAATTAGACCCTGTGTCACCCATATTTAAACTTTAAATCAGTCTTTAAGGTTGATTATTCCCAGAAAATTCTGCATAAACTTTATAGTCCTGGAGGCAGGTACTTCTCGACAGCTGATATAGATGCCCTAGTGACAGATGAAGGGGGAGAACACTCTATCTCCTCTCTCCAGGTATGAAGATAGTCTCTCTGAAGAGATCTGATATGGCAGCTATTAACATCAGAGCCCAAAGTTCAGCACCCTTTTTCTTTGTCAAACTGGCTTTCATGGAAGGGCAGAATTAAAATCATCCAGGCTGTTTGGCTGAGACACTTTTAAGTAATATAGTCCTGGTTGAAGGCTGCGCAATGCATCAAAATCTCGTCCACTTATTTCTAGTTCCTGTCCAACGAACCACTAGAGAGTTGTGTGCAGTTGGAAAGCTGCTTCATAACAATTATTCCTCAGGAAAAAAAAAGCTTTGGCATGTTTCCCATCGTGTTCCCATTGATGAATACTTTTGGTCAATTTATGTTATCAAACACATTTAAAATAGAAAATAACATTTGACAAAATTTAATTTTCAGCAGGTGAAAATAAGTTTAATTTCTTATATGCTTACCCTATCTTGGCTAGAATTTGGCTTCACTAGATTTTTGACACTGGATATAACTTTTGCGTTAAAGTAATATTTTTCATTAAAGCAAATCTTACACATAAGATTCCCAATCTCTAAATACAGAACTAAACTCAATACAAAAAACCCTGTCCCTTGACACCGTCTCTATATCATGATAAATGAGTGAGTATGTCTTACTCATTTCCAGGCATTCTGTTCTCTCAAGTGTCTGTTAGAAGTTGGAGATGAATGATGGCCTCAAAGATGATATAAAGCAGCAACCACAACTGATCCAAGCCCTGTGTTTTAAGTAGGGATGGCAGCAGAAGCAGCTCTGTGCAAATCTGTGGCTTACATGCCATTAATGTTATGCCTAACAGTTTAGTAACCCTTGTCTTGTATGATTCATGTTTTGCTCAAAGTCATGGTACTCAAAAACTATTATAATAATCCCAAACAAAGCAAGAGCAATATTAAAGGACAATGTCTTTTTTGTTCTTTTGTTCCAATACTTACTGTCTATCATTTAAAGTGCATATCATTTCATGGAATCACGGAATCATAGAATTGTCAGAGTTGGAAGGGACCTCTAGAGATCATCTAGTCCAACTCCCCTACTAAAGCAGGATTTCCTAAAGCACATTACTCAGAACTGTATCATCTAAATCATCTTAGTTTCATTTTTTAGCTGCCGATTTTTGGGGAAGCTGAGAAAAATATTCTCCATCCTTTGAAACCTTCATTTCAAGATTACTTTTTATTTCTGGAAGCCTTGCAGTAGTCAAACAAGTCACTGAATTCAAGAATTATGAATGAAACATGGTAGCCTATGATATGTGGGTGGTCACATCAGATTAAGACTCGGTGACCTTTAAATATACGTCCCATTCATTAAGTACAAGGATTACAGTTTTCTTTGCTTCAGAACAGAGGAAGAAAAAAGTTTCTGAGAGGATTGTTTTCTTATTTTCTTTGGGTACAGTAAAACCTTCCTACATCTGGGTGGATCCTTTCAGCTCCTTTTACATTAAGTGGAGAGAGATGAAACTCCTTATTCCACTGCTTATGCCCTGAGGTGGGGGAATTGTCTCAGAGACAAAGACCATTTAGTCACACAAATTTCCCCTTTTGCATCTAGTGACTTCATTGTTCAGTCAGTACTTACATTTATAATACACAAAAATTGTAACTGAAATGCCATGCAAGTTAGATATGCAAAGGTTGAATATCTGATTTAATCCTGCCTGTCATTCAAACTTTCCAGCATGGGTCCAATGGCCATCACAGGCCAGCTAGGCACTGTGCTTCTTACTGAGGAGACTCAGAGATCCCACATACTGACTGCAGAGTTTCTATTTGACTTAACGAAAAAGAATATTTAAATTAGGAGTCTGTCACATCTGTTTCTTATATTATCATGTTGCATAAAAATACTTGTAAGCTTCTTCTCTGTTCATCTAAAAAAAACAAAAAAAAAATCAATTAGTTCTGTTTACTGAATCATAAAATCAAGGAATACCAGGTTTGAAGGGACCTCAAGCATCATCTGGTCCAACCGTCCTTGGCAAAAGCACAATATAGACAAGGTGGCCCAGCACCCTGTCCAGGGTTAGGGTAATCTTCTTTTAGGGAATCCACCAATTCCGTGGGGAGATTATCCCAATGGCCGATTGTTCTCATTGTAAAAAAATTCCCTCTTGTGTCCAATCAGATTGTCCCCAGGAGTATCTTGTACCAATTAACCCTTGTTCTTTCCATATGACCGCTTTTACAAAGGGAGTTTCCATCTTCTTTGTAGTGACCCTATAAGGTATCCATTATGCCTTCTTTTCTCAAGGCTGAACAAACCAAATTCTCTCAACCTTTCCTTATTTGACAAGCTTTCCAGCCCTTTGATCATCTTTGTGACTCTTCTCTGGACCCTCTCCTTTTGGTCCGAAACCACAAATTTCATCAAAACAAAGAAAAGTTTTAAAGTCAGTTTTCAAGAAGGCTACTTGGGCCTTATGGGAGTTTCATAAACTCAGGTTTGATGAGAACAGAAAAAATAATATACTGTGTACCCTTTTGAAGATGGGGTGGAGGTGATTTGCATCTTAAAATGCCAGTCTTAAAACAAAGAATTACAGAAAATTAAGACCATTGAGTTAGACTATTTTTGCTGTTTCTCTTCAAAATGTGCATATTTTTGCTCTGTCTTAAAATGTTTACAGCACAGAAGTGTTTTTAGAAATTCAGAACTCTTATCTGTCTTCAAAGTCACATTGGATGCAATTTTAGTCCTGCCTGGAAAACTGTAGGTCGTTTAGAAGAATCTATGACATATTCTTATGTGTTTTAAGTCCCATTTCTTTCATATCTTTCCCCCTAACAACATTATATTTGAATCATAGAAATAAATATGTTCATCCTGAAGAAGAATGCTTTATAGAAGTCTTAAGAGAAAGATAGCAATAGAGAATTAAATTTGATATTACTAATGTAATGATTTCTTTAGCAACCAATATCAGTGGGTAAAGTGACAATTGTAACAGATTTTGCCAAATACAAAATTTGTCAGAATGAATCTGAGTTGCTTAACACTTACATGGGCATTCTGTATAATGAGTACCCTTCATTTTATAGGAATCTACTATTGGCTAAAGTAGAGGAATTTGGATGTGTGAGGCAAATCTCAGTAATGATATCTGTGGTTTTAGTGTAGTAGATCACAGAAGTGTTAGTTGTTCTGATAGTTTCAGGTACAGATTCTGCTTTTGCTGCCCTTCACTATTCATTTGATGATATAGTAAATGATGCGGTACAGGGTCAAATGTGTCCAATTGTTGTAATATGAGGACCATGTGTACATTTTGTCTTCATTTGTGTAAGAAAAGCCAAAAAGCTTTTCTTTAACTTACTGTAATTAACCTTGCCAGACAGACCATGAAGAAGAGTAAATAGGAAATCAACAGTCAAGCATGCAGTTACCCTTCTATAAGGTCATATGTTAAATTTATGAAAAGAACAATTACTTACCCCTCAGTAACTCTTGTTCAAGATATTGTAATCAGGAGGAAGACAAAGAAGAAATACATATAATCGACACATGCAGGCTGTGATTAAAGTGTTAGGAGTACATATATTATCTAATGATTTTTCCCATATTCCCAGATAAACGTATGAAAGATTACTGTTAGCAGTATCTTTTGGTTTTACTCCAATCTAGGGAATATAATCTCTCAGAAGAAAGAAGGATATTTTGGGGACATCATCATCTCAGGTCTTACATTAAAGGGTATCTCAGGCCTTACTCAAAAGGGGCCTGGACATATGTACTAGTTCAAAAGTCATCAGCAAAAATCTGCCTCGTGCACAAGAGGTGGGGACAGGCATATATGCAGGGAAGTTATGTTGCACATATGAGAAACAGGGTACTTTAAGGCTATGACTATATCAATTTTGGGGGGGGGGACACTAAACTAAAATCTGTAGCAGGGAATTGATGCTACAAATCGTACTTGACATAGTGTAAAAATTTCATCTCATGTATTTTTTTCTTTGTTTTTTTTTTAATTCACAGAAGTCAGTCTGATGCTATAGACTGAATGTCCATTTGCAACCATTGTACATTAAATACACTCTGAGGAAAACTTTCCACCTCACTTTAATCCAAATGAAATTCTGGTTTTGTGTTCCGACCCCTCCACATTGCGCTCTGATCTGAACAAAATCTGTAATATGGAGGTGCACCATGATACCTGTGGGGACCATAATCTTAAACCACGTTGCAGCTTAGTAACTGAAATAGGAGAGAGTTACATGCTAGCTGTTGTTCATCTGGCCTTTATTCCTTCTGTAGACAGGTGGTTAATGCTATATAACATCTAGGTAAGACTATTTCTGGCAGCAATTATGATAGGAATCATAGGAATGTTGTCTATACAGGACCTTTGAACTTTGCATTTTGTGTCAGCTTTTAACCCCCTAGACCACTGTAGTAGCAGTAGTCATGGTGCAAAACACTTTTATGCATGTGTTCAGCGCTTTGGAGAAGAAATAGCTTTAGGCATCCAGTTCTGGTAAAAGAGGTAAGACAGAGGTAAGAGGTAGTTCTTTAAATTAGTCTTTAAGTAGGAAAAAGAAGAATCAAGTTAAGCTTGAATGCAGTTTCACTGCCTCAGGTAGCAACATGTTAGAGGGGAAGAATTACTCATAATTAAAAAAAATGTTCAGGGAGTGTCTCTCTGTTTAATCATGTCTTAGGTACCACTACAAACATTTTGAAGGACTGATAAGTATGCTACTATTGTATTTGTGATAACATTAAGTACACAACAAGTGTAAATATATAAAAATACGCTATTTTATGTTTATGCATAAAATAGCACACATACATATACATGCACATACACAGATACTTAAAAATGCATATAGCAAATTGAAAAAAGAAATTGATCATTTTGATTCACTGCTAGAAATAATTTTAGAAAATTAATAAGGGAAGGGAAAATGCAGGGAGGAAGCATAAAAAAAGAACTGATGAGTAACAAAGAGATTGATAAAAATGTCAGGATGTACATTTAACTGCAAATATATACTATATTTATATATCCACATACATATATCCACATTATCCACATATATATACCTATCCACATATATAAAATATTAATATTGTATTGCCTGCTTAAAGGCAAAAAGCCAGGTAACCTTCATATCATGTGATAAAAAATTTTCCCACTTCATCATAATTAAGAGGCCAAGAAAGGGCATCTATTAATGTTAGAATCTTAATGTTATCAGATATAGATAATGGGCTTTAGACAATTTAAAAAGAGCTGGCTGCTGGAAGCTTTGAAAGATAAAGGTTGATCTTCACTAAGTGTCTGGAACTGATGAAATTACAGTTGCCTGGGAGAAAATCAGTGTGGTGCCAATATCTAAAAAGCATGAATAGGGTGAGTTAGGTTGTTAAAAACTCATAAATGAGGTTAGTTAGGCCATTAAAGTTCTGGTACTGATCCCAAAATAATGGCAGAGATGATACAAGCCTTGGTTTTCTCTGACTTCAATATTTCTTTCTACCAAGTCTTAACTTTTTTTTGGTAGAAGCAATTGAATGATGTATTTATTGAAACAGTTAACAGTAGGAGTTTAAGTATAAAAAAAAATATTTAGATTAGTGATCTGATACTAGAAGAGTGAGTTTATCACAGCACATATTATGCAGGATGCATTATGCATCAGCTTTTATATTAGATATAAATAAGCATACTATCTTCTTTCAGTAAGTGATGTCACACAATCTGCCTCCAAAGTTTAACATTTTTGTCATTAATTCATAACAAAAACAATCACTGGTGAAACTTGCAGATGACTGTTCTGAAAGTTATGCTAAAGAAATAGGTTAGTGAGATTAAAAAGTCTGCTTTTCAAAGCAAAACATGTCCTAAAGTCAAGCCAAACATCCCAGAGGGAAGTATGCAGATAATACCAGATAGAAAAAGTATATGTTGGAAACTAATCCTAGCGAAGATATAAAATATTGAATAACTATTGACACAAGGAACATTAACTATCCTCTAGACTTAGACACAGAAAAAATAGTATAATTTTAAAGTGATAAATGAATATACCAGTAAAAAATATGATTATGACCACTTTTTTTTTCTTACGTAAGAGAGTTTTAGATTTGTTATTCTGTTGAGTAACTAAGAAAACAACTGAAACTGGAAAACTAAGTAAGGACCATTGTTATCTGGGATACTCAGTCAAGTCAGATAAAACTTCCTTGTCACATATTTGATACAGCAACTTCCAAGACAGTGAAACAAAGCTAGAAAATTGTTGCACAAGTAGACTCATATTCAGATTTGTTTTAAGAATTAACTCTTGCTGACAAGATGCTGACAAGGGAGCTAATCCAGGTGACAAAAATTGAAGACCTTGAATCATTATTGATTTACACTGGGTTTGCCATTGGCACTTCACTCAGACACTAAGCCAGAGACAATAATAAAGTGGAGCTGTTAAGTATAACTTCTGATTCAAACATCTTTAGACTGGATATAGATTTGGAAATACTGTTTAAAAGTAAATGAAATGTTTCTAAAGAGGGATTTTATGGTAAAGAAACAGTATATAATTTTGGCTTGTACTGAAATAACAAAAAGAAACCAACAGCAAATGTTAATAATATATGGATTTTCATCTAGGAAAAGTCAGAATTTCAGAATGAGACATCATGAAAAATGTCAGAAAAGTAAAAATTATTTGTACCATAGGCTGTGATGTGTTTCTTCAAACTTTTGTTTCATTGATTCTTATCCACTGCTTCTTATTCCATGATATACCTCTTTTTTGGTATTAGAAGGTCACATCATAGGTCAGAATCTTTCATACACCATTGAGGTGCTAATGTTTTCATTAAACTAGCATTCATTCTCTGTTTTCCCCTTCAGTACTGGGGCTGTCAGCCAGCAGCTAAACCTTGGTTTTAATAATGTGCAAATACAATACAATCAATAACAAGAGAAGTCTTTGACTTTGTGAAGTCAACCTTAATCACGAATCTGTTATCTCAGATTTTTTGACATAACTCAAATAGATTCTGCTAAAGCAGAGAGTGGTACCTGAGAATTTATGACAAGGTCATAACCCAAAAGTGTCAGGGAATTTCCAGTCCTGCCTTGGGCACTTGCAGAACACTGACCTTTAAAGCTTCTCCTTGTTTAAAATATTTACTGCCTGTGATGTGAGAGGAAGCAGAGAAGGGAGAAAACGGAAGTCTGGAACAAAGGTCATGGTTCTGGCAACCTTAGTATATGGTTTTGTTATACCAATTTATAGGAAAAAGCAATGGAATGGATAGGGCAGAAATAGTCAAAGTATGTTGCAAAATAGAAAAGATGTTGCAGATGTTGCACATATATGTTAGATTGACTGAAAAGCAATTCCACTAGAACATATCTACAATAAGGTACTAATAGCACCTTATACAAATATGGCTCTCAAGGCCCACACTATTTCCAATGCAAACTATAAAAAAACCAACTGTACTATTTTTAAATATTACTGAAAATAATAACTAAAAAAAATTTACTAAGTTTTGTATGTTTTCCCATTCAAATCCTCATTTGCTTAGTAGAGTGACAGCACAGTCTATGCAGCCAATTGAAGAATTTCTGACTGTGATTACAGTACTATTTCTTTCCTGCAGCCATGTTCTTTCAGTGCTAGGTCCTCCTTAGAATGTCTTTTATAATGAAAAGGATATAAAATATTAGCTGAATTTTTATGATAGGAAAGCACAAAGAATTTTTGGGTTCTATCCACAAAAGAAGTTTATTCTAATACAGGAAAGATACAGCCTTCATTACAAATCTCTAGTGTGATCCCATTTGGAGTATTAGATTTTGTTACCTCATAATCAGAAAATTGTAACATTTAATTCTAAAAAGATTTAGGAGGTGGTGGGAAACTAAAGAAATGGAAAAAATGGTGAAAAACTGCAGGAAAAAATAAAATAAATCAGGTGCGTGTAATTTAGCTAAGGGACAATTACAATTATGAAAGTGCAAAAATACATAGGCATTCAGAAATAGAGTGAGATTCTAAAACTTATAAGGAAGGATTATTTAGAGTACCTGAGGCACAGCCAAGTGGAACAAAATTAGCTGAATAAGCAAGAACTGATAAGGCCCCTTGGCACCAATCCCTGCTAGATTGATAATTCATCTCCCATAGGAAGTGTCTTTAATAGACTTGTGGTATTACTTGCAATTAAGAAATAATTGATCTTTGACAAAAATATTCTCCTTCTCTGTTTGGTCCAGTCATTGAAAAGATCTATGGGCTCAAGCAGCGCTGTTAATTTGCACCATTTAAGAATCCAGGCTTACTACCTGCATCACATATCATAAGAAATAGGTAAAGAGAAGCATAATACAGAGCAAGGAAGGCATTTCTGTGGCACAAAGATCAGTTTAATGTTCAGACAGGAGTAGACAAACAGCATTGCTACTCTAAGACACTAATGTTGCACTTCATTACTCTACATTATTTTAGAAAAGATCTTTGTTTTAATCTATAAACTAGCTCTTCCATAAGTTCAGTTAGTATTTTTTGGTACCACATCATGAATCCTCCCCACTCATCATGCAAATTTAAATGGTATTTTTTTCAGTCTGCTTGTTTAACTCCAAGCTGCATGAAGCTTTATTCTAGTTTAACAGTTCCATTGTAGCTTCCAAACATTCATTTGCCTGGATAAGGGTTCCTGTTCTTACACTAGAGCAGAAACAGTCAGAAATTTCTCACACAATTCTCTTTTGGTTTGCTCTAAACAGATAACATCCAAAACCTTGCTTGACATCAGATTCCTATCTGCAAATCCCCATTAAAAATAGGAGATTTATGAGTCTGTTTATAGCAGTTATTTTTCTGTTTTACATGACTCTGCAACATTTTTTTAAGCTGGTGATTGAGCATTAGCTATCCAGACTTTGTATAGAGCAGAGTTCCCTTCACAGAGAAATGCTGATAGCAGTTTTGGTTGCAACATGCAGACATAGCATTTTATTTATAGTCATTTAAGCCTGAAAAAGAAAAAAAAAATTAAAGAAAGCAAATACACAAGTTAATAAAAAATAGAAATCCAGCTCTTGGAAAGGCACAATTAAAGAAAAAGGTCTATTTTTTGACAATTTTACATAACTTCTATGTGAAAGAAATCAGTAACAAGTTATGCTAAAAACGAAGCAGGAGGCATCACAGAGCCATTCCCATCTTTACCACTGTTGCATGACCATATTTTCAAAGAGAAGGATGAAGTCAGTAATTCCATATTCAAGCAGGGACTCTTTTGCGGAGAAAGGCTTCTAGAAAAGCACAAATTAAAAGCGGATCTTCCTCTTTTCAAGTGTTCTTGGAGTAAAAGCCAGAGATATTTTAATAAAGGAATAAGGCAAAAAATCACAATATTGTCCCTCTGAAACTCCCTCCCTCTCCTCTCACAGGAGTTCTTCCCTGGGTTTTAGGTTCTTTGGTTTCTTTAACAATTTGTCAGTCGACTTCATGTCCTTACTGATATCAGTCACTGCTCTATAACCCATACTGCTATTTCAAGCTGAGAATCCCTTCACTTCAGAAAATGTATCTGAAGTGACCATCAAAAGGTAAATATAATGACAAAGAGTACAAGAATAATAAAAATTAATATTAGCTTAAAAAATAATAAAAAATTGTCCATACCTGCTGAGGACTTAATAATAGTGTTAGAGAATGGCTCAGCACCCAGCAGGACTTGTGAGAGGCAGAGACAGGTGACAAGATGGAATCAATGCAGAGAGCAAGTAGGTGTCAACATGAAATTTCTGGGAAATACAAGCCTCTATATCTATTAGATTTTTTTTTCCTTTTTTTTTTTTTTTAAACACACTGACTGCTCTAATAATGATTTTTATGTGCAAAATCCTCTCCCTTTAGCAAAGCACACAGTTCAATCCAACAAAGAAACACCCTGTTTAACACTGGCACAGTAGACATACTCAGATACTGTGCAGCTGTGAAAAATCATTTTCACATATGAATTGCCTCTCTGAAACGAGCATCAGCACATTCTGGTATTGCTTGTAAATTGCTTACAAGCAAATTACAATTGCTTGTATTTTCACCTTGACTCTTTTGCTTGCATTCATTGTAGAGCAGTACCAGAGTATGCAGGTACCATTTGTTTATGTTACCTTCTCTAGAATATCCACCATGAGTCCGGTCTCAGTCTTTTCCAGGAACTAGAAGTGCAGCCTCCAAAAACTCAGTGATATTCCACACCTGTGACATAGTTGCTTCCAATAACCAGTCACACATGTTGAACACGTGTGTATATACCTTCAAATTTGTTACTAATATGAAAAATCTATAAGTTCTCCACATAAACCTACTTCTGATATAGACGTCTTTTAAATTGCAGTAAATCATATGGAGTGTTGTGCGGTAGAGGAACAAGAAATTAATTAATATTTGCTTTCTCTTGTGGTATAAGGCAAGAATCATATTAAGCTACTGTATCTGACATAGTAGAGGTTAGAAATAAAGAAAATTTTTAGGCTGCATCATTCCAAATACTGAGGTTAGTCTTAGCTAAAATCTTTAGGCATTGATACAAATTGTTGGAACATTGGAAATCTAAACCTCTGGTTTCAAGCAGGCTTTGAAAATGAGGCAACTAGGAGGGGCATTAGAAGATGTTCATTAGCATGAAAGGGGTGGCCGGGGCACGAGGAGAAACATTGACTGAAATCTCACTTGACTTGAGCTTTAGCATCAGCTTCAAGCCAAGTGATAGGGAGTTGCAGTCTGATTGGCTCTAGTGATTAGAGCACTTAGGGAGCTGGAGACTTTGTGTAAGGTTTTCCTGACCCTCCAGGATATTGCATCTTTCGGTTCCCACTTCCCAGAGCTTTCCCCCATTAACATGCTGTAGAGTAGGCTAGATTGGAGAAAAGAAGGAGAAGAAACACACATTCATTATTCCCCTTCTGAAAACTGACTGCCCTGCAAAGAATTGAAGACTGGCAGCATCAGAGAGAATAAACATGAGAGAGTCTGATGCTGCAGGCCAACAAGGAAAGTGCCTGTGCTACCCCAGTGCTGACAAAACCAAAGGACCCTCCATCAGATGCAGCAAACTGTCCAAGAAGGCACAAAAACACCTTGACAAAGACTATACAGGCATAATATCAGCATCATGGACTCTTGTGTAAAAACATTTCTCAAGGAATATCAACATTTAAGAGCTCCCTATCTATTTTGCAGAGGAAAATGTGCTACCCCATTCTGAGAAAATACTCCACAAGAAACTGGCCTTTCTGGGGACTTAAGTAGGACAATACTCTGCTTCTGCTTGGTGAAAACAACAGTGACATCATTCCAGCCTGTCAGATTGTAATCCTGTCTTCTTTGTGCTGGAGATCCATTGAGCAATATCAGCTCTCACAGAGGCTAGAAATAATTCTTCAAAAGGATCTGACTAAAGACTTACTTTCTAGAAGTGACCTCAATGGAGAACAGCTTGAAATAGTTTCAGCCAAGATCAATGCACTACCTAAGAATGGCAGACAGGAAAAATAGCTTGGATAACTTGAAGGAAAGTGAGGTAAAGACAAAATAATTAGAGACTGCTCTGTAAAATGAAGCTTAATCAGAAAACAGAATAGCTTTAGAGAATCAAATTATCACCAGTGAAAGTACAGAGAGAGCTACTTACAAGGACTATGAAAACAGCTATAGCTATGTCATGTTGCTTTACTTAAATGTAAACAAAGAAAAATTTGAGTCTGTGAATGTTAAGAATGGGGATTAAATTCTCAGAGAAACTAGGTTTCAATTGTTATATCCCTGAAAAGTGGCTAAACATGTCATCTTAGGGTTCTATGTGTTGTATTTTTAATGTTTGTTTCAGTTTAAGAACAAAATCTTTTATCACTAAGCACCAGCCTTGCAAACTCCCCATGGGGTCTAGGAATCAGTTAGCTTTTTCAGTTTTATATATCATTACCAGTTTTTGCAGCAAGAATTTAGCTGAGAATTCTGTTTTTATGTAACCCAGAACTGTCAATTTTGTTTAGTCACAGGTATCAAATATTGTCCCAGCAAAAGCAATGGGGTTTTGTGAGAAAAATGTATACAAAAGGTCAAGGTCAGCTAAATTTCAAAGTTCTTTTTCTTTCTCCCTCCTAACCTTTTGATCACAATTTAATTATTTGAAGCTAAAAAGTATTTTTACCTGCACCACATCAGATAAAGATTCTTAAATAGATACTACACATCTGGTGTAGTTCAACCAGTTGCTGTCAGTTGAAACCAGCAAGCAGATATTAGAAAATAACAAAAAGCAGATTTCTGCTGAATTTTCTCCTATTGCCAGCCAGATATATTGATACATTGCCAAGCATTTCAGAACTGCATGGTTGTCACAAAATGCAAAGCTAAACATAATTCACATCTACCAAGCTGCTGACTTAACACATGGTGTTGACTACTAACAAAAATCCTATGTATATCTATAAGTCCCTAACTCTATATATTCACTTAATTGCAGAGGGTTCAGAATAGATTATTGATTTAAATTTTACATATTATAAACTGAGGGACAGGAGTAAGGGACTGAGAAACAAAATATTACATAGGTGACCAAGAGGACACCTGTTTTCTGTAGGGTATATACTTTGGTGTCTGCAGTTTTACCATTGCATGTGCCCAGAGGTACCAGCACTTTAGAGGGCAAGTAAACATCACCTAAGTTCTGTGGTGAATTAGGATTTGTTAGCTGTGTGTCCTGGCAGCTATGAAATGTAATGCCTCAGCCTGAGAAAAGCTGCTTAGTGAAAAGTCTTTTTAATACAAGAAATTTAATAAAATAGAGGAATTCAGTGCAAAACACAAGCAGCACCTAACCCTTTCACCAGGATGACAAGTTGATATGCCTCCTATCCTTGGCTGCTCCATGGATTCTCTGCTGTCTCTTCAGGGAGACTACTTGATGTGGATCACACCACGATGGTCTAATGATCAGAGATGCTGACAGAGAAAAAGCCATACTGGGATTCTGGTTACTCTGTCTCATACTGTTTATAATCTTCTGCCAGACATGTAAAAAGAAACCAACAAAAACACTTAAGAAGGTAGATAACTCCGTATCATGCTACATCCTACTTAATGATCTAGTCAGTAGTCTTGCCTTTGGACTGAGATGGAACTCCCTTAATTATAACAATACTGACTGATAAGCATAAACATTAGATTATAGTTCATGAACTAAGGGTATTGCTAATATTTCTGATTTTTAAAAAATTACATAAAACACTACCTGCTGGGTCCTACTGGTGAATACTGAACACATAAGGTTATTACTACAATGCAGCAAGTGAAGGCAGAGGTTATTCTCATTTCTGACAGTAACTTACTGGCTTAAAAAATCAGGTACCCTATGGGAATGTCCTATCTCTGCTTTTGGAAAGTGCATACCTCTTAAAGAACCAGTTTAATCAGGAAACTTTGGAATAGAACAGGACTAAGGATGCAAAGCTTTTTAACATGCCTCAATAGTGGTACTTTGAAAATACGATGGTAAATTTGACTATGTAGTTTAGTGGTCTGTGGAAAGAGAAATTCTGCTTAAATTAACATAGCCAAAGGAGTGGATACTGGGACTACTTCCCTCTTTGATAGAAATCTATCTGAATGAAAAAAAATAAAAAAAGTGAGGTTCAGTAACATTTTATTTGTGATTTTTTTTTTTTTTCCACTTTTCAAACTTAGATGTCTCCTTGGTAAGCGTGCTCATCCTTTCAATCCAGTATATCTGTCTGTACTATAATTCAAGCCTGTGACTTTTGTTAGCTAAATAAATGCTTTAGAAATAGCAATGTTCTCTTATGTAGAGTCCAATTCCCACTTACTGACCTTAAACTTGAATTCTCTGATTGTTTTATTTTTTTAAAATTCAAGGTTTTAATCATGCGTCTGTTTATCTTACTTTTCATTCAAGGATAACTTAGAAAGGAGAGCACCCCAAAGCTTAGAACAAAACATAGATACACTTTTCCCTGATAATTTACACAAGAAATTCAACTGACTGTGCCTGAAAAATTGCAGTAGCTAAGGGCAACAGTAAAGTACTACAAACTCGAACCAATGTTTAAATACGGGTCTTTGATACATTTAGGTATATGGCTAAGTCCTTCTGTAATCAACAGAAAGTGTATGCCATTCATAAAGTAAATAGTAGTAGCAGAAGGGTATATGCCTATGAAGATTTGAACATGAAATTCTGAGGTCACCCTTCCATTCATTCACTTCACTTCAAAACATTCTTAATATTAAGTTAAAACTACTCCAATTAGACAAGTTGTACATCATTCATTTTTTGACACTTGGATTAAGTAATCTTATCTTTGATATATAAGGAGGATCACACACTGCAGTCCCCCTTGCTTTTGCTTAGTTATGTAAGAGCATATCAGCCTATAAGAAAGATAACTATATGGCAGTAGCTGCTGTGTACATTATTTCCAAATGTTTTGAGCAAAACCCAACAGTCCAGTTAATAAAATCTGATCTGAATCACTATAATACGTTCTGAGATGATGTCTATGCACACCCTAACAAGTCTACAGACAGACCTGGATAGGAAGACTGGAATAGGAAGCATTCTGTCCACAAAATGGTGAAGTCCAGAACTGTGCAGACGCAGAACTGTGTTTGTGGTCACATCAACTGTAGACCTACTATGAATTATGGTAGCCTTCTTGTGCACACATAAAAAGTACTGTAGTCTACGATAATATCAGGCTAGGGATGAATTTACACTCCAAGGTCCTGGGAGACACTATCTGCCCAGGCATACAGGCATAACTGTAACAGTTGTGGCATAGCTGCCTTCATTTTCCACTGCACTTCTACCTGCAGCATTACTCATTTGGAAACCCTTTAGATATTTTCAAAGAAGAAGATATAAACCCCAGGCAAACTACTGCAATAATTATCAGGTATCAAAGGATGAGGGTTTGGAGCAGAACATGAATTATCATCGTGTCTTTTCATTTACACTGAACTCAGTGCTCCAGAGAGAATAGAAACAAAGTCTTTATAAGGACTTCTGCAAAGGGAGTTGAGAGAAAAAGAATGGTGCTGCAGTATTGCATTATGGGATTTTTCTAGGGTGCCTGTCTCAGAAGTTGTGTGCTATTACCTTATGATACTGTGGAGAGAACTGTGGAGAGAAGTAAAATTTTAAAACAATGGACATTATCACTTTTGGTCAGTAACAGGTAATAGAAAAAGAGAGTACTTACCGGTTAAGTCACTCAATGACAGACAGAATATCCTGTGTTTAAATCTCATAAAATGTTCTTCTGCACTTTTATTGCATGCAAATAGGAAACTGTTACTCCTCTTCACAATCAATTCAATTAAATGCTAGGGGTTTTTGTGGGTTTTTGTTTTTGTTTTGTTTGTTTGTTTGTTTGTTTTTTTCTGAACAAAAGCAGCAATACTGTACTCCACAGAGCTTTCAAGTAATTCTGGGACTACCTCCTTTACATTTCATTTTTTTTTTCCTTTTCTAATCCTGACTCTGCATGTAGTCTTTGTTTAAATCTGCATTACAGTGGTGCCAAAAGCTGAAACTCACCATGGGAGGCTGATTTCGCAGAAAGCAGCTAAAAGAAGTATTTTGTCACACTGAAAAATATTTCTATGTGGTTACACAGAAAATAAAATCTACACATTAAGATATCCTTTCATGCAGAAAAATTGAAATGAAATTCACTTTTTCATTTGGTAACTTATTGCTTGTATTCTAACATTACAGGTCAATCAAAATAAGAATTCAGTGGTTAGATATTTCTCTTGCCCTATTGTGTCAATATCAGTTAATATCAGTGCTTGACAAAATTTATTTCTCACTACCTCATCACCAGTTATAACCTCCTGTCTGACAGCAGAAAAGTTAAAACACAGACAGACTGGATGTAACAAAGAACTTAATCTTAAGTTAAAAGTATCTGGTCTGTGCAGAGAAGTACAAAATACTGAAAGAATTGCTTCTATTCTTTCTATAGAATGTAAGAAAAGCATGTGGTTATAAGTAATAATTGCCAGATTACAAACATTTAAACTGGGCATTGTTTAAATATAATTAGTTCTATGAAAAAAGCGAATAAGCAAGAGAATTGGCCTGAAATTTGATTGTTTTGAAGGTTGCCTATTGCCTGCAGCATTGATTTTTGTCTTTGTCTTTTTGTAGCTTACAGCATGCAAAATTCCTTAATAGCTTTGCTGTTCAGCTTGCTTTTTTCATTATAGAAGTACAAAGGATAGATAAATCTCCAAATCTTTTATGATATAGAAAATTAACAGTGAAGATTATTTTGCGTTCCAATGTGAAGGCTTAAAGAAAGGTGTTTGAAAGCTTCATTGCTGTGACATCAGTCTTGCTTCATTCAAGATTCATATTATTATGCAAAAAAAAAAAAAAAAGAAGTTATTTTATTCTTATTAGAAGTTTGGTCAAGTCATAACAAAGGACATGTGAATACTTTTCCCCTGTAATTAATCAAGTTCCATGTAATTCCATGTAATGTAGTTTTTAATTCTGTGAAGAATTTTTTGTGAGTAAAAAAGAATCCCTGGATAGTTAGAAGAAACAGACCTATATTGTTTTACATATTGAAGATTTAACAAATATTCCATGTTTCTTTCAATCTTCAAGTACAATAAATTTGTTTTAAAGTAGAATTCAGCTTGACAGGTACCTTTATCATTAATCTTTGTGCACTTGTAAAAAATCTATTAAATGCTCTAACAAGCTTATGGAAAGGTTTTGCTTGGTGTAGTATCAATTTCCACATGTAAAAAGAGTGATTTATTTGTGGGAGAAGTAGAGTAAAAAATGTCCAAAATAGTTATTTGATCCAAAGCACAAGCAATGCTTTTTGTGATTGGATGGATTTCTTTCTAGTGAAACTCTGCATGCCCCCAGGGCAGGGTGCAGACACCATCTTCTCTGATCACACCTTAACAACAAGTTACTCATATATAAGGGTATGGGAGAAAACTCCCTGCGTCTGGCTAATGTCCAAGGAATTCATACAGCAGCTCATTCTCCTAATGTAAATGTGGGAGAAATGTTTGTTAACAAATAAATAAAACAGTGTTAAACTGATGCAGCCCAGTTACACAAACAAGAGCATCTCCATATTTTAAGGCTTTCCATTAAAAACACTCAGAGTATTTGGGAAAAGCTGCCAAATGAAAGGGTATAGGAGGGAGGGGAAGGCTGAAACTTGGAGATTTTCTCAGTGCTTAACTTTAGTGTAAGCTGTCGATTCAACCACATACCAGAGCAATGTATTCATACACTGTGTTGGGCACAGGTCTTATAAGAGTGAGTGAGTGAGTGAGTATGTGTGTGTGCGTGAGTACCTCTCACAGAATTTTAGGGATTTTATTTTAAAATATCTGTTCTTCCAGATCTATTCATATGCAGCATTTTTAAAAAGAAACGGATTGTTCAATGGAGGGTCAAATAGTAAGCTCCTATATCAAAACATTTTATGAGATTGTCATGGTTTCAGCTAGGATGGAGTTAGCTGTGTTTGCTAGCAGCTGGTGTAATATAATGGTTTGGATTTAGATGGGAATAGTGTGATAGGGCACTGTCATTTTTTTTTGTTGCTAAATACTGCTCTTCACACTGCCATGCTAGCAAGCAGGCTGGGGCGCACAAGAAGCTGGGACAGCTGACCCAAACTGACCAAAGAAATGTTCCATGCCATATGACATCATGCTCAGTATACAAAGCTGAATGAAGAATAAGGGGGGGGCATTCAGAGTTACAGCATTTGTCTTCCCAAGTAATTTATGTGTTAATTTATGTTATGTATGACAGAGATGGCTTTCCTGAAGATGGCTGAACACCTGCTTGCCAATGGGAAGCAGTGAATGAATTCCTTGTTTCTCTTGTTTTCATGCACTGCTTTTGCTCTACCTGTAACAGCAGTTGTGATAACTTGTATCTGGACTTTGGGATGGCTGGCAACATAGTCAAAATACTGTCTGGAGTGGGGACCTCCCATGAGAATATGACTATAGGTCAATTATCTTACCATATAAATATTGGACAGCCCAAGAGCCCTTTGAGCTCTCCTGTATGGCAGCAGGCTGCACGGCGGGATTTCCCTTTTTGTGAGGATGCTCACTTAAGGTTCTACTCCTTGAAGCTGAGAGATTCCTCGCCGCAACAGCTAAGTAATATAAAGGGTTGATTGTGCAGATAATCCTTTAGACATAAACTGTTGGCCAAGTCTGGGACTAGGTTTGGATCCAGCCGCACCTAGACTCCTCACTGAGAAGGAGTTTAGAAAGCAAGGATGTCCTTTCTGAACCTTGTGACTCAACGGGAGGGTCTCCCTGACAGCTTGTCTGACCCTGTCCTATATGCAGTAAATAACAGTGTTTTACAAGATTCAATGTCAGGGTACACTCTATCGCATTAACTACCGGTTTTATCACACTTACTGCTGATTTTGTTAAATCACTGTTTTACCTTAATAAATATTTCACTACTTCACTCTAACTAGTGAAGTCAATCACTCTGTCCATGACAGGGTGCCTTAATCTCAACCAGAATTTTTTTTCTCACTTTTACTCTTCTGATTCTCTCCCCTGTCCAAAAGCAGGGGAGTGAGCGAGTGGCTGCATGGTTCTAGCAGCCAGCTGGGGGTAAACCATGACAGAGATGGAAATAGTAAACTCAACCAGGGAGGAACCATTTGGAATTTTTACTATTAAAGCCTCACACTTTATTTGTGAAGACAATTATCTAAAAGGGATTACATGTAAGGCTATTGTAAAAAATAAGATAATGAATGGATCATAAATTGAATTATTTTGTATTGCTTATTAATTTATCTAAATTCCAGACTAGTGTAACACTGTATTTTTTGTCAGAAGCAATATAACTGATTTATTTAATAGTACCCTGAGTTTTGTACCTGATAAAACGGAATACAGGAATATGGAATATTTATTAAAAGACAGATCATGATTGACAGATGTTCTGAGTTTATACCTACTTAACTTAATCTATCAAATTATAAAAACTGGAAAAGATAAACTATGCACAGTTATAACTAAGTCTTAAAAAAAATAAGAAAAAAGAAAGACTTATACATTTCTTTCCAATTTTATATTGTTGTCATGCTAGTGGATATTTCAGAATTTCAGGCAGGTTTCACTTTCATAGTGAAATCAAATATCAAACACTAACATAAATACAGAACTTGACACTGTCTTCTGAAGGAAAAGTTGACATGGATTCAAATTTTAAAAACATTGATGTGTGATGAAATGCAGAGTGCAAACAGCTTTGACTACTTTTCAAATGTATTTAAGTACATTCACATTAAATTGAATTCTAATGATCTTTGTAAATGAAGGCACTGTTTGGCAGATGAACCTAGAAGATGAAGGTGTTTCTGAAGTGTTAAGTTGGAATCACTCGGGAGCTGTTCTCTGGCTGTCTTTGTCAATACCTACTGTTTGATTGCTGTTAGCCCTTGTGAGGACTTGAAGGTTTGAAGTCACAAGGATTTTTACAGTTGGAAGAAAAAACCAGCAGAATATTGCTTTCCTTTCACATCTTTGATTTTGTAAATCAATCATTTCTATCATTCTCTATCATTTTACTGAAGGACATAGCCACACTTTTTTCAAAGATGGACAAATTAAATATCAGATACTATCGGTATTTCATTGGCTTTGTAGGGTATTTTGGCTGTCTATTCAGTGTATGAATTTGCAATCCGATAATTACCATTGGTCTTGTAATGAGAATTCTCAGAACATAACCATTACTTTTTTTCATCCATTTTGTATATTAAGATATTCCTTCAGCTTCATAAGCAAGAGTTGAATTCCTGCCTCAGACATTTTTCTCATTTCTAATATTATCCAGAGAGATGCTTCAATTCTCAAAATATTTCTTCTAAACCTCAATACTTCAAATCTTTTCAGTTAAACAATCAATGAATAAGACATAAACCCCTCTTCATAACAAGTTTGTAGAGGCTTTTTTGTCTTTCCGCATTTAATAAGTAGCTCTTTTACAACAGTTGATGATTCAAAACACAGTTATTCCAATACTACCAGTCTTACACAGATATTTACATTTATTTTTCAATGACTCCATTGTATTTGTACAGAAAATATATTAGTATTCGCTTGAAAAGTAGCAGCAGAGAGTCATCACATGAAGATACAAACATTTGCAAATAAGCACCTCAATAGAAATAAATGCCCATGTAGATATAAGAAGAACTTAGAATTTACCCCTTATATGGAGACATAGGAGCAGACATAACTGAAATATTTCTCTGCTACACATGTTCTCTCTGAAGTTAATCCAGATAAAACTTTAAAGAGCTTATGAAAAACACAGTGTTTACTCAGCATACTGTAATATCATTACATACTGTAATCATACTGGGAATTAAATTAAGTGTTAATTTTCTAGAGAGGAGGTTGTCCTTGTTTCCAGATCTTCAGCATGTTGAGTTGTTTTTAAGAAATATCTTTTTCCACACTGAGACAAAAGGAAATTAATTTCTTAAGTGAGGCAAGATGAATCTGGCCACATTTTGTACAGGTTTATGACATAGTGCAGATATATTTCTACTGAAGATTTCATTATATATTTATGGAATCATGGATTTGACACAGTTGGAAAGGACCTCAAGAGATCATCTAGTCCAACTCCCCTGCTAAAGCAGGATTGCCTAGAGCACATTACTCAGGACTGCATCAAGGCAGGTCTTGAAAATCTCCAGAGAAGGGGATTACATTTCTTCATTTCTTCTGAAGATGTTCTGTAAGAAGCTCCAAATTTGAAGGGAAATAGTACAATAGGTCAACTAGCAACGAAGCTACACACAGAGTGTCCTGAAGCCTACTGAATCATGAAAAAGAAAGACCTTACTACAACAAACCAGATGTATGGCATGGCTTGACAAAGCAAAACGTATATGTAGCTTATTTACAATGAAATGTAGAATTTATGAGGTATGATCATGTTTCTCCAACAAAGAACTATGAAAATGTTCTATAGATATTCTTAATTTAACCCAAATTACCAACCATGTATTCCAAACCCTTAGCTGTAACTCCACAGCACCAGACAACCAAAATTTAACAAATTATGGATTTCTATGAAAAAAAAAAAATAGGAAAAAAATTCAAGTCAAAGAATAACATAGAAGTACTTACTTGAACAAAATTTGTGCTCAGAATGTTTCAGCAAAAATAATAAGCATATATAAGCCAGTGGAATCATCTCCATGACCGATGTAATTCTTACTCTGGACTTTAAGAAATTCATAGCATGGATCATTCAAAACATCTGAGTGAGGCTGTTTATTTAAAGAGTAAGTAGATTGATTACAGGTGCCTTTTATTCTGATAATAACATCTCTTTGTTTTATGCCTGAAGGTGGATAATGCATGTTGCAATATTTGTTCTCTTTTCTTTACAGGCAGAAGCTGTAAATTGCCAGATCTCATGACAAGTAGGTTTGGTTTGGGTTATTTTTTTTTGTTTTGTTTTTGTGGTTTGTTTTGTTTTGTTTTAATGCCTCCTTACCCAAATCCATATAATTAATGACGATTTCCCCTTGAATAAAATTTAATTTCTGGCTTTTACTGTAGTGGAGAAAAGCTTGAAAGCATGTTTCACTGCATCTTAAAAATAAAATAAAAAAAAATATAATTGGTTCCCAGAGATACTATTATGTTTAAGCTGTTTCTTCATTCTCAGGGGTCTACCATTATTTTTAAATATGTGAAAATAATATTACTTGGGTAGAGTGTGGTTTCACACAAATGATAGATTTTCTGATTGCTGTAAAGATCTGTTTAACTTTTTTTAATTATATATACACACACAGAAACACACAAACATATATGGTTTGTCTGTGCATAAATATATTTATTTTCTTTAGGGTTAAGTGAATTAAATAGACTACTTCTTAGCACATTTTAAACACAGAGAAACTGTTTTGAATCACAAAACTTCATTTAACTCCATGCAGACCTATACATTAAGAGCAATAGAATCTTGCTGAGGAAAAGCATTTCAAACCCTCATATTAATAAAGACAGGGAAAAATCTAGTGAAAGCCTGATTGAAATAATTTCATTTAGATATTTCTCATTGAAATGAGTATATAGGGATAAGACTGAAGAAGCATGTACTGCTGTACATTAACAAGTCTTATGGAATCTGCTGGTCGAATCCTCATACACTTCAGCTGTTTTACCTTGGACAAAACAGATTCCAGTGGGTTCTTTGCCCTAGTCTAGGCTACAGAATCTGCATACATTATCTGTATGTAAATAGCAAAAAGGAGGCAAAGCAGCAAGCTGGTAGATGCTCACAAAAGAAAATCTGTCCTATCATTTCCCATCATGAAAAATTAATCTAAAACATGTAAAATTGTCTGTCACAGAGATTCCTGAGACCTATTTTTACAGAAACATAGGATCACTACAACAGTTCAGAACTCTGTCCCACCTGGTGAGATATTGTGACACTGAGAGAGAGTACAGTCTGGTGCTTCAAGCAAGGAGTCAAAAGACTCTGTATTAATTGAAAATAAAATAAATACTAATTTCTTACAAACCATGAACACTTCAGACATAAATCAGTAAATTTACATTATTTTGCAAGACTACCATTAAGATCACAGCCTTGTGCAAGAGAAGTGGTGAATTCTCAGGTAAATATATTTTTTTAAATTTTTTGTTTTGTTTTGTTTCAAAGTCATGTTGTTAGAAAATTGTCTTGATTCAGTCCTTTAAAAACAATTATTGGGGTGTTTAAATAATGCCATTGGAAACTTTATTTTGTGCTGTATCCAAAATATGTGAAAAAGTGCCCATCTTCTCCTTTTTAAAGTATCTGTTAGTCTTCCAGTCTACATTTAACCTTTTTTCCAATAATACCATAAAGTCAAAAAAAATTTCACATTAGATTTTTTCTTTCTTTTATTCTTTTTCTCTATTTTTTAACAGTCCATTATCTCTAAGTAAGCTTATACTTTTAATAGATAATGAAAACAGTAATATTCTATATTCCAAAAGACAGGCATTTACATAACTGATATATTGAAACATGCTGAAACAATTGACATTGTAAAATATTATGAGCACTAAAAGTGCTTTTTTTGTTAATCACTGTAAATGGTTCTGACATTTTTTAAGGGCCAATTTTATGTGGATATTATCCAAACGCTTTGGGTAAAACAATTTGTTATTTAAAACCTCTTAACATGGATTGATGGTACTCCAATTTGTTTCAAGAGACAATTATATAGCCTTTTAGAGGACAACAATAACCATATCTACAGAAAGCATTAATTTCATTTAGATATTTTTGGTTATATTTGTTGTCAGTAAATAACATCATAATTTTCTATGTAAAAGTACAATTTTTATGGTAAAAATTAGAAAAGGGTCTGCCTTTCATTTCAAATATTTATTTTTAGAACTTATGAACATGTAATGGATTTTAACAAGCCTGAGATATTCCATGGTTTTGTGAAATGAAGTAAGAGAATGTTTACTTACCTCCTTACTATCACAGCACTTTATTTTAAAGGTTTCAGACTCGTATATTCAATTTTTTTCAGGTACCTTAACTTTCCTCCTAGAAAACAAACTTATGCATTTCAATGTTGTTAATTTATATATATAAAAAAATATTGCTTGAAATAACTAGTTCACATTCATTAAATTTCCTATAGGAATTATGTTTTGTGTTCATTATTAATGTTTCAGTTCTTTCAGAAAGGTAACTACATGCCATATCTGTAAAGTATCCAAGTCTAGCATACTGGAACAGTATTCTTTCAGTCATTTCAATCAAGATGACTTCATGAATTTACCAACTGAAAATGTCTAAAATGTGTATTCACAGAGATATTTTCCTCAAAGGCTGTGAAACAGCAAAGATCTGATCTTGTCTGATCATCTGGAAGTACCAGAATAGGTGGGCTCATAGTGCTTATTAAGCATGATATTTGAAAGGATTTGGGAGCACAAAGATCATAGTTTTACTTCATCATGCTGCTTCCCTTATGGCACTGACTGGTAAACGTTATCTGTGGACTGCATTTCACTCCTCCAAGTGGCTTTTCTTCCTCAGGCTTCTGAAGTGAGGGGCTGGGGATGAAGAATATATCACTGAAAGCAAGTGGGGGGAAAAAAACAAAACAAAACAAACAAAAAAAAAATCCCAGAACAACAGAGAAAGAGCTTTTTCTTCTTACTGAATGAACAGTTATGCTTTCCTTGACAATCTGACATTTGTTTATTTTCTCAAAGTTTTCTACTTACTCTTCAGACTCAGTTTTAGAAGATACCCAAGACCACACAGGCTTGCTTCTGCAAGGCTCTATTCTCCTTTTCCTTCAGTCCCTACTGTGGTAGAATCCATTGTTTTGTTGCAGCCATGTGACTCCAGGGTGTCTCTGTGTAAGTAAGTGAGTGAAAAAGGCAGAAAATGTGAATTAATTATTTTGCATTAAAAAATACCTTTCACAACAACTGGTCAAGATCATGATTTCATGAAAACTCAGTTGAGAAAACTGCTTTTTATTTGCAAATTCTTGAATGATTTTCTTTTATTGTGGCTCTTCTTGCACAGTCCAAGCTTATTTACACTTTAGACTATTTGTGAGTGTGTTACTGTGTTGTTTTTGGATGGGACAGAGTTAATTTTCTCCATAGTAGCTAATATGGGGCTATGATTTGTGCTGAAACCAGTGTTGATAATAGAGAGATTTTTTTGTTGTTGTTGCTGAGCAGTGCTTACACAGAATCAAGGCCTTTTCTGCTTCTCACACAACCCCACCAGCAAGTGGGCAGGAAATACACAAGAAGCTGGGAAGCAACACAGCTGGGACAGCTGGTCCCAACTGACCAAAGGGGTATTCCATACCATATGACATCATGCACAGCAATGCAAAAAGCTGTGTGAAGGAGGAAGGGAGAACATGGAGTTATGGTATTTGTCTTCCCCAAGTAACTGTGATGGAGCCCAGCCCTGCTCTCCTGGAGATGGCTGAACACCCGCCTGCTGATGCGAAGTGATGAATGAATTCCTTGCTTTGCTTTCCTTTCTTATGCAGTTTTTGCTTTACCTATTAAACTGTCTTAATCTCAACCCACAAGTTTTCCCTCTTTTAGCCTTCAAATTCTCTTCCCCATCCAACTTGAGAGTAGTGAGTGAGTGGCGGTATGGTACTTAGTTGCTAGCTGGGGTTAAACCACGACAGTTATTTTCTCTGAAGATTGCTAACAAGTTTGTTCAAGAATAAACTGATGTGTAAGGATTGTACCTCAATATTTGGCTGAATAGCAAAAATGCATGCTTCCTTTATCTAGTTAAGACTATTATATTTTAGATTAATGTGATTAGTTGTTCAACTATATATAGTAGTTTAGTCAGGAATCAAGAAATCTGATTGTCTGAGGACACAATCTCAAAATTATGAATACTCAGTAGCACTAGGTTTACTGTAAAATCTTAAAAAAGTGTGGAGACTGAGTAGTGTTGATAGCTCCTTCTATGGTCTGCCTTTCTTGCTGGCTATTGCCTGCAGCTGACACACCAACCGTTACCTTCAGTAATCACCTACCCTCCAGCTATTTCACTCAACTCTGTCTGGTAGCTCAGGATAAATCATGTCACTAATCACAATGGACTGCAAGAGAATGTCTCCAGAAACCAGACTTCCCGAGATTTGTCTAGCAACCTAATTTATTGAACACTTTTTTCATGGAAATTTCTTTACTCATGTCAGTATGATAAACAGCAAGTGTAACACTCTGTGCCAGTATCACACAGTGGGCTAAACTGTTCAGGAACTTAAACAGCCAGGAACCAGATTAGGCAAACCAAAGCTCAAAAAATTTTAAATCTGGCCAGGGACATCAAGGGCAACAAGAAAAACTTGTATAAGTATGTCAGAGATAAAAGGAAGAGTAGGGAATGTTGTCCCTCTCCAGGAACAGGAGATACGGTAACCCAGGATATGGAGAAGGCTGAGGTACTGAGTGACTTTTTCATCTTGGTCTTCACCAGCAAGGGTTCTAACCACACCGCCCAAGTCTCAGAAGGCAAAAACAGGGACTGTGAGAACGAAGAACCACTTACTATAAGAGAAGATCAAGTCCAAGAGTGTCTGAGAAACCTGAAGGTTCATCAGGTCCATGGGACCTGATGAAATCCATCCACAGATCCTGAGGGAGCTGGTGGATGAAGTTGCTAAGCCACTAGCCATCATATTTGAGAAGTCATGGCAGTCCAGTGAAATTCCCACTGACTGGAAGAGAGGAAATGTAAGCCCTATTTTCAAAAAGGAAAACAGGAAGACCCAGGGAACTACAGGCTGGTCAGTCTCATCTCTGTGCCTTGCAAGGTCATGGAGCCGATCCTCCTGGAATCTCTGCTAAGGCACATGGAAAATAAGGATGTGAATGGTGGCAGCCAACAAAGCTTCATCAAGGGAAGTCATGCCAGACAAATTTGGTGACCTTCTATGACTGGGTTACAAAGTTGGTGGATAAGGGGAGAGAAACAGTTGTCATTTATCTGGACTTGTGCAAAGCCTTTGACACTGCCCTGCACAACATCCTGGTCTCTAAATTGGAGAAACACAGATTTGAAGGATGGATCACTCAGTGGATAAGGAACTAGCTGGATGGCCACACTCAAAAGGTTGTGGTCAATGGCTCAATGTCTAAGTGGAAACACTTAGTGATGAGTGGCATTCCTGCAGGGTCAGAACTGGCACCAACGCTGTTTAACATGTTTTTCATGTTACATGCATGGGAGTGCACCCCCAGCAATGACACCAAGATCGGCGATGTGGTTGACATGCTGAAGGGAAGGGATGCCATCCAGAGGGACCTGGACAAGCTTGAGAAGTGGGTCTATGTGAACCTCATGAAGTTCAACCAGGCCAAGTGCAAGGTCCTGCACCAGGGTCATTGCAGTCCTAAGCACAAATACAAGTTTGGCAGAGAATGGATTGAAAGCAACCCTGAGGAGAAGGACCTGGGGGTGTCGGTTGATGAGAATCTCAACATGAGCTGGAAATGTGCACTCACAGAAAGCAAATCACATCCTGGGCTGCATCAAAAGAAACATGACCAGTAAGTGAAGGGAAGTGATTCTACCCCTCTATTCTGCTCTGGCGAGACCCCAGGACCCCTCTATTGTGTCCAGGTCTGGAGGCCTCAACACAGGAAGGACATGGATACATCCAGAGCAGGGCCACGAAGATAAGCAAAGGGCTGAGTAATCAAGTCCTGAGTAATGTACTCTAGGCAATCCTGCTTCAGCATGCGAGTTGGACTAGATGATCTTTAGAGATCATTTCCAACTCTGTCTAATCCGTGAATCCATGAATCTAGTAGCAACAAAGCTGACAGTTGCCATAAGGGTTGGACAGAGAAGATATTTTTTATGTTTGTCATTCACTTATACATATTTTACTCTCTAAATTATCTAGGATGATATTAGAGCAGGTAACTGAAAAGGAGAGGAAATCGTGCTATCTTAACAACAGGTATCTGAACACAAAGAAATTCAGAAAATATCAGCACTTTTCATAGTGCCTGAATAAAAGTAGCCTGTACTAATGAGGTGTGTTACTATTATGCTGGATCCACACAACTGGAAAAGCCACAAAAACAAGAGAGAAATGTGGCAAGGGTCTTGATCATAAAGGACAAAAAAGAAAATAAAAACGTGAAAGATAAAAGAAATCATACTTAAAATACATATTCTCACAAGGCTTCACATTTTATACATGCCTTATAAAACTCCTAATTCTGTTTGGTATATTAGATAACTTGAGAAACCCATCTGTAAAATAACTCTATGTGCAACTAAAAATGAAATTCACCTTTAGCATTTATCCTTCAGGAAAGGTCTTTAAATAAAATACTGCTTTTCATACTCAGTTGTTCTCATTGTGTAACTATAGTTGTCCCCCTTCTAGCTTTTACCCTTATTAGACTGGAATATATCTTACAGTTTTGCAAAACCTGAGAAAACATCTTATGAAATGTAGTTGCTCAAAAGTGCTTGATTACTAAATTATATTAAGAGCAGATGTTTTGATGCTTTTGATTAGGAAATAGCAATTAGAACATTCTCAGTGGGGTTCAAGACACTTAACATGTCAACAGTGTGGTTTCTTCTGAACCATAACATCTTTGTGTCAATATAGGGAAAAACCAAGAATTATCTGAGTTATTTTAGCTATCATCTGCTTTAGGAAAGGCATAGTGCCTTAAAGAGTCTTCATAAACATCAAAGACAAATTTAACTAGCTACCTCAGTTATATACTGAAAAGTTTACATTTGGCCAACTAAACATACTTTCTCACTAAAGACCTCTTTCACAGCTGATACTGGACAGGTAAGTGAATTATAACATGCAACTTAAAGAGAAAGGGAAAAAAAAAAAAATGGGATCACTGTCCATGCCTAACTGTCTCAAGCAATTTTAGGTGCAATCATAGTGCTGCTACAGTGATTTTGAGGCTAAGATCTCTATTCGCCTTAAGAAGTAGAAAGGTTATACTGCAAGTCTGTGTCATGTAGTGGTGTTTCCTGCACTTGCTTTCTAATACTTTGCTATCTCTTAGAACACCTGTTGCAGAGTGCTACAGTCATAGGTGATTTTCTTTCTCATGGAGAAAGTGCTAAAAGCAAAGTATTGAAGTCATGTCCTATGGTGTCATGACATGACTGCAGCATGCATCTTAAACAGGGTTTCTAGATCCAGTTACATGCATGCAGCCTGTTACAATAAGCAATGTCTTACAAAGAAAAAATATTCTGTTTTGACCCTCTTGAAACATTTCTTGTTTGCTTACATGAAATTATATGTCATCAGATTTGAGACATTCCATTTCAATGTTTCAAGTTCTGTGAAACAGGGTTTTTAAGAAAAAAAAAAACAAACCCTAAGAATTAAAATGTTCTCTGCATTTATTTTTCTGTTTAATTTATATAAGCCCCATCTTCTGTAATTTTGCAGAATGCATTTTTTCATAGAAGACATTACTAGGTTTAAAATAGAAAAACAAAGAGAGACAAAGAGAAAGAGGTGGAGAAATGAATTATTTATAGATCTGCTTTAGAAATATCTGGCTACTGCACAGTAGCTGGCAAATAAAAAGTCACATACCTTTTTGCCAAAATGCATATGCCATATGGTTGCCAAAGACAAACCATCTGCATTAGCTGTCCTTTGGGTAGGTGATATCTTGTTTCCTGAATGACCACTTTTACTGTGTCCAGAATAAAAAAGTGTACAGAAAAAAAAAGTATGTTAAAATAAAGGAAGAACAGCTTTCCACATTTGAAAGCTGAAAGAAGCACATTTAAAAAAATCTAAAACAAAATCAAACCAAACAAAAAAACCCCAACAACAACAAACCAACACAAAAAAAAAAACCCTGAAGGAGGCTTTTTAACAATGTTTTCCTAAATACAGATTAAAATGCTAATATTTTTTTCTGGTAGGCCTGTGAGCATTTTGAGAGCAATCACCCGCTTCAGTTAATTTCTCTGCTGGAAAAGGTTCTCAGTGCCTTTACAGATATTACAAAGTAGCTAAATATTGGGCCAGAGTTTCATAGTATCATAAAATTGTTTGAATTAGAAGGAAAAGATCTTTAAAGATCATCTAGTTCAACCCCCATGACATGGGAAAGGACATCTTCCACTGGAGCAGGCTGCTTAAAGACCCATCCAACCTAACCTTGAACACTTTCAATGATGGAGCATCCACGACTCCTCTGGGCAATTTGTTCCAGTGTCTCACCTCCTGTATTATAAAAAAGGTCTTCCTTATGTTATATCTAAATCTAAACCTACCCACTTTAAGTTTAAAACCATTGTCCCTTATCCTATTACTACAGGTCTTGGTAGAGAGACTTTCTCCATCTTTCTTATCAACGCTCTTTATATATTGAAAGGCTGCAATAAGGTCTCTCTGCAGAGATGCTGTTGCATAATTCTTTTTTCAATGTACCCCTTCAAGAAACAAACCTCACAACTTAAAATCAATATCTTCAAACTTTGTACTTTTTTTTTTTTTGGTACGTATTCCGTAAAATGTTTGTAGAAAGTTTACTGTACTCTCTGATGTCAGATATTTGTTTCAGATAACTTTTATTTCAATTTCCTTTTACTAGACATTTTGAACCACACCTTTCCTGATGTAGTGCTTGATCAACAATGAAAACAGCAATATTGTTTCCACAGAATATGATAAAATTTTCCCTTCGCACAATATTCACTAGAATAATGTATCACAAAGAGTATCGTTCTTTGTAATATCTTGTTTTCCTCCTTGCTCTATAGACAGTTAACTATTTTATATCACATGTATCTTCCTCAATTTTTCTCAACTGCTGCACAAGTCTTCATCAGTTACCAACCCTCATGTCAACTTGGAAAGTTACAATCTTTTTTTTCTTTTTTTTTCTTTTTTTTTTTTTTTTTTTTTTTTTCCCAGTATGCAGCATTAGTATCTTTAAAATATTTGACATTCCTTAATACTTTGGAAATAGTTCAGACTATACATTTTTATGCATCTGATTGTGATTGTCTGTGTCACTTTTGGAGATATATATCCTGTTTTTTTGGCTATCACTTTAAATTATCTGAACTCTGGCCAGTATTCGAGACCCGAAGTAGGTGGTGAAAACAGGCCACAGTATAATTTGCTTTATCACATTATGTGGGGTAGCAAGTAAACATTTTACTCTTTTCTCTGAATTTCTTAATCTGCTTTCTGTTTTTAGAGTAGGTTCTAAAAAGTTGATATCTTCCCTCTGAAAAATGTGAATTTGTTAATTTATTTTGAAAGTAAACAGGGAAAACTTCGGCCTTGTGTATTTGTTCCAAAAACAGAAAAAAAAAAGAATATAATTGTTATTATGCACATGTATTTTGAGATAACGGCAGGGGTGTAAATCAAACACCAAGGTATCTAGATCACTTGGGTTCTGTGTTTCAGACAGACAGGAATAAAATCCTAGACCACATAGCTGAAAAGATCTTTGAACCAACATTTTGTGACAGGCAGGTGACACAAGATTTATGTGATATTTTTGAAATACATTAAGATCTTGGTAAAACCTGATTTCCAGATTCAGCTCCTCTTTTATGCCCAGAAGTTTACATTATTCTTACTAAGCCTGATGTGAGCATTTTTGATATGGGAAACCAGAACTTTTGTGTATATGATTAGCTAGAATTCTTAAGAGATTCTTTATATGACTCCTTAGAAGCACAGAACTTCTTGAAACAACCTTGATTTTTTTCACAGGACATCTGCAGAATTTTAAATTATTTCGTCTTAAAGAAAGCATATTCTACTGCAAGCAAGCAAAATATTAACCCATTTTTATTCCAATTGTTACATGTTCACTTTGATGATCTATTTTGTTACTTCATCTTATTCCTTTGACTGTAGTAATGAAAAAATGACATACTACAAATAATAGCAAATGAGAGAATCTTTAGATACTGAAAAAATATATTTTTAACAATTATATTTTCTATGTAGTCAAGAAAAAGAGGAAAACAAACAAAAAATAAACAGAGCATCTGGGATAGAAGAAGTGGAAGGCAAACAAATCTGAAGCAATAGCCTGAAAAATAATTACATGAGCAAGCAATGTGCGCCTGTCACAAAGAAAGCCAATGACAGCCTGGAAAAGTCTTTTCAGCACATCAGGGGAGGTGATCCTGCCCTCTGCTCTCCCCATCCATGTCCAGGCTTCCCAATACAGGAGAGACCTGGACGTACTAGATGGAGTTCAGTGAAAGGCCATGATCAGGGGACTGGAGTATATGACATATGAGGTGTTGCAAAAGCTGGGACTGGTCAGCCTGGAGAACACTCCGGGAGATATTATAATTGTATACAAATTCCTGCTGTATAGGAATGATGAAGACAGAGTCAGACTTTTCTCGCTTGTGCCCAGTGACAGAAGAAGAGGCAATGGGTAAAACTGAGATATAGGAAATTCTATTTAAATATAAGATAATTTTTTTATTTATATTTTTAAAATGTGAGGGTGGTAAAAGTCTGGGATTGTTTGCCCAGAGGGTGTCTCCATCCCTGGAAATCTTCAAAAGCCATCTGGACATGGTCCAGGTCAACCAGCTCTACATTGCTCTGCTTGAGCAGGGGGTTGGACCAGATGACGTCTAGATACCACTTCTGTGATTCTGTGAAAAGCTATGTAAAAAAAAAAAAAAAAAAAAAGAAAAAAGAAAAGGTTATGATACTCATGAAGAAGTATAATTGAATGGGGAAATTGCTATAATGCACTTAGTCTGGCTGCTTTGAAAATAGAAGTTTCATGTAGTTACTATATCTTTCATCATAGTAGATATAATCCAAAGCTCATGGAAGGAAAGAAGAAGGGGAAAAGGATGAGGAAAAAGAAGAGGAGGAAGAGGACGGAAGCAAATATGCATCAAATGTTTCTGAATGCTTTACAAGGAACTTGGTTTCTGAAGCTCTCATTTGACAGGAAAAAACTAAAGCAAAAAAAATATTAAGAAGTAGGCACTCAGAATAGACACCTTACACATATCTGCACATCTATATTGACTACATAACTTAGATAAATTCATAAATATTTTTTAACATGTAAAATTCAAATAATTTTAATTCTTATTTAGATATGTAAGTACAATAGTAAACACATACATTTTATCCAGAATAAAAGTCACATTACTAGCTTGGTCTGCTGAAAAGCACAAACCATTTTCTTCTTATGAACTTTAAAGGCACCTCATTCCATTATCCAAAGCAGTTCAAAGCAGATTTGCTCACATAAGACTGAACAATCAGTACAAGAAAACGTACTTTAATATCCGTGCCAAAACACAGATATTTTCCATGTACAATTAAAGCTTTTTCAAGATAAAGTTAGTCTCTATAGGTTTGACTTTAAAAAGTTATTTACATAGGTAACATTTCAAGGAACATTCAAAGTTTAACGAAAATGCACTTTAAATTAATTAAAAGCAAGATATTTTAATTTCTAAATTACACCAGAGAATTGATATATAGATAGTAAATAAAATTAAATGCTTTTTAAAGGTGAAAAAAAATGAGTCTTTAGTGCTGGTACCTACATTTAGATTATTTTCTGACAGCAGCAGGCAACTTTGTCATCAGAAAGGCAGGAAATCACTTTACATGATCCAGATGCAGACACAAGAAATAAAGAAGTTTGAAAACAGGATATACACCTTTTATAAAAAAAATTGTACTTTCATTTAACTGAAATGGAAATACAGAAAAAATAATATAATCCAAACATAAAATAATTTTAAGTAGGATTTGTTTGGGGACCTAAGACTTAGAAATGTTTGTAAATTTCAAAATCTCAATTTTTTTGAAAGTTAGAATGCTTATTCTTCTTTCCATTCACTTGTAAATTAAGCATATATATTACTCACATTAAAAATTTTCCCGTATTTCACATGGCCTTAAATCTGAGTACAAAATCATCTTCAACATACAGCACTGTCTCTGTAGTTATCTGTTTCAATCATTTGTGTCATATTCCTCCATAATTTATTATATATGGTGGTGATTTAAAACAAACTCATATGGTGCAAAGTTATCCAAACATACTGGCATCACATTTAAAACAATTTTTATGTTGGTTTTTGGTACTGCACATTTTACTGTCTCTTTCACTTTTTACAGAACTTATCAGAATTTTTGCTTTTTTGATTTGTCTGATTTCTGGGAAATTACCCTGTCCTCCAAATAACCTAGTGATAATTATATATTTTTAAGTGATATATAGAAGTCCCTTACATATTCCAGTATTTATTATTGCTCTGTATAACACAGAAACCATGATTCCCTGCGCTGTCCTGTGCATATTGTTTAATATTTTTCTACTAAAACCCTCTTAACTTGATGGTCAAGAACAGATATCCACATCATCTTTTCCTTTTTGTCATTCCTAAAAATAACTGAGTAAATATTTCAGTGCTACTTTTTGTATCTTCAGATCAGTTGCTTGAGAACAACTCCTATTACAACACCTGTTTTTCTGTTAATTTAAAAAGTATCTGGAGTGTTCAATCTTTTAATATAATTTCAACACTTTTGTCTGTCCATTTACTGTCACATACAAGTATGACTCCTGAATTGTTCTCTTTATGCTTTGTTCTCTAAATCTTCACTGTTAACCTCCATAGCAGACCTGATCTTGCACAAATATAACCATAGGGTTATTATTTGCACTCAGGAGTTCTGTTGCAGTCAATAAATACATGAATATCTGTACCGTAACACATCTGAACTGTTGTAGGATCAAGATACAATTAAATGGTTGGTATCATCAAATACTTTGTGATAAAGAAGCTGTATTGCAGACCACTCCAGCATGTGTTTTTTGTTTTGTAATGAGGCCATCATTTGGATGGCAAATACATGCTTATATCATGGAAATTTTTATTTCTATTAGCTAAGCCTCTGAAGTCATTTCAAGCCATATGTATTTGAACTGTTTTATTTTCTTTTCTTTGAACACTTTTCAGAACATTGGACTTAATAAACTATATTTAGAAACAGCAAGGCTGATTTAGAACAGAAATGCTCTTTTCATGAATAAATTTTAAAATTTCATTAGATATCATAGGTAAAAATTTCTCTTTACCTAGAAGAAGATTTTTCTGAAAAGCAGCAAACTCTTAAAGCAGCAAAGTCACATTTCAGCACAATCTCAAGACTAGACTTATAGAGCAACTTCAACACTTACTTTGTATTATTTAATCCAACAACTTCAAATAATTAATGAAAACCTACTGAATTTACAGTTGTATAGCACAGATTTTGTCTTTTTTTAGAGTGAAGTTATATTGTTCTCTCACTTGGCACAGTGTAGCAAAGCAAAAGAAGTAATTCTTCTTTGCCCAAGAAAACTGTATTGAAAAAAAATCTACCTTCCCTTTCTGAGTCCACTTCTTTTATTTTTTTTCCTGAAACTTGTGTCTGATATTTCCTTAACAGCATTGAACTTCTGTTTGGTATTTAATTTTTCCTATAGGAGGAAACAGGATATATTTTTAGGCTCTCCAGATGTACATTGCCCCAGAATCGAAGAAGCAACAGTATGAACTGGTTTGGTGGCAAATTCTACTATTAGGTCTCTTCAACCTGGCTTCTGTAGAGTATCCTGCTAATCTTCTTTCATGTTCCAAATGAATGCTTGTGTTTATTAATATTGAGATACCCATAGGTCAATGGTGCTAGAACTCCAAGTTCTTCAATAAAGTATCCTTTTTTACAGATTTAATTGATTATATAATATAATTATCTACTTCACACAGAACAAATGAAACTGATTCATACTTGCATATAGATCTACAGCATCATAGGACTAGATATGCTAATAAGGTATACCAACATTATCATTATTATTATCAGACATTGGAATGGGCTGTCCAGGGAGGTGGTTGAGGCACCATCCCTGGAGGTATTCAAGAGACGAGTTGACATG
>JAOQGH010000001.1:158006053-158053475 GCA_025769975.1 Gallinago jamesoni
GCAAAAGGACAACTAGAGAAAACGTGGGCCCACTGTTGAATGAGACGGGTGCCATGGTGACAGAGGATGCAGAGAAGACAGAATTGCTGAATGCTTTCCTTGCCTCAGTCTTTACTGCTCAGGCCAGCCCTGAGGGGTTCCACACTTTGAAGAGAGAAAGAGAGAAAGTCTGGATGAAAGAAGACTTCCCCTTGGTTGAGGAAGCCCAAGTTAATAGGGAGCCGTTAAAAAACCTGGATATCTGCAAATGCATGAGTCCTGATGGGATTCACCCGCAAGTCCTGTGGGAGCTGGCAGAAGTCATTGCTGGGAAGCTCTCCATCATCTTCGAAAGGTCCTGGAGAACAGGCGACGTGCCTGAGGACTGGAGGAAAGCACATGTCATCCCAGTCTTCAAAAAGGGCAAGAAGGAGGACCTGGGAAGCTACAGGCTAGTCAGCCTCACCTCCATCCCTGGAAAGATGATGGAATGACTCATTCTGGGCATCATCTCAAAGCATATGGAGGAAAATAAAGCTATCAGAGGTAGTCAACACGGATTCACCAAGGGGAGATAATGTCTGACTAGTCTGATAGCCTTTTATGATGTCATGACTGGTTGGATAGATGAGGGGAGGGCAGTGGATGTTGTCTACCTTGACTTCAACAAGGCTTTTGACACAGTCTCCCACAGCATCCTCATAGATTAGTTTAGGAAGTGTGGATTAGAGGAATGGACACTGATGTGCATTGAAAACTGGCTGAAACCTCAGAGGGTTATGATTAGTGGCACAGAATCTAGTTGGAGGTCTGTAGTAAGTGGAGTCCCCCAGAGGTCAGTACTGAGTCCAGTCCTCTTCAATATATTTATCAATGACCTGAGTGAAGGAGTATAATTTACCCTCAGTGAGTTTGCTGATAATACAAAACTGGGAGGGGTGGTTGATACATCGGAAGGCTGTGTTGCCATACACAAGACCTGGACAGGCTGGAGTGTCGGGCAGAGAGGAACCTGATAATCCCATGCACCAGTACCAGTTGAAGGCTGACCTGTTCAAGAGCAGCTCTGAGGAAAAAGACCTGGGAGTCCTGGTGAACAACAGGATGACCATGAGCCAGCAATGTACCCTTGTGGCCAAGAAGGCCAATGGTATTCTGGGGTGCATCAGGAAGAGTGTGACCAGGAGGTCAAGGGAGGTTATCCTCCCCTTTTACTCTGTCCTGGTGAGGCCCTATCTGGAGTACTGTGTATTATGAAGGTAAAATTGGCCCATGTTACATTACTATTTCTACTAAGAAGTCAGTTCAATAATCTACCTATGCTAAAGAAAAAAATATTATGTCTTTTAAAGCCTACTTCTTGAAAATTCATGAGTGGAAAGAGGGTGTGAAAAGATCCTCTAAAGAATAATCTGTGATCATCTCATTGAAGTTCTCTCATTTAGGAGATTCATGCTTCATTGCTTTCCCTCTCACATAGTCAACTACATACATAAAAGCTGGATACAATTAAGTATGAACCTTTGTAACTCTAACTGAGAGATTTAATCAATATTTGCATAACAAAGGAAGTGGATAGCATTACACTAAATTTACAGAGTAGAAGTATCATACAGTCAGAGCTAGGGATTCCCATGAAAAGAATCTTCCATAAACATTATGCATAACTGATCCAGAGATCTCTTATCTGGGTTAGTTAAAATACTGTTCTGATGGGTAAATTCAAAACAATGAGGTATTAAAACTTCTGCAGCAGGCAGGCTAACACAGACCTGTAGTTCAGTTTTCAAGATATACCTTCATTTTAGTGAGGAATCTTAAAAGAAACAAATGCTTATTGTTATTATATTGTAATTTAAATGTGCGTGACACAGGAACTATTATCAAAATCATATGTGAACCAGAGCTCTTTTTTCAGCATAACAGTTTATTATCGAGAGATATGGTTATCACCTTATTAATACAAGTTACTTTAAAGTTATTACTGTGCTGTCATTTTTAAATGGTAGTCTCTAAAATGGAAAAAAAACCAAAAACAACAGCAACAAAAACTGTTGAAAGATTTTTTTTAAAGAAAACCTTTAATTAATTTATTTTCTACTTCTATTTGCAAGAATACTTTTTCCATTTTACCTATTTCTTCCCTCACTGTATCATACCTCCTTTCTTAAGTCATAGCCTTCAACCTTGTATAAGAATAAACTCATTGTACCAAAGACACAAGCCTTTTAGCATTATTCTGTATGGTGCATATTTTGCATTATGAAACTCTAATCACTATTATGGGGTGTTCAAGTTGTGTAATAACAGACACTAGATCACTAGAGTCACAGAAAAGATCAAAAGTTAATTATTTTTGTTTGTAATCATTTGATATATTTGACAGATAACTTCCTTACTTCTTCCTCTCTCTTGTCTAATACTATAACGAATTTTCATCTTGTTGAATAGTCAAAGATACTATGGTGAAATCCTTACTCCCGGCAAGAAAACTTCACAGTAGAGGCACTGTCCCAAGTCATAGCAACAAACAGTGGCACATCTGAGAACCTTAGGCTCAGGGGTAACTTCATCAAAAGGGACCCAATCATATCTGAGATATTCTTAATGTTAATGCAGAATTATTATTTTGGATTCAGATCCATAGATTGAGTGAAAATGCACAGAAATAATCAAGTTTAAATCATTTGGAAACAAAGTACCATTTGTTTGAAAGGAATAAAGTCAGTAAGAAATTAAATATGATATACACTATATGTCTCTCATATAACTATAAAAAGGAAAAATAAAGAGTGATTTATTTTTATGAAGCAGAAAAATATGCGGAAAAAGCAAATTTATTTTTATTTCAATGACTTTGTCTTTCCTTTGGCTTCCACAGTATCCCCTGCAGGGATTTAGCAGACGTTGAGAAACTACCTTCCAGGGCCTGTCACATCCCAAACATACTAAAAAAAGAAGCATTTACATTGACCCTGATTTCCATAGGAAATAAAATTAGACTCAATATTCAACCATAAAAAAAATATGATTTGAGGAAAATAATTTTTCTGTAAGTGTTCTCCAGAGAACCTCTGCAGGCTTCAACAGCTGAGCTCTCATGAAGACTTATTCTAATTCAGCTGCATAAAATCTCACCTCACTGGCCCTGCAGCACATACAGCATAGGCTTATTTTTAAAGCCCTCTGATCCATAAACAAGCTCTTGAAAATCCTCTGCCTTGACCAAAGCACCCCAGAAACTCATGTTCAGAGTCTGGAAACAGACTGGGAGTGCAGAGAAAAACCTGAAACATGTTACATTAGCAGTAAGTACATCCTATAAAACCAACAAAACAATGTATGAGAGATGCAAATTTCCTGGTGGGACTGAGAGATAGCATCAAGCTGAATAAATCCATTGGTCCAATTTCAGCTGAAAACTTGAAATTTCACTTCTGGCATTCATTGAAACCCTGAGCCTGAGTTCTGGCAAATAGAATCATAAGGCTCCTGTCTGAGGACTTGACTTAAAAATTTGAAAGTCAGTGCGTCACACTAAATGTTGAAGATGTGCTGTCTCTGAGGTGAAATTGCATGTTTCTTTTCAGACTCAGACAGGATGAACAAGCAAGTGACAAATTTTTGTCTCAGGAACTCATGTAAAAAAACACTTCCTGCCTTATTAATTCAATACTGCTCTTGTTTAAGACAAACATTTTCTCCAGCTCAGCTCTATACAATACAATACACGCATTTCTTTCACCAGTTGTTTTATTCTGGTTGTTATTGGGTTTGGCTTTTTTTTTTTTTAATTGAGTGAAAAATGGAACCCCATGTAATAAACATGCCAATTTAAAAACTCATTGTAAAGAGTTTTTAAACAACAAAGAGAAACTCTGGTGAAATTCAGATTCTTCCATTGAAATAGTGAAATGGTATTTTGGGAAACAAAAAATAAATACTTTTCAGTACTGGAACTGTGACTTTTATAGAGAAACATTTTCCTTCTTTTAGCTTTAATGTACCACAGTATTACCTCAGGGCTGAGTTTTGCTCATACTCTATATCTGCATGATAAAGATATTTAGCAACACATTTTCAATTAGAATTTTTTAAATTAACATTTTTAACTGGAAATATCTACAAATAATGCACATACTGGACAAGTCATTTTTGTATGTTCCCCAAACATTTGCAACACCAATGCAATAACCTCAGCTGCTGAAACTATAAACTGGTCAGATGTTTATTTAAAAGGTGCCATCCTTACAAACTTATGTTTTAGAATTACAGCCCTTGGCACCACTGAAAGGATTCTTAAATTAAGACCTAAAACTTCCTACATGTAAGTGCCTTCTAATGGCTAGGGATGACCTAATTTACTTTAATCAAGTATACAGGGAGTCTACCAACTCAGTAAACCTTCACTGGATCTAATGAAAATTTAGATAACTAAGTCACATGTAGAGAACTCCTTTACATAAACATCTATACTTATGGGTCAGAATTTGAATTCCTTTTTTTTACAGTGTACGACCATGCTGTCCAAACTGCCTATTGGGCAATTCTCTGAGCCATCTAACTATGTAATTGCTCTTAATTTTGTCTGAGATGATGCATGGCTTTACCTCCATGGGAAAGAATCTATGGACAGCCTCTGATGTGGGGAGAAGAGGAATCATACTGACAAGGTAGTTGCTTAGGTGCTTAGTTTTTCAGTTGAAACTGGAACCTAGGAGGTCCTAATGTGTTCCTAAGCAGGTCTGTAATTCAGTGTCTCCTCAGGTCTGCCTGAAGCATAAATGTCAACATTTTGGCTTAAAACTGGTAAGGCACCCAAATAATTTGGACTTCTTAAGACATCCATTTACTGTGTAGAAAAGAGGCTTTTCTTTTGTAGGTTGCTGAGGTTTTACAGTTTTATTTTTGAGGGTTTGGGATTTTTTTTTTATCCCTCCTCAGCACTAAAACAGAAGACTAACAAGTCGACCATTTGTGATTATTTCTAGTGACATATAGACCTGCATGGCTGGACCAGAAAGCTAAGGAAACAGGCAAAATATGTTTTCTGCACTGGTATTTTATAAATGCAAACAGATGATTAACATTTTTTCTTTGTCCTTCATTGATGTTAAATGAACAAACCGCATACATTTGTTTGTATCTAAAATAATTCAGACAAGGCATTCAAAATTTTAAGCAGATGTCCATGTTGCAAAAATAATGTGTGTAATAAAATATGGTTAAATACTAAGTGTATACAATTCCTTTGCTTTCCATACGTCTCCTTGCTAGACTGAAGAACTGACTTTTTTCCTCTGCCATGTGCCCAGATAGGTGACAGGCATAGCCATCTGGACTGTGAGTTTGCTTTGCAATCCATGTGCAGAGCACTTTTTTCCCGTCTCCATACTCTCACACGAACACCACATAAAACCAAGCAAATGGTAAAACCCAAGCTTTCCAGATGACTTAGTGTATTTATTCCGTTCTGTAAATAGGAAGCTCTAATCTGTATATTGGAAGCAAACAAAAATAACAGACAACTGTCTTTTCCTCTCAACATTTTCAATTTGGACCTAAAAAGCAAATAATTCATTGCACATAAAAGACTTTTTTAGAAAGAATAAGTTTTGTAATTTTCAGACTATTTTTTCTGGGCCTTTGTAGATCTGTGAAATTCTGCTTAGCTGACAAGAAAGTAAGGTTTTTGTGAATACTCCGAAATTAATTTTGTGGAGCACCAGACCTCTAGTACAATCTTTTAGGGAAAATACATATATTGGAAAAATACACAATTATGCAGCTAGTGATATTCTTTGCTCTTTTATGATTTTTTTCAAAGATCAAAGTAATTTTTCTCCAGAATAGTAAGTACTTTGAATGCATATTATCACACTTGACCCTCTCAACCAAGTTTCTGCTTGGTATAATTAACTGAAATCATTCAAGAGTACATTTTGTTCATTTTGATTAATCTCATAGGGCTCTGATAATTGTTTATAAATAGGTAGTAACAGAATTGACTGACTGAAAAAAAAAAACATTGCAGCAGAACTATATGCTTGCTTCAGAGTAATCAAGATCACTTTGAAAATCATTTCTGGTTGTCAGCGTCTGGGAAGACAGCTAAACTTGTTTTTCAATACATTCAATAAAAATAACACATAACCCTACACAACCTTTGACTTTCCTTCTTCTAACTTTTTCATCCATAAATTAACAATCTGAATGTTACCCTCATGCAGATTGTATGTCAAATGTCAAAAATATGGCAATATCAGCTTTGAATATGTCCCTTTGTTATAAATGAGAATGTTACATATGTTGCATTTTCCCTGAAAAGAGTATGTTCACTTTTGAAGAAAAAAGATCCTGATAATTTAGGACTATTATTTATTTTATGAATTAATTAGAAATATGTCATTTAAAATGTCATTTTTCATATTAAAAATTGTCATTTTAGGAAATACCATGCTTAGACTACCTTCTTCACATTTCCACTCTAGTAAAGCCAAATTTAAGTGAAAACTGCCTCAAATCAGACAATATAGCTTTATGTTATGATTAAATGGAAAATAAGTTAAGCCACTACTAAATGCTTATTTTGTGACATCAGAATAACGCAAACTATGTGCATGCTAGAATTAGAGCTGTTGAAAATGCATCTTAATACATTAATACATATGGATTCTTAGATTTAAATAACGACAAAGTTTTCTAGATTTTCTTCTAGGATAAAATTATGTTAATTTTTTAACCCCTACACTAATATTATTTGCTTTGAATCTCGAATCCAGTTCAACACAATTTTGCTTTTTTTTTTTTTTGTGTCAGTGAATAATGATTTATTTGTTTGTTTCTTTTTGTTGCAGAGCAAAGCTGCCTGCTTCAAAGGGTTTGTCAGACCATCGTGGGATTTGCTGCTGAGCATGGACTTAAATGCTAACTTCATCATTAACAAATCACAACTAGCTAGGATCACCAGGATCATAGTTTTCATTTGTTAATAAATGAAACAAACACATTGTGCTGGTTCCTGCCTCACTTGCACTACTAGCTATTGTCTACTTAGCTACCACTGATAGGCTGACAGTGAAATTTAACATTACTAGCTAGCATCAGAGAGTCCCTAAGCAAAGTCTAACTTCAAGTTACATTTTTGAATTGATATACATGCAAAGACTGCATTCTTTTCTGTTTCTGGTAAAAATAACTAGCAGCGTCAATGGCACCTGAGACCACTTCAGATATCCCAGATTCATGAGGAACTGAGCAATACTCTGTGCTCTCTAGAGAAAAAAGAATATATGAAGGTTTAGAAAATAGAAGCAAAACAGACAGGATGGTGAAGTATTGTTGTCTTATTTGTTCTTTGTTTACTGTAACATCAAGTATTCCACACCATTTCACCAAGCAGTATGTTGGGCTTGATGATAGAATGCTTAATGCAAGCTGAACCAAACTGTCTTTCTTATTTTGCAATTAAATACACAAAAACACAGCACTGAAGATCAGTGAATTTCCTCTCTTTACCTCATCTTTCACCTCTAATTCTTAAGGACAGTTTCATTATCTTTTGAGAGGTACTGACAGGCTCAGGGAATGTAGCTGTCCAGAAAAAGTAAGTTCCTTCAGTTACAGCACAATGTGGAATTTTAGTTGGGGCATTTGATACACAAAGTGGAACAGAAATTAAGTTTCATGAGATTCTATTTGCAGTCCTCAGATGCTCTACTTGCGAGACCAATAAGCCAATTCACACTCGTTGTCTGTCATGAATCTACTACTTCCCTCCATGTGGCTTATAATTCTGTTTTGCAGCTCCTCAAGGGGCAGAACTGGAGGTGTAAACAGATTTTATGCACTTTATCATTGTGGTAAATTAATTTCATTTTCTGAACGAAATTATATAATACAATACTGAAAATCCATTGCTGTTTTTTTTTGTTTTGTTCTGTTTTTTGCTTTTAAACCAATCCTGCTGCTCCAGCAGTAGTCAGTAAGACTGACAAATGACAGTCTCTGATGATTGTTTTAAAATGAAATAGTAATATATTTCAATGAAAAATCACAGCATCAAAAAATATTAATATATCTGCAATTCTTTAAGTGTTATTCTTAAAAAAAAAAAAGAACAAACCAAAACAAAACACTCTTGCTAAAATATACTTCATTCCTAACTACTTAGATTTCAGTAAATCAAGACTTCTAAAGAGCAAAATGTTTTGCAGTCCATGGACTGTCAGTTCTGTCTTCACCAAAAGGATATATAATAAATCAATCAAAATAAACCTGTAAAAAGCCAGACAATCATGTTATAGGGCACAGAGCAGGCTGTTGGTGATGCATTTCAGGAAGAAAATTGCTTTGCTCTGGTTATTTTTTAAGTTCATCTTTTATACGAATGCAGTCTGTATGAGACAACAGTCTTCAGGGGAAATAATAGCTATTGTGCTGTTGTTTAATTTGACTATAGCAGAACCTTGGAAAGTAATGCCTCTTGTTGATGTGGCACCCTCCTGCAATGGCCCTGATTGAACCAACATGCTAAGCATATTTGAAGTCCTCTAAGGCCTTATGGGGAAGATTGGTTATTATTATGCTCTGCTTGGGCAGAGACACTTTTACTGAGGTGGCCTTAAAAACACATATGGGGGGGCCTACCACCCATGTCTTCAGAGACATCAGAACATGGGCTCTTACACCTATTTTTAGCTGAGTCCCCCTTGATAGACAGAAATTTTTACTGAATCTATCTCTTAGTTTTATCCTTATCTTAAAACTGAAAACCATAGTTCTAAACTAAGCAACTTTGCAGATACTTTCAGGACTGGAGGATTCTGTGCAAGTGCTATTTAGTCTGACTTTTTAGTGAGCTGTAAGTAATACATTTAACCTTATGCAGTTCAGAATATTAGGGTGAATTTTGCATTGAAGAAGCAGTTTTAAAGTCTCTTCCGTTTGATTTACACAAGAAACTGTGATTTACCTGGTTTGTGTAACCTTGTTATGCAGTTTATTCTTGTGAATTTTTTCCCCTCGTTTAAAATCAGCCAATGAATAACTGAAGAACCAGAAATTTCAATTTGTCTTCAACAGAAAAGTAAGCCCTTCAATGGTTTTCCAGTAATTTTTACTTTTCAAAGACAAATTCATTAATTCAGAATTTGTCCAACACAGTATATTCACTCATTCTTCCATCTGCAATATTAAAAAAAATAGTTCGAACATAGTCTTTTAAAAAAATCAGAGAACTCATTTAATTATTTCACTGTACCTGTAACTATGTCAGTTAGCCCTGGTTTGCATTATTATGCCATTTCTATATAAAATACCTTTTTTTTTAACAATGTCCAATTCTACCATAAATCTTACAAGTTTCCGTTGTTCCAGTAACATGTTTGAAAACTGTATTTTTACCGCTCTTCACCAGTAACAATTTCTATATATGGCCTTTTGTCTCAAATCACCAGTTGGTTCAGAAGAAAATGTGAACATGTTTTCAGCAGTTCTTGATGGTTTGAGCAGCTACCGACCTTTGAGTGAAAAGAATAAATAGCAGAGCTGAGAACAAAAAGGGTCCTCAGGCTACTATTAACTCACACTAATAAGGCAGACATGATGTACTGTGGTCAGTACAAGTCTCATTTGTAGATAAGCTGTAAAGCATTCCATCACCAAAGAAAGGTCAAAGGTTAAAGTATGATATGATTGTTTTTAACTAATCTTCCAGTGACAAATTTGTGAAATATGAAGGAGTTCTTACATTTCTGAAATACATTTCAGGGTATTTTTATATGGCACTTGATGTTTCAAGATTCACTTAGGAAAGTAAAAGCTTTCTTTTAGATTTTGGAGGAAAGGGAGAGCTGAAGGGAAGGGAATGGTAAGTTTCTTTCATAAAGTAGTCAAAGTAAAGTTTACATAAAATCTTTACACTTTTCTGGCACCTAATATTTTATGAATTTGTTTCACCTAGCATAGTTTATTTTAAGTGGGAGCAAAAAATATAAGCAGGAAAAAATGACTTTTAATAAATCACTTTAAAAAGTCTGGTTATGTATGTTTCCTTACTTGGATTTGATTCTTAAATGGTATTGCTGTTCTCATGCAAATTTTCTTTTCCACTCAACTTCAGGGCTTGGAAAGCTATCCTTGAGAAAAAAGAAGCAAGAAATAAATAGCATATAAAATACCCTCAGCTTCCTTCCAATCAGTTGAATATCTGAAAAGCATATCACTGTTAATTTAACCATAGGTATATTTTTCTGTTACAGTCCTGATACAACTCAAGCCCTAAACAGCTTTGGGACACAGTAGTATACATACCTTGACTGTTCCTATTCAGTAATCCTCTCTCCACTTTTTCAAACCAGAACATGTTAATGAAGATCCTGTGGCTGGATCCCACTTCAGTACTTTATTGCAAACCTCCAGAAAAATGCTAGCCATCTTTATGAATACGCAAATATTAATTAATTAATATGAATAGAAGGGCTGTGGCAAGAATGATCATTTCTGATGTTTGATAATAGGGGGATCCTGAACAGTGCATGGAAGAATGTCTTTCCCTTACAGTTCTGAAAAATGATATAAGGTTTATGACATGATTCACCACACCTTTCTATTTTAATTCAGAAATTATTTTGAGATAGGTGTCCAGGCTCCTTCAGTAGACAGAGAAGAAAACTCTTACAGGGAATATTCCATTCCATTCTAAAAAGAGTGTCAAAGAGAAGAAATGAACCACAGGAGTTACCAATTTGCAGCATCAACTCATAGAAGCATCAACTTGTAACAGAAATCTGTTTGCCACCACTTTTAAAGCAAATAGAAATGTTATCTTTTTTGAAATAGCAAAATAAGACCTTAGGTAACTAGAAAGTCAAAGCATTGAATTAAATGTAAAGTTGTCACATGAATTTTAAAGTCCTGAATTTGGAGATGACACAAGAAATTTCCTAGGTCATACTATTCCATCAATAATGTTCATTATTTCCCAGAGGATAAGAAACACATTTTATTTTAACATGCACAATTTCATTTTATTTTCTGCTTTTCTACAATATTCATCTGTGACTATCTCCATGTTATTTATCCTGAGCCAGGGACCTGATTGACCCTCCTGTTCATTCATTGTCATTGCTCAATTCTGTCAATAAACTTAGGAAGAGATATTGGAAAATTAACTGAAATCTTCATATTAAAATATCTAGTTTGTATGATCTTGCAATTCTATGGGTAATATTCTTACTGTCTAGACTAATACTTGCTTTTAACAGGTCTGCATTAGTCATTCTCTTACAATCAAACCTGTATGTTGTTACAGTTTGGCATGATGTTAATGTTAATTTTGAGCTTGAAAATTCTAGTTCAAAAAGCTTCTAAAGTATTGTATTAATCAAAATGCATATTCATAATTCTAGAGCTTGTACATGGGAGCTTTTGTCGCAAAGCTATGCACACCCAGATGACCAACATAAATGAGTACGGTAAGCTACCAAGTCCTAGCCTTAAACTGACCCTTTTCTCTCTTCTCCAAAGTTGTATATAAGAAATGTTTAAAGCTTGATGTTAATTAATACAAATTCTTAATAATTCTGCCTGTTCCGAACATCTGCTGATGCAAAAATTCTAAACAATTATGCTCTAAAGACATAATTACAACTCCAGTGATAACTTCTACAAAATCAAGAAAGATTTCATTTAACTTTTTCTTTTCCCCTTAGTAGTGTTTTTAATGGATAGTTTAAAAATTGCTAACAGTAAATAAAAAATCAGACCCTAAAAGCAGATTTTATGAGACAGCAATTATTTGATTAGGCTGAAGCCTCCAGATGAATTTGACTTATTCTTCTCTTCATTTAAAATCTGTTAAGAGAACAGACTGTGTGAGGATAAACATAATAGCTTTACTTTGTTGAAAAAAGGAGAAAAAAGTCCATTTTTTCCCAATTCACTCACTTTAGATAAATATCTCTAAGGCTAAAATGTTTTGGAATGAATTAAGGGAGAATCTAAGTTGCTTGTTACCCTGTCAGGCAAGAAACTGCAGCACTAATAAGGACTAGAGGAAGGACAAACCTAAATCAGATGCCAAGAATCATTTAGCTTTGTCTCAAGCTATGCAACTTCAAAAGAATGAGTCAAAAAATGTAAGATAATGAGCTGAGCAAGAATGAAGAACTGCTTTCTTATGACATCCCTTCTCCTCTTCATTGTAAATTCAGTAAACTTCTGAGCATTGCCTGAAACATAGCTTTTAGCCTCAAGAATAATTTCAACATAGGAAGAAGCATTTCTCCGCCTCTGTTTCAGCTTTTGAGGATGATGCCTTGCGTGAGAAAGTTGGCTGATGGACTCAGTGTAGTCAGTCATATGGGTGGAACTGCTCAACAGGTTGTGCGAGCCTTGTTCCGTGTTTCCCACCACGGCTGTGCGTGAAGGCTGACAAATTTGGCATTGCATAACTTAAGGAATTCAGAGCAGAATTTTCTGATAGGGACCACTAATCTGAGCTTTATATAGGAGCTGATCCATGCCTTTCTAATTCAAGTATAGAAGAAACAGTCCCTAATGGTCCTATGCACAGTAATCAAATTTCCTGGTTAAAATGTATTTACCCAAAGGTCAGGTCTCAAGCCTTCAAATCTTGCTGCAGAGCTCTGCAGTATTGCTTGAATTCTCAGCAGAGAGCTGCTGCTTTGGAGGATAAGGAAGCATTTACATAATAATGTTACACAAATCTACAGTTAAAAAGACCCAGCAGCTCATGATTGACAATGAGAAAGAAGATGCAAGATCAAAAGAAGTAAAAGTAGCAGCATCACTGCAAACCAAATACTGGATTACCGGATTACAATATGGTGGGTTTTGTTTGTTTTTCCCCAAATATGTATGTACTGGAGAAAAGGGGCTTCTGCCAGTTTATTTCATGGTTTGGAATTCTAAAAGGAATTCACTTTTATGGTCTTGAAATTTTAATATAAAAATATACCCATTAAAAAAGTGACAAAAATAGACGTTAAATTCCCAATCTTACCTAAAGTGTGGCTAAGCTTCTGTTTTTCTGTCAAAAGACAGAATGGCATTTCTGTGTTTCTGTAATCATTACTTAATGCTCATGTCACTTAGCCTACATTAGAGCTTAACTTTGTGGTTTTGAGGATGATTACAGTTTTAAGGAAAAAAAGACAGTACTTGAATGAGATATTTTATTCAAAAATCATGTCTCCTCTCTACCGAAATTGTTTCTCAGGCATAAGTGTTCTCTTTCAGAGACACACAAAACAAAAATCTAAATTATGGTTACAGTGAGATCATCACACGATTATCTTTGCTCTCAATTCCTCTGTTGTCTCACTGCTGACAAGAGGAATGCCTCAGCTCTCTCAGTGACTCCTGTGCTAGCTGCAATGGCATGTGTATTTCTAGTTAAGCCATGCAGTAATTTTTTCCTATTTCTATTAGCACCAGCTCAACAACAACAGTAGGCAAAGAGCATTGACAGGCACTTTGGCTAGTGTCTGACTTTGTAGTGAAACAACCTTCAGCTATGGCTGTTTTGCTAGAGTTACACAAAGATACTGCACAAGAGGTAATTCAGTTCAGTGTGTAAACGGGGTGATGACAGTAACAGCAACTGAATAAAGCTGTTACTTCATGGCTTCTCATTTAGTCATTACTTACACTCCAGAAGAAAGATTTTTTGAAACTCAATACACTATTTCCTGCCCTTTTGATCTAAAAGAGGAAAATGATCCCCTCTTTTCAAAGACCCAATGTTTAAAAGAATATAGGAGTGAACATTTTGCAACTGTAAACTGTAAGCATGTAAATTACCAGGAGTAGCTGCTGCATTTGTTGCTAGAGGAAAAATAAGAACTTTGTTTAGTTGGAGGCACAATGATTGATAAGCTATCCTGAACATTTTCTGGGGTTTTGGTTCAGTTCGGGAGTTTGCTTTTGTTTTTCTTTGTTGTTTTTACTTCGGTGTTTGTTTGATGTTTGGTGTTTTTGTTTTAAATCCAGATTGAGTTTTAAATCCAGAATCCAAATTCAGTGAATTTTATTAGCTGGTAACAAAGTTGCACATCTCTTCAACTTAGAATTTGATCACTCAGGCTTATATCAAAATTACTTTCTACAGTTTTTAGGCAAGCATCAAATAGCTCATTGCTTCTAATCTAAGAAAGCTGGCATCCAAAGTGCATTGCTTGTTTGAATTTTTCCATGCTTCAGAGCTTGACAAATGTGGTATAAAATTTCTTTAGAAAAAAAAAAAAAGATTATTTTTATAGACATGATCTAGATTAGATGAATTTATGAAATTTAATTATACATTTATTGCATTTCAGAGGAAAAAAATGGAATGTAAATGAAGCAAATACTTTAGGCAGAATTTAGGCTTTCCAGTTGTAAAAAAGGTAACTTAAAACAGTTCTCACTCATGGCTTTTTCAGCAGCCTCATTATGAACAAGAACCTTGTAGCAGTGATCATCCTAGAATCCTGTGAAGAATATAAAAAATAAAAGCTTTAAATAAATATTCCTTTGACTCAGAATTGTAGGTGGTGATAGCTATTACATCAGAAGCAGTGGCTAAGAAGTCTATTAAATTAATGCATTCTTATGGGCATTTCTAATATAGTGGGACTAAGGGTAGTAAATAATAGGATGGAAAAAATAAGAATCAATTAGGGTTTTTTATGACAGGGTAGTGAAGGGAGAATATGAACACTAGGAATTTGGGAGAGAGGACTCAGAATTACAGAGATAAGTGTGAATAAATTGAAAAAACAGTCATTTCTGTAAGCCACTGGTTGATGTGTGTTATGTATTTCCTTCTCTTTCTGATCATCTTGTTTTAGACTCTGCTTTTGGTATTGTTGGCAAATGTATTTTCATTTGTATTTTCTATTCCTTCCCTCAGCTGTTCAAGAGAAAGATGAAAACACTGACATCCATCATCCCTTCATGTTTCATAAACGTTAATAGCTCTTTCTCGGTTGATCTGGAAGTTCTCCAGTTCTCTCATACCTATCTAGATTAAGTTGTCTCCATAAAATGATCCATAAAGTAAATAAAGCATTGCATACTTCTGTTGTGAAATCTGACTTGAGATATATCCTTTTCAAAATGAGGTAAGTGGAAGAAAAGTAAATTATGCCCCTTTTTACACAGAGTTTACAGCTATGGTATTAGTCCAAGAATAAGGGACCTTAACTCTATGCCTGCTCCAGTGTATATGGATTAAGTATAAAACTTCATATTCACAAGTCTGTACATCTGAGCTATTGATGAGACTTTAATTAGGATATGTGGAGAACTGCCCATCTTATCTGTTAAATACTGTTATGGAGAAAGAAATTTGATTTCCTGCAGTCACTGGGAGAATGACAGAGAGCAGGCTGTATGTGCTTGTGCTGGTTTTTGCAGAGAAGATTCACTTGTAGTGATTTTTTTTTTTTAATTTATATATTGCTGAACTTATATAATATTTTATTACTGTTAGCTACTTCTAGTTGACTTCTTGTGCAAAATGTGCTTCATTTGAGAATTCATACATATATCTTTAGCTGAAGCATCTATCTTTCCCTGTGCACTATAGGATGCCTAGTGCATGATTTCTCTTCTTCTGGTGTACTTCAGCTGTTGCAACAGATTACTTGGAAATCCAAAAGTTCTAGTTTGAATCAGATTTGGGGAGCTTGCTTTTTTGTTTCACTGGTTGGAATGAATAAGATTATTAGATACTCCTTGAAATGAAGGAAAACGCTACAAAATTGAACATAAAATTCTTGTTTCTGGTACAATAACAATACTTGCAATAAAAAATGCAAATGTTATTCCTGCTTTTAGAAACTGTGCTAGTGACTTTGCCTCTCTTATGCAATAGTTTCACTGAATTTCATTGAATTTTTAGAGTTGGAAGGGACCATAAAGATCATCTAGTCCAACTCCCCTGCTGAAGCAGGATTGCCTAGACCATTAATCCTCAAAAAGCATTTATTTGGTAACCAAAATTCTATCTGCTTTGCTCATCAAGTATTGGTAAACAGGTCCATTTTCTACTCAGTGGAACAAAAGCCCATCTCCTGACCTGGTCACCAAAGTCAGTTGCCGAGCATATCACGAACAAATCCAACAGCTTGATCACCGCAACAGCTTTCTGCAGACTCAACGCATTTGGCTTTGCTTAACTTCAGCGATGTAGGAGGAAGAGGGGAAAAGAAAAGTTGATGAGTAATGAAACTAAAGAAGCTTCACAGTTTCCTGGAAACTGCTGATATATAGAATCATAGAATCGTTTGAGTTGGAAGGGACCTTAAAGATCATCGAGTTCCAACACCCCTGCCATGTGTAGGGACACCTCCCACTAGACCACGTTGCTCAAAGCCACATCCAGCCTGGCCTTGAATGCTTCCAGGGATGGGGTATCCATGACTTCCCTGAGCAACCTGTTCCAGTATCTCACCACCCATACTGTAAAAAATTTCTTTCTGGTGTCTAATCTAAATCTCCCCTCTTCGAATTTCAAACCATTGCTCCTTGTCCTGTTGCTACACTTCCTCGTAAACAATCCCTCTCCAGCGCTTCTGTAGGCTCCCTTCAGATATTGATAGGCTGTTATAAGATTTCTCCGGAGCCTCCTATTCTCCAGGCTGAATAACCCCAGCTCTCTCAGCCTGTCTTCATAGGAGAGGTGCTCCATCCCTCTGATCATCCTAGTGGCCCTCTGCTGGACCCGTTCCAACAGATCCATGTCCTTCCTGTGTTGTGGAATCCAAAGCTGGACACAGTACTCCAAGTGGAGTCTTATGAGTGCAGAGTCGAGGGGTAGAATTACCTCCCGAGACCTGCTGGCCACACTTCTCTTGACGCAGCCCAGAACACGGTTGGCTCTCTGGGCTGCCAGCGTGCACTGCCTGCTCATGGTGAGCTTCTCATCCACAAGCACTCCCAAGTCCTTTTCCTCAGGGCTGCTTTCCAGCCATTCTCTGCCCAACCTGTATTTGTGTCTGGGATTGCCACGTCCCAGGTACAGGACCCTGCACTTGGCTTGGTTAAACTTCATGCCGTTTGCACAAGCCCACCTCTCCAGCCTGTCCAGGTCCCTCTGGATGGCATCCCTTCCCTCCAGAGTGTCAACTGTGCCACCGAGCTTGGTGTCATCAGCAAACTTACTGAGGGTGAACTCTATCCCACTCTCCATGTCACCGACAAAAATGTTAAATAGTACTGGTCCCAGTACCGATCCCTGAGGAACACCACTCATTACTGGCTGCCACTTGGACATTGTGCCGTTGACCACAACGTTTTGAGTGTGGCCATCCAGCCAGTTCCTTATCCACTGATTGCTCCATCCATCAAATCCATGACTTTCCAATTTTGAGACCAGGATGTCGTGTGGGACAGTGTCAAAGGCTTTGCATAAGTCCAGGTAGATGATGTTAGCTGCTCTGACCTTGTCCACCAAGTATGTTAGGCACATGTTGTCCTCTTACTAGTGTCTGGTGCTGCTGCCCACCCATGTTCCTCACCTGCTTGGTAAGGCAAGTTGCAGCGTGCACAGGACTGGCTGATGGCAGCACAAGAGTCTTTGAGTGCTGCTTCTCAGAACATGGTTCAGTTGCAACTGCCTTTCATTTGACGGGACATCAGTTTGGATCTCTGCCCTCCAGCCAGCTGACAGCTTTCCCAAACTGATTGGGATATGCCTTATCTGTAAGAGTCTGTACTATTCTGTCAGCTTTAATTAATGAGCCATCAGATTCAGAAGTTACCAATGTGAGAAAGATAGACAGCTGAAAAGGTACGTTATCTACATAGGCCAAACTTCTTTAGAAAAGCAGGCCAATACAAAGTAAAAAATAAGATGAAATAAAATAAAAAACAAAATCTAGAACCACTGAAATGAGAGCAACAGAAAAATCACAAAGGAATAAAAGAGTGCAGAAAGAGAGATATTAACGGAAAGAAAAAGAAACAAATATTTTAAGCAGTTAATTTTACTTACATAACACTTTACTGTACTCTTGCCAGGTTAAGGATTTCCAACAAAACTTCTCTTATTGTCATAGTTCTTATCTTCCTGGATATCTTTACTGTCTCAATGTACCCACAACATGAATATTTCAATTTCTTGACTATGCAGTCTTAAAGTATTTAATTTCCCATTACTGCAGTAACTGTGAGCTATAAAATGTATAAAATTACACCAAATGTATAAACATGTTTTACTCTATCTTAGTTTGTATTTAAATAATTTACTTTCAAATTATATGGAATTTCATAAATCCAGTGGATTTATTTCAAAAACATTCTGTAGATCTTTGATATTTCTCTCAATAGTCCTAAAGTTCTGAAATAAGCATATTTTGTTTTATAGACTCTTTTATAGGCTTCATAGACTGGACCTAGTCTGTAGTGATATAAGAGACTATGCACAGCTATTATTATTTTTAAACCATTGCTAATTTGCCCTTTGCTCTGCTCCCGCTGAAACTAGGAAAATATTTTGTAGGGTAAATTATATATAATTTTAAACCACACAAAGAATAAAGAATAAATAACTAAACCATTTCAGAGTCAATGTTTACTGCATATATGATAGAAGGATATAAAGCATTCATTTGGAATGACCTGTACCACTCAGAAGATCTAGCCACAACCTTATATCACAGGAACTTTATACCATAACATATTATAATTTATTTCTTCTATCCTTTACAAGAGGTAGAAACATGGTAGTAAATCTCCAAAGGAGAAAAAAAAAAAAAGTAGACATTTTTATAATAATATTATTGAGATGTTAGTGTTGCAGCAAAAAGGATGCTGAAAAAGAAATTCTTAAAGCAACACACTGAATCCAATAATACAACAATCGTGGTCTTCCCCCCACCTCACCTTCCTTAATGCTTAATGTTCAAATCTCTCAGAACTGAGCTATGTCCACTGAAATACTCACTTTGAACAAGCACTGGCTTTACCTGTTCATATCACAGATTGGAAGAATCTGAAAAAGCCATTCCTCTTTATGCTGCCTTAAGGTAGTGTAGGCTGATCTGTATAGATCTGGACAGAAGCAGAAATGTTATCAATTCTCTAATTGGGCTTTACATTTTAATGACATTAAGTAAAGCATTAGGTTAGAATTTGCATTATTAGCTGCTTTATACTTAAAATTTAATTATTCAGGAGCATAATTACAAACAATGATGTGGAAATGAGTCAATTTGGCATTTTGTTACACGCTAGGGTACTCTAAGTTTTGTACCCAATGCAGTACTATTTCTTTTAAAGCTGTCCTTCCCTTTGTGCCCGCAATAAAGCTGTTAAACAGGATAAGGTACGTCCATATATTAAGCCAGGATGTGTAATCTGTTTTCACTGACTCTTTATAAATCGTTCAATACGAGGTGTGGAGATCAGTGTTTGCTGAGGAAAGCTCAACTAGTATATTGCCCCTACAAAATGTCAAGGCTATTTGGGTTGAAAGAATTTTACTGTGTAAGGTGATTGGAGGCAGTTCTTTGAAAGGAAGTTGACAGAGCACTGCTAATGAGTTAAATGTGAAACATTAAACACTTAACCAAAAACTTCAGAGAACATTCACTTCACAGAATCACAGAATGATATGGGGTTGGAAGGGACCTCTGGAGATCATCTAGTCCACCCCCCTGCCAAAGCAGGTCCACCTAGAGCAGGTTGCACAGGAACATGTCCAGGTGGGTCACTTCTCCTTAAATCTGCATGAACTGTGGTAAAATATTTTTCTGTAAAGTTAATTCATGTTAGTCTCCTTAATGTGGAGTCTTTGCTTCAATATTCAAGTGTAGCCTTGTAATTTAAGCTGTCTAGAATGGTCCTTTGTTTAAAACTTGTGGATTAATAATCATGGCACATTTTCCTTTAGGTTTAGCAATTATACTTTAGTTTTATAAAACTGTATGTATGATTTTGCTTTATGAAAGCTCTGTCAAAAAGGCATTTGGGAAGAAAAAATATATATATAAAAAAATCTTCTTCTTTTTTCATGTTGCCAATATAGAAAAGATAATATTGTAAGTAAAGATTCACTATGGCAAAAATTTTACAAGTACACAGGAAGTCCCTTTTCTGACAGAAAAGAAAATCTGAACATGAAGTACAAAACATTTTTAATCCCTTCCCATGCAAATAGGATGTCTATGTGGCCTAATGACATAGATCATAGCAAGGTCCCAATAAACTTCAGAGTGTGTCCAGCCAGAGTGTCACATCAGGACTTGAACCTACAACACTGTTACATACCCACAGTGTTGTCCAAAACAACAGAGAAAGTCTGTAGCAGACTGAGATTTAAACCTAGAGAAGCTGAAGTATAGTTCAGGGTCAGACTAGACAGGAAACACTCTGTTCCTTAAAGGAGTAAGATCCATCACACCATCTAAAACAGCCATCCTATAACCCCCTTAAGTCACTAGAAATGTCACTTTTAGAATTATAATTTGAGCTACTTCAAATCCATTTCCAGACACAATTAAATTAGTTCAAGAGGTATTTCTTCTCCAATATTTGTGCCAGTATAGGAGCAGTCAGGCTGTTCTCAGTGGTGCTCAGTTACAGCACAAGGGGCAACGGACACAAACTGGAACACAGGAAATTCCACCTCAACATGAGAAAAAGCTTCTTTATTTTGAGAGTGACAGAACATTGGAACAGGCTACCCAGAGAAGCTGTGGAGTCTCCTTCTCTGGAGATACTCAAAACCTGTGATTTGTGTTCTTGTTCAGCCTGCTTTAGGTGAACCTGCTCTGGCAGGGGGGAAGTTGGACTAGATGATCTCCAAAAGTCCCTTCCAAGCCCTACAATTCTATTTGATTCTGTGTGACACCTGCCTACTTCAGGACAGTTAGATGTATGATTACACTGAAAAGTAGATGCCTAAATTTTCATTTTGGTCTGTGACAATCTAATTAGAACAGTCAATGCTATTTGAATTTAGTCATCCAGCAGACTATATTAAGGTTTCCTTTTGATGGTGAAACAAATAAATCTATACTTCATTGAGAATAACGGTATCTTAAACACTAGCTGAGACACAGGCTCCTACATTTTAAACACTTGATTCCAACAGTCTAACTCAAGGGCTGATTCCCTCCACTCCAAGATGTGTAATGTGCAGATTTTAGATTCATTTCAATATGTAACATCACTAGAGACAGTCTAAGGTATCTTGCTTGGCCTTCAGCTGTCACTCCAGAAGAAAATGGTTTTTTTTGCAGGATTTTTCCACAATCTGCCAGACAATATGTCAGCATATTTTTCAGATACTCTGTGGTGTCAGACATGCAAATTATCAGTCCTAAAGCATCTGTCAAAAACATGTATATGAAAAAAAAGTGAAAAAACAACAGAAAGAGCAACATAGTCAGAGAGGGAGGAGGAGAATGTGCTCCATGGCACCAGAGCAGATATTCCTGCACCCTGTGGAGGGCCCATGATGGAGCAAATTTTTTTCACGAAGAACTCAGTCGGTGGAAGACCCCTCTACAGCGGAGAAAAGCATGTGGGAGGGGACAAACCATAACCCCCAAAGCCCTGTTCACCTGAGCCACTCAGTGGGGGTAAGCGGAGTCAGGAATGAATGAAGCTGAGTATGCAAAAGGAGGGATGGGGAGCAACAATGTTGGGTTAATGTTTGTCATTGTTCCTTACTACTGGAATCTATTTTAACTGGGAATAAATTGTTAGTTTTCCCCCGGTCATGTCTGTTTTGCCCACAACAGTAACAGGTAAACAATCTACCTGTCCTTATCTCAAGCTTTGACAAGCTTTGTCATTCCATTTTCTCAAAGTAGGGGCACTCCTGCCCCTCACAAGAAGAGAGAGTGAACGTATGGCTGGGTGGGTGGGTGGGTGGCTGTTAGCCAAGCTTCATCCAGCACAGGAACAATATTCCATTCCATGAAAAATAAACCACTGTCAGATGTATATAACTGATAAGAAAGCTATATTCTGAGAGTATTTATTGGTTATTTATTGTCAAACTAAAGGATTATTCTTTTGTCCTGGATCTCATAATATTCAATATTAACAACTTGTATAAAAAGACAGTATTTTATTGATTTTGGTGCTCTGAAAATGGAAGATTTGAAAGCCATTTAGCTGATAAGTTTAAGACAAACAGGTATCAACAACTCAGATACTCAGAAAAGATTACATTTGATAAGGCAAAATACAAAATGTTTATACTTAGTAATAATTGGCTGAAGAAATACAAGGGGCAACGTTAGCAGATCATCAGCAGAAGTGAGAAAAGGAACCAGAAGTTCCAGTGAATAAGAAGCCAAATGTTTTTCACACTGTTGTGAAAAAGGAAAATATACTGGATTGCACAATATATGTTCTGTTTGAAACAAAACTAATTGATTTTTCCATCCTGCATGTCAAGTGGTAAGTCATCAGCTCCAGTCATGTATTTAATTTTGGGACATACACAGTTCAAGAAGGATATAATCCAATTGGAAAGAATCCAGAGAGAGAAAGAAAATGGTCAGAGATATAGAAAACATGATGTATATTGAATGGATTAAGAAATTGGGGATATTTGGTTTAGAGAAACGAAAACTTTAAATGTAAAGGCCTGACGCACAGGGATTAATCTCTTCTCCAAATCTGCATTAACCATCATGAAGAGGAACATGTCAAATTATTGTGAATGAGAGAGGTCGGGGGGTGCTTTTCTGCAGGAAATAGAAGGAAGCACTAGGTTAGACTACTTGGGAAACTCTCAAATTTCTATCATGAGAAGTTTTTAGAAACAGTCTAGACAACCACAAGTACTGAATGAACTTGGTGTATGTGATTTTTGTCTCCAGTCAAGAAAATAGGGTAAATGAATTCCCAAGATCCTTTTCAAATTTTTAAAATGTTTTTATTTGTGATGTTCTTTTACTGCTGCTCTTGAGAAATATTGGGAATAATTTGAAATGACTGTATAAAACTGTTTTATTTTTTCTATTATCATAAAACTGTCAAATCATAAACATGTCGATAAATTTTTCTGATATACTTGAAAGTACTAATTTCAGTGAAATAAACATAGCCTGTGTTTATTTTTAGACTCATCAAATACTATTTCCCCTCCAGTGAATAATTTCATTCATTGCCAATGTTTTTCTAAATATTAGAGGTCTGACTAAGGACTAGCAGTCTTTGACATCAGCAAGAGCTGGATGTTTTCCAGTCTTTCACCTCTGTTGAAAGTGTTACATAAACTTTTTATGTATTTTTGTCTCCTATTTTTTTGGATCTATGTCCCTGTTTGACAGAAGATAGGCGATTTTTTTCTGGCCAGCTATGAGTCCAGAACAGTAGGATGACATTTCTTTGGAAAATTGTGTTTTACACCATCCTCAGAGCACAGCAATTAAAATTTCATTTTGCTTTAATTTTTATATTAGATGTTTATGCTGACTTTTCCTGGCTTTAAGGACATCTGAAAGTTAAAGCTTTCTGTGTGAGATCTAAACATACTGAAATTGTTAATCTAAAACTCCTGTTTTCACTACGTGGCATTTTCCTATATTTTTTAAGGGGAAAAAATACAATAGAAGTAATATATGCTTTTTTAACAGATGGATATAAGCAGTAGTATTTAAGAAATAACATCAATATGAAATGAAATTTTATCACTTTTAGAAAAATCCTTAATGAATAAATGTTTTCTACTTCAAAAAAACGCTTTGTGGTTTGGTGTTTGTTTTGCTTTTTTTTTTCCAGAATATATTATTGGAGAACATGAAATATAATTAACCAGTAAATCCAAAAGAGATTATAGCTCATTTATTGTAAAAAAAAAAAAAAAAAAAAAAAAAAAAAAAATGTACAGTCTTGGCCATTCTGAAAAGAAAAATAAATGTGCATATATATATGAAAATTTATATATTTGAAATATATATTCAATTATATATTTGAAAATTTAAACCATGACCTCTCACTACAAAGGAGAATAAAAAAATCACAGTGCTATAAAGAAAACACTAGACATAATTTCTTCATTTCTGTTTTGTATGGGTTAGAACAACATGACATCTTTTTCTGCATGTCAGTTTTATTAGTCTTACTTCATAAAGAATCCCTGGTGAAAGCACTGGACTACCTCTCTTTTGTGAAAATTTCTTGTTGGAAAAGCCCTAGTGATAAATTATTTAAAAAGACCAGAACTGGACACAGTACTCCAGGTGTGGCCTGACAGGTGCTGCACAGAGCAGGATGATGCTATCTCTATATTTGCTAGTAGCACCCCTGTGGATGCCACTCAGGATCCAATTTGCCTTCCTTGCTGCAGCTGCACTCTGATGACTCTTGTTAGGCTTGTTTTCCACCAGGATCCCCATGAAATGAAATATCACATTAACCTATATCTGTAGTTTACAGCTTCAGCTGGCTTATTGTGCCTGACCCACGTGACTCTGCAATACATTTCCCAGTGTTTACAGTTCAAAATTCATTAAAGGTGGAAAAAAGTTGTCTGTTTCAGTATTGATTGTAGATTTATTCATAAGGTTCTATATGCATTTCAAGAATATATGGCATTTTAGAAAACATTTTTCAAGCTATTTATACATAAATATATTTAAAAATTACCAAAATGACCTAAATATTGTATTGTCCTTTTCCTTCCTTCAGGGCTTCCCAACTGCTGTATTAGTTTGAAAATGTTACCTCTTGCTTATTCCTTTTCCTTGCTGTTGAAAACAGGAACATAAATGAATCATGTGAGCAAAGAAGGCTCCTGTGATTCCATTTTATTTGTCTGTTTAGAGCTGGAGATATTTACTACTTGATGAAACTATTGTCAGGGTTGAAGTCACATTGTTTGTGGTTTCTAAGCCTAGGATCATGAATCATGTTCTTCACTCAGTTTTATACACCATTCAGTATCTCTCTCCTGATTGTGCCAGACTTCACTAGAGCTGTCAAAATAGTTATCCAAGAATACTAGAAATAGTAGGACAGAATATTGAAAATGAAAAGCTTGCAAACACAGTTGCTTCACTTGTGTGAAACGTTTTAACAGGCTAATGACAACTGATGATGAACAATGATATCATGACTGAATACAAATTTTTCTTGGTCCGAATACATAACAAATGCTTATCATGGTGAGAAAATAAAAATAAAAATCCATGCGGTCCATTACTCTAGCAGTGCTAACAGGAAATGCTGTTTGGGGAGTGTGTGCAAGACTGGCTTCTTTGTACAGCCAAGTCCCTCCATACCCCATGGCATCCACAATGGGTAGCCATCGTCAGCTTTGGTCCATCTTGTCTGAGTCAGAAGAAGGTGAGTATACTCTGCACAGCAGCAGGAGATGCACCTCCTGCTACAACGAACCCACCCCACCTCACAAAACCACAAAGCCTTCACCTTGGCCACAGTCTCTCTACCAGCTTACCACAGAAGAAAATTAGACTCAGCTTTTAGCTCTGAGGATCTCTTTTAGAGGGGGTTCTGTAAAAGTTGCCTGCCCACTCTGAGTGTTTCATGACCTTTTAGATTTTATTTAGACTGTATTTCTAAGATTCCTGACCTGAACAATTATCTAAATCTAACATGCCTGCAAAATAAATTGTTCAAAATTTTTAAAAGTAATTATACATTTATAAAAATGTAATATTATGATAACTAAACTCTTGTGATTTAGGAGAACTTCCATTTGTTTTGATAGGAGACTTACAAAACATATTTGCAAAATTCAGAAAAATATGTATCGTGCCTGTATGAATAAACCATGGATCACGGAATTGTTGGAGTTGGAAGGGACCTCTAGAGACCACCTAGTTCAACTTCCCTGCCAAAGCAGGAAGGCCTAGAGCACGTTACTCAGGACTGCATCCAGGTGGGTCTTGAAAATCTCCAGAGAAGGGGACTCCACAACCTCCCTGGGCAGCCTGTTCCAGTGCTCTGTCACCCTCACTGAAAAGAAGTTTTTCCTCATATTTGAATGGAACTTCCTATGTTCCAGCTTGTGCCCGTTGCCCCTTGTCCTGTCACTAGGAACCACTGAAAATCTTCCTCTCTCCAGAGCTTCTCCTTTGTCTCCAGGGTATGGGGTTCATAATAAAATAAAACGGACTTATTTTAAAAATATAATTCTAATGTGTCCAATGCTGATATGACATTGTGTAGTATGATAGTATAAAAGCTTTGTGTCAAAACACCAAGATACAGTCTTAATCAACTAAAACATAAATATGAAACTGTACAAAACTTCCTTATATAGCAGAGAACTATAACTGTATTATTGCAAAGTAAACAAATTCAGAACGTAATGAACACTGTTTTTAGGCCTGATCTGAACTCCTAAAAAGGAAGTGTGGGATTTGCATCTATAATTTCCTCTGGATATTTTTTTCTACTGAATGCATATGGTATTATTTGTGCATCTATTGTGTAACACCCTTGCTGTCACCATGGACTGCTGTTGTGGGTTCCAGAGAGTTAGAAACATACTATATTTATGACAATATTTGTAAACGTCCAGAAATTATGCCAGCTTCTCTGCAGAAAATTTGTTTTAAAATCTGGCAAATGTTAACATGATAGGTGTTGATGAGGTTGTGAAAGTTCAGTTATACATTCTATGCTGATTCCTAGTGCGGAAATGATCACACAGTGTTTAACTGCCCAAGGAATCTTTATCTGAGTCCTTCATGTTCCAGTTTGTTTTTTTCTCATCCAATTGGGAAAAATCTTTTGCCATAGACAGTGACAATTTCCCTGCCTCTTAGACCCCTTCTCTGTAAAATAAGTATTGTGTATTTCTGTCTCTCACATTTCATTTTTCTTATTCTGTCACTGTCACAAATGTTAGTCTTCTATTTCTGATTATTTACTTATATATTTTTATTTGTTTACTATTTACTTACTTTATTTACATTATCTCCTCATTATTTATTTATTAATTTTCCAGTACTTTAGAAAACAGCCTTTTATCTTGGAGATCCAACTTTTCAATGCTCTTATTCTCTGTAAGCTCATTCTAATTCTTCTAAGTACTGACTTCCTTATACCCAGGTGCCTCTCCTTGCATCCATCATATTATATATTAATTTTTGGCTGCTACATTCACAGAATTTTTGCAGACAGATATCTGAGGAATTTTCTGGAAATATCCATTAGATATGCAACTACAAAATGGCAAATCTCTTTAACATTCATGGTTTGATATTTATCAGGGAGCTGGTAAAGTTAAATTAACTTTCTCATCTATTTGAATAAATCCTACTGTCATTCAACTTCTCAGATTTCTCCTTCCCCCCCCCCCTTTTTTTTTTGGTCAAGCTTTATGTTATATACGCACTGAAACAGAACTGCAGTCTTGTTATCCATTATGTCTACTGCTAAAGAACAGATTCCTTTAATCGGTGTCCGTACATCACATAGATGAATGTGGTTTTCCTATAGGAAGCTATGCCACTTTTTTTATCATCCTCTTGTACTGCTACTACAATAACAAAATCCATACATAGACAAAATAGATCCCCACTCCTCATCTCAGTTTTCTCTGAACTCCTCTTTTTCTTTTGCTTACAATTATTTTTATTATCCCTCACTCTTAAAGGTGCAGACTACTTTTCTGCAGCTTAGGCTAACATTTCTGGTTAGTCAGTAGTTCAGAAATCACTCAAGAATGTCTCGAGGTATAGTCGTCTCTTCAGTGTCAACATTTCTAGTAACACAATATAGTTCTTATATTAGCCAACGTCTCTATAATGTGAAACAACACCAGCAACTTAAATTCTACTTTACAGTAAAACACATTTCCCAGGACAACAACAAAATCTCGCACTGTCACATGAAGGTAAACCCAAAAACTTTATATAGGACCTGATGAAATCCATCCATGAGTCCTTAGGGAGCTGGAAGATGAAGTTGCCAAGCCACTTTCCATTATCTTCAAAAAGTCATGGCACTCTGGTGAAGTTCCTGCTGACTGAAGAATAGGAAAAATAACCCCCATTTTCAAAAAGGGAAAAAAGTAAAACCTAAGGAACTACAGGCTGGTCAGTCTCACCTCTGTGCCCAGCAAGGTCATGCAGCAGATCCTCCTGGAATTGCTGCTAAGATGCATGGAAAACAAGGAGGTTATTGATGACAGCCAACATGGCTTCACCAAGGGCAAGTCATGCCTGACAAATTTGGTGGCCTTCTACGAATGCGCTACAGCATTGGTAGATAAGGGGAGTACAACAGATGCTATCTACCTGGACTTGTTTGCAGTGTTTGACACTGTCCTGCATGACATCCTCGTCTCTAAACTGGAGAGACATGGATTTTATGGATGGACCACTTGATGGACCAGGAAATGGCTAGATGGCCACACTCAAAGGGCTGTGGTCAAGAGCTCAATTTCCAGGTGAAAGCTAGTGACAAGTGGTGTTCCTCAGGGGTCCGTACTGAGACCACTGCTGTTCAACATCTTTGTTAGAGACATGGACAGTGGGATATAGTGCATCCTCAGCAAGTTTGCCAATAACACCAAGCTGTGTGGCATGGTCGACACACTGGAGGGAAAGGATACCTTCCGGAGGAATCTGGACAGGTTGGAGAGGTAGGCCCATGTGAACCTCATGATGTTCAACCAAGTGCAAGGTCCGGCACTTGGGGCACAGCAATTCTAGGCACAAGTGCAGGTTGGGCCAAAAACAGCTAGAGTGCAGCCCTGAGGGGAGAACTTTGGCATGTCAGTGGATGAGAAGCTCAACATGAGTGGGCAATGTGTGCTGGCAGCCCAGAAAGCAAATCACATCCTGGGCTGCATCAAAAGAAGTGTGGCCAGCAGGTGCTCGTGAGACCCCACCTGGAGTACTGTGTTCAGCTTTGGACTCTTCAACATAGGAAGGACATGGACTTGTTCAAATGATTCCAGAGCAGGGCCACAAAGATGATCAGAGGTCTGGAGCACTGCTCCTATGGGGACAGGCTGAGGGAGTTGGGGTTGTTCAGCCTGGAGGAGAGAAGGCTCCAGGGAGACCTTATAGTGGCCTTCCAATACCTAAAGCGAGCCTACGGGAAGGACGGTGAGGGTTCTTTATGAGGTGACAGGATGTAGTGATAGGATGATGGGTATCAGTTTTAAACTGAGAGGAGATTTAGATTAGATTTTAGGAAGAAATTCTTTACTGTGAGGGTGGTGAGACGCTGGAACAGGTTGCCCAGAGAAGTTGTGGATGCCCCATCCCTCAAATTGATCAAAGCCTGGTTGGATGGGGCTTTGAGAAACCTGGTCTAGCGAAAGGTGACCCTGCCCATTGCAGGAGGGTTGGAACTTGATGATCTCTAAGGTCCCTTCCAATCAGAACTAGTCTATGATTCTATTGTGTGTTCACACACATTTAAATAATTGATGCAGCATATCTTTTAAGGAAAGAAATGCACAACTGGAATACAAATTCTTGTGGTCAAATTCATCTTCCATAATGTAGAAGATTAACATAAAAACCCCAAAACTTAGAGGAACAAGGTTACGCAACACTACAACAATTACTAGTATCTGTAAATAAGCTATTGAAAATGGTAAAAAAAAAGGATGATGATGATGATGTGCTGTACCTTTTGAAATCAACAAGGTCAGTTTTTATTGCACAAAAGAACCACCAAGAACTTTCTATATGTATTAAAAGAATAAAATAGTATCTAAGGGAATACTGCAAGAGATTCAAATGAGACTAATGAGACTCACCTATATGTTCTACAGTATAAAACAAAATAGGTGAAACACGTTTGGTTGTCAGCTATAAACATTTTCAAATACAAAATGGTCAATAATGCATTTAATCAAAACATTATAGAAGGAACTACACATATAACTTGCAATACTTCTGATTCTCTGTTTTGAAAGCAAAGGATTATTGATAAACTTGTACAGGGACTGGTTATAGAGCAGTTTTATCATCGTATAACCTCTTACCAAATTGACCAGAAATATATGTTACTAAAACATTGTGAGGATAAGAGTCTTTGCACTAGAGAGAAATACATTTAGGAAGACCCATAGAATCATAGAATTGTCTAGGTTGGAAAGGACCTGTAAGATCATTAAGTCCAACCATTAGTCTAATGCTAGCAAAACCATGTCCCTAAGCACCAGATCTACCAATCTTTTAAATACCTCCAAGGATGGTGATTGAACCATGTTCCTGGGCACCTGTTCCAATGTTTGATAACTCCAGAGAAGAATTTTTTCTTATTTTCTATGCTAAACATCCCCGGTGCAACTTGAGGCCATTTCCTCTTGTCCTGTCACCCATTACTTGTGAGAAGAGACCAATCCTCACCTCACTACAAGCTCCTTCATCATACCTATCCACGCAATCTTTAATCTTAGCATTTTTGGAAATCATTGTAGTTTCTTTTATGTGTGCTAGAATTCTTTAGTACACACATCTCTATGCACCAGCTGTAATACATTTATAAATGCTCATACTAATCGAAGTAACTATAGGCTACTATGTCCATTGCATACACTTAAAAAACATTACAGAAGAATTGATGGGCTTCACTTACTAGTACAATAATGACATTCAAAAAAGGAAAATATTAAAGGGTCATTATTAAATCTCAAAGTTCCATATCATGACATAATAAAATGAAGTTCCCTTGACAGATGAAAAGTCTTTAATTAAAATAAAATCAAATAGATTTATTACCTTATTACTTGTTGAAGTTTTGGCCAGGTTGGCCAATGACAAGATGACAGATGGTACCCCTACCTCTCATTCCAAGGAGAAGAAGAGAAATAGAAAGATTTATGAGTTTAGAAAAAACTACACTACTTAAATGAAATATTAATAATGAGATAAAAAGGAAATAATTAAATAGATACAATACATATAAATATATACAAAACTGTAACAAGGTTCCTGGGAGATGTCACTGATGGGCAGGAAAGTTCCAGACTGGACTCAGTGACAAATGGAAACTGGATTCCAGATCTACCTTTGGGAATGCATGACTTGGGTTTAAAGGTAGACAAACTGCCAGAGTCCACCTGTGGCATCAATCATCAAAGAAAGAGAGTTTTCAAAGAAGCACCCATTGAAGAAGAGCCAACCTGACCCCTTTCATCCTTCAGCTTTCATACTCAGCATGGCAGATGGCATGGAATATCCTATTGGTCAGCTTGTCCCACCTGACCTGTCCACTCCTCCCCACAGATGTGAACCCTCCACAGGGTAAACAACCAAGTCAGCTGACCATGGTTGGCACAGAAACAAGTATAAGGAGAAGCCTCAGTCACTAAACAGAGAGTTGTCTCTGCTCCACCCCAACCCAACACTATTTCATTAAACTATTGCATGATGAATTCCACTAACACCTGGAATACATGTTTGTAAAGACAGAAGAAAACAAACTGATCACAGTAATAGAACTAGTGGAACGACCTACAAAATGTGTAAGAAAATACTGTTATGAGCAGAACTGAAGACATTCAGGTATAAACTACATTATAGTTTCCTTAAGAAAAATAAGTCTATCTGCAACAGTAGCTTACACATGCTAGGTATCTAAATGTAGGAATCTAAATTATTTTAATGTCTGAAGTTAGGTGAGAAAATATTATAGCAACTTAATACGACTGCATAAATGCTAGCTAGGATGCTGAAAAGCTGTTAGGAGAACATTTATATTAACATTTATATTAATTTATATTATATTAATAATATTCAAGGATCACCTCTTCCAATCTCAGGAGCGATGCCATCCATCACGTATTATGTCAGGCAAAACCAACAAGCCTGCATGGACAACCAAGTAGTTCCTGGCCAAATTCTAACATAAAAAGGAAACACAAAGGGGGTGGAAGCAAGGGAAGGTAATCTGGGAGGAATACAGAAACATTATCGGAGCATCCAGAGATTAAGTTAGGAAAGCCAAAGCCCATTAAGCCAAAGCAAGCCAAATTAAGTCTTGCCAGGGAAGTCAAAGACACTAAGAAGGGCTTCAATATGTATATAGATGACAAAAGGAAGACTAGAGAAAATATTGGTCTATCACTCAATGGGACAAGAGACCTGGTTACACAGGATATGGAAAAGACCTTCTTCGCCTCTGTCTTTACTAGAAAAAGGGATTTTCAGGAATCCCATGTCCCACATTCCAGGGTGAAAAGCTGGAACAAGGAAGACCCACCCTAGGTGGATGAGGTTCAGGTCAGGCAATACCTTAGCAACCTGGACATATGTAAATTCATAGGCCCTGATGGGATGCGCCCTTGCATGTTGAAAGACCTGGCAGATGTCATTGCAAGGCCACTCTCAACAATCTCTGATCAAACATGGAGACTTGGAGAAGTGCCCAAAGACTGGAGAAAAGCAAATGTCACTCCTATCTTCAAGAAGGGCAAGTAGGAGAAGCAGGGGAACTACAGACTCATCAGCTTCACCTTGATTTCTGGGAACGTGATAGAACAGCTAATCCTGGAAACAATTTTGAAGGCCCATGAATAACAAAATCATCAGGTATAGTCAGCATGGCTTCACCAAGGGGAAATAATGTTTGACCAACTTGATAAACTTCTATGATGAAGTGGCTACAAAGATGATAAGGAACTAGGGAATCTCTCTTATAAGGAAAGGCTGAGACAACTGGGACTGTTGAGCCTAGTGAAGGCTCAGGGGATGGATCTTTTTAATGTATATAAATACTTGAAGGGAGGGTGCAAGCAGGACAGAGCTAGGCTCTTTTCAGTATTTCCCAGTGACAGGACCAGAGGCAATGGGCACAAACTGAAACACAGGAGGTTCTCTCTGAACATAAGGAAACACTTTTTTTTACTGTGAGAGTGACTGACTACTGGAACTGTTTTCACAGAGAGACTATGGAATCTCCCTCCTTAGACATATCTAAAAATTGTCTGGACACAGTCCTGAGCAATTGGCTTTAGGCTGCCCTTCTTGAGCAGCTTAGTTGGACCAGGTGACCTCTACTGATCCCTTCCAATCTTAACTACTTCGTTTAATTCTGTGTATTCAGCATGAGGCATGTTGTACATTGTGACAGTAGTGCTATATAAAGGAGTCTTATCTTCTGCTTTTCCTTTTACTCTCAAAAACATCTCCTTCCTTGGACACTATGCTACTGAAGTGTTCAATTTCCTGACAAATGACAGGACTTAGCAATCAACTCATGTTTTTTTTCTGTTACCACTTCAGAAATGTGAGAAAAAGATGAAATAGATGAGAACAGACAAACAGTAGAAAAGTTTGGGAATATTTTATTTCTTGATGCTTTCATGCATGCAATATTTTTAAAGCCTGAACTTAAAAATGACTATTTATTTTCATGTATATTTAGAATGGTAATTTTTATTCAGACAAACCCAGGGTTTTTTCACTTATAATCACATTATAGGCCAGAATTTTTTTCCACATTTTTATTGTATTTTAAAAGAGTGAACATAAATTGGTTTTCCTTTGGATCCTTTTAGTCTGTTCAAAAACATCTTTTACTTTGCCCTGGACAGACGTTCAGCTGCAATAAAAAATGTGGAAACAGTTCTAATAATTCAAAGTATCAGATATATGAACAGCACACATAATGGCAAAATTATGAATAATTGTTAATAAGATAATCTCATGATCTCATATATCACTGTTACATACTTTGTATAATTTTGTAAAAAGTGATAGGACAAGATAAAATGTCTTCAAGCTGTAGTAGGGGAGGTTGAGGAAAATTAGGAAATATTAGGAATTATTTCTTCACCCAAAGGTTGTCAAGCATTGGAACAGACTGACCAGTGAAGTGGTTGAGTCACCTTCACTTGAAGTATTTAAAAGTGTAGATGTGGTGCTAAAGAACATGGTTTAGTGGTGGACTTGGTGTTGCTAGTTTTACAAGTGGACTCGGTGGTGGCAGGTTTATGGTTAGATTCTATGATCTTAAAGATCTTTTCCAACCTAAATGATTCTATGATTCTATATCATTATTTATCTTGGTCTCTGTCCCCATGCTGCATCTCATGTCTAAAGATTTATAATTTTGTATTGCCTTAGACTATCTTATGAGAGTTCCAAGGACACTCTGAAAACATATTAGCAAACAGCAAACATTCACAGGACAATCACAATATACTTGGTTTTTAGCAGGTTTTCTTCACTAAATAAAAATCTATTCAGACATGAAAGAAAGAAAAAGTGTTTTTATTAAACTTCCTAATAATGTAAAAAGGATTCTTTCACATCTGGAGACAGTAAAAAAATACTCTGAAAACTGTGAATGGAAACATAAGTACAAATGCTCTGGACAAACACGCAAACGTTAGACTGGCTGCTCAGTTTAGATGGATTATCTGAGCTCCACTTTCTCATCCTGTTCACTAGTACTTTTAGTCACCCAGTTCTTCATGCTGTTTTCACTTGCTTCCCTGCTGCTACATTTTGATCTTTGCTTCCTGTCTTTCTCCCCTGCTGTTCTTTTCAACAGTGTTCTGCTTTTTGTTTGATGAGCAGTGAAAATTGCAAGATTCCTGACCTCTAAAGAACAGACAGAACTTCAGAAATCACGAATCTGAAACCAGCCAAATTGTACTTGGCTGGTGATACGTGGAATACCATTAAACATCAAGGATGACTAATCTTAACAAAAAAAGGAAGATTGTATACAAAAGGCCTTAAGCTGCATTATTGTGCATGGAATAACTTCTGACTCTGGCATTCATTAGTACATGCATTCCTGGCACAGATTGTTTAATTCTGCAGAACAAAAGCAATTTCAAGTTAAAGGGTGAAGTAATTTTTTCTCCCAATTAAAAAACTTTAGAAATAAGGGGTTATCATTTATGGTATCCAAACTCTTATTACTTTCTTTTTTTCCTTTCCCCATTTGGACAATAAAGGTGGAACATTATGCATAACAGAAGGTGCTGCTTTCATGATTAACTTGGATAACTCTTGTGCCTTGAATAATATAAAGATTCCATTTTTCTGAATGCTTGTCAGGCTTGTCAGAACATGCGACATCTAGTCTTTGGTGTATGGGAATTCTGGTATATTTAGTATTTGATAGTATGCTGTACTCAAATCAGACAGATATTTTAATTAGTTTAGCACATGCATGTGCAAAAATAGTTCATGGAACAGTAACTAAAAGGTAGCATGCATACTTGTACTAAAAAGATACAAGTTCTTTTGAGAGCATCTTTACCTAATGCATGGCCACTTAGTTATCTTTGGTTTTTGGATCTTAGTGAAAGCTAAGTAAAATTTGTATTGGTAAATATGAAAAAAAATAATCATGTCTATAGTTTACTTATATTCAGGTACAGGAACAATCAATAAACTCAGAAATTAAGTACCTTATAGGAGTTCAAGCATCCAACATAATTTAAAATTATTTATTCTTGTGCAGCAGTGAATCAGCAGCAAGTTGGATGAGTGCAGCTTTCACTTCTAGAAAAATCTTGTCTGCATAAATAATTGTCTGTTTTTAATGGTATACTCTTCAAGGCTCTGAGTGCACTAATGGGCCTTAGCTGCCTCAATGAGCCTGGCTAGCAGCCTCAGCGTTGTGTTTAAACTCAGACCTGGTCATCCAGACCTTGCCTGAACCACACTGTAGACATGTCTGTATTCAGCTGTCCTGGTTATCTAATTAGGAGTTAGAATTAGGATGCTTATGGGTTTCAAATTGCTTGGCAGGGGAAGAAGTACAGTTCAGTGCTTAGCATATAATTTTAGTGCAATTCTGGTAGAGCTTCAAATGGGGGATATGAAGATGTCTAGAAATAGACTGAAGGGTCTGAGGCCACCGAAGCCATCCTAAGACTGGAATATACAAGCTACCTATGTCAAGCTACCTATGAGCAAATAACAACTATTTCTCATCAGGCCTAAAGCTACAGATATCTCTAATCTATGCCCATAGATAACAGGAATTCTTCTCTTAGCAAAAAGGTTCTTTCAAGGACATCCTATGAATAGCTGCCTCTCTCCAGTAGAAAGTGACAAGATCAAACACTATGCAAATATGATCTCTTCTGCTTCTCTCTTTTTTATTATTTTTTTTTATTTTATTTGCAAAACTACAAGAAAATCTAAAAAATGTCCTACATTGTTACAAAAAATCTCAACCCATCTTCCCATCCAACTCCTTAGTTAAGTAGGGACAGTTTGACATCGTGCTAAATCCCTTGTTTCCCCATCCTGTATTAATATTGAAGGTTGCCCTAATCCAGGTGCAGGACCTTGCACCTGGCGCTGTTGAACCTCATGGAATTCACATGGACCCACTTCTCAATCTTGTCCAGGTGCCTCTGGATGGCATCCTGTCCCTTGGCTGTAGCAGTTGTACCACTCAGGTTGGTGTTGTCTGCAAACTTACTGAGGGCGCACTCGATGACACCGTCTGTGTCATCAGTGAAGATATTAAACAGTACTCAGTATGGACCTCTGAGGGACACCATTTGTCACCAGTTTCCATCTAGCCATTGAGACGTTGAACGCTACCCTCTGGATGAGACCATCCAACTGATTCCTCATCCGTCAAACAGTCTACCCATTAAATCCATATCTCTCCAATTTAGAAAGAAGGATGTTGTGGGAGGCCTTACAAAAGTCCAAATAGATATAGTCACTCCATCATAGAAGGTCACTAGGCTGATACCAGTTGCCAAAATTATCTATTCATCTTATATTATATTGGTATATTAAATCTTCACTTGTAAATATTCTTGCATATTTGAGAGAGAAGACAATGCTATGAGGACCACCTGGATCACCACCACCACAGCTTAAACTAGAACATTAATTTCAGGTTGTCCATCCATGATCTCTATTGATTAATTAGCCTATATTATGAACACTATTGATGTAATAATTTCTTATGTATTTCCAGATAAATGTCCATGTCAAGTAAGTTCTCTCACTTTTACATGTCAGAGTATTTATTTTCAGGATGTAGAAATCCATCATTATAGAACTTTAAGCTGGATCAAATCCACATTAGGTTGCATATTTTAAAGGCTTATGTGAAAATGAATAAAGCAAACAGAAAATTACTTGCATATGTAGTATAGAAAGTCATAGGGCGTATTGTATTTAATGATAAAAATGAGGATACAACAAGACAAAATATATAGTAAAATGCAAACAGCTAAAAAATGCCAGCTGAAATGTTCTGTTATTGTCTAGTTCAGACAAATTGGCTTTTTATTAGGTATATCTGCATCAGTAGATTACTTTGGCTGAAAGATCCACAAATCTGTTAACATGCAGGAAGTCAGTAACCTGCTCCAGACTTTTAGATGTTGCATGTGAGTTTCCATATTGTCCTCAGGAATAATAAATAGTAGCTGCTAGATGTGAGGTCAAGCCTTTCAAAATGGAGAATCCTCTTCCAGCTCAGGTCAGAACGAGTATCCAGTCTTAAATGTGATATCATTCATTGCTCATGGTCCTGCAACAAAAGAAAATTGCTTAGATGTTCATAAAATAAAATTTGCACTAGGTTACTGTTAACAGTTTATTTCCTCTCCTGTAACTGTGATTTCTTAACTGTAATAATCTCCTTTCTCTCCCTGGGTTTTAGAACATGAACAATAATTTAACTAATCAAGATTCAGATGAGAATAAATATCCTTATTATCACCTACTGCTTGGAAATACAAATTCCATTCCTTATTCAAGACATTTTTCTGCAGATTTTTAAGTACTCTGTTCTAATTAGGACAATTATACTATTATGTGATATCTCTTCAATATTCTGTTCAAAGTCTGGGGCACAAAATGGTTACTGATACTAAATGAGGTTCTGACAATGACACACCTATGATGCTAGGATTTTGTTTTCAGTAACATATATAGAGAAGTACATTAGTCTCATAATATTCCATCTGTAGAAGTAGGAATGGCATACGTTTTGATGATAACCACAGATAGTTCATGCTAGGTTTTTCTAAAGTCATATTCTTCTGGAAAACTCAACACTGAGGCTAACAATTAAAATGGAAGTGTTGAATCAAGTGTTGACTCATTCTGCCTGAATGAAATTATTCCAGTTTGATACTAATGCAGTTGATTACCAAATGACTACTTTTTTTTTTTTTCAAATAAGGGCAGATTGTAGATTTCTGAATAGCTAATGTGGCTGAAGGCATATAAAGTTATTCCTGCACTGCCTCTGCCCAGATTCCTGCTGTGCTTGATTCGTTAATGCTTTTGATCTTGCACAGGACTTCAGAACAGTGAAGAGGACACAGAAAATTATCCCATTTTAACATGGCTATTTGATGCAAAGAGCATGAAGAAGGGGTATCCCCTTGTACCAGTTCAGTGGACACAGTGGTCCCTTCTGTAATTACAAAAGCATTTGAAGAATCACTCTGAATCCCCTGACATCCACAGGTCCAGGCATCATTAATAGGTAAGTTATTTTGTAAACTGTCTACGTTCAGCGTGAGCTCTGACTACAATCCCACCGAGTATTGCAGCAAGTAACAAAAAAAACATTTATAGGAAAGACTAAAGGTTTTCTATTTATAGCAAACTTGAAAAGTGCTATGAGCGTGGGACATACCATCCCAGGAATCTGCAACACAAGTGTCCCTACAACCACCCTCAAGCATTCCAACTTCTAAGACATGTGAGAGTGTTATTTTTGTGGCCTGGAAGTTACCCTTGACATCGCTGTATGTACTATGTCCTCTCAGAATTAGTGAATCCTTGCTGTGCATTGTCAAACCTTGGATCCAGCTTAGAACTATCAGTAGCTATTCTGACCGAGGCACATTGAATAATTTTCCTTATATGTTTATGTTAGTTACAGTTTTGAAATTGACAGCAACATTGTATTTTTGGTATTTTAAAATTATTCTCAGATTTCATTTTCTGAGAAAGTTCTTTCTAACTCATGAAGGAATTTAACAGATTCACCTAATAAGAGCAAGAACAGAAGGTGAGGGGAGAAGAGAGCTCCAAGTATACTAAATATGCATCTAATGAATTTTATTATTTCAATGCACTTACCTGCAGATGTGTGCAATTTACATAATGGAGACTATAGATTCAAAAGGATAAGACCTGTGTGGGTACTGAAAAATATAATAATGTTATTTATAAATTGCATAGAATATTAAATTAATTGTGTTTTAGTAGAATGTTGAATTTGGCTTGTTAATAGTTTTAATTTTTTGCTCCTGTTTAATTTTGAAATAGATAATTTTTGTGTGCAGACTTTTTGAAATTCTTACATGGAAGATTTGTTTACATATTTATTTTAATTGCACATAGTGTGGCATGGTGACTAACACAGTTCCCTTTCTGAAATCTTATCAGACAAACAGATGATCTGAATCCCTAATTAGAAACCCTGTGGGTAACTGGAAAAGTCTACATTTTCAGGTCACCCAACAAGCTAGCTGCATACTTAATCAATCTCCCTGATAAAGCAACTTGTGATTCATAGAGATCCATTATCTTGCCTGTGAATTATTTTTCGCTGTTCCTTGTGATATTTTGGAAGCATGTCTTTGTATAAAGATTTTAGTATGTTGATGACCTATGTTACAGCATGAAGAATTTTGTACAATAGGAAATTAGTATTTTCACTAAAACTTTCTTACTAACATCTGAAACTCCTAGTTTGATCCCTTTGTGTAAGTTCTAAGAAGTAAAATGGATTCTAGAGAGTAAACTTCATGAGATTATGATAAAGGGAGGAGATATGTAACAAGCCAGAAAAAGAACATTCAGCAGAAAGCAAACACAACATAGTAAACCTGAAGCTGAGAAGAAAACAGACTCCATCTGAAATTAAAGTGGTACATAGGTAAGAAAATATTGGTTAATTTTGTGTGAAGTTGGAAGGGGATGGGGGCTGTAAAAGTGTACAAACACCTGGAAAAATATATTCTGGGGGAATAACATCAGTTCTCAAAGAGGAGGTTAAAGAATGCCACTACAATCAAAAAAATGATCCCCTGTCCAGTATGAACAGTCTGAAATGGAGAAAGAGTGAAAAAGCAGGGTGCTGTATCCTGGTTATAACTGTAGCTTCAGCAACCTGATTCCAGCACTCAGAAAAAATGGGTGCATCTTCATGGTAACAAAGAAAAGGAGTCTCCAAAGAAGCATCACATTCAAAAAAGACATATACATTACTTGCCTGCCTTTTTTAATATCAACTTTTGAGGGCAACACAGTCACAACTTGAGAAAAATGAAACTGCTACACTGAATCAATATGCCAAATAAGACTACTTAAATCTCTTCAACTTTCCCATAGAGCTACCCATATGCTCTGAGCGGTGTATGATTCATTTTTCATTGGTCCCTTAGGACTAAGGAGTCTGAAGTAGACCTCCCCCATTAATAGTAGGATCCACCTTACTAAATTTATGATGTCTGCAGTATAGACACTTGCATCTGATCTATTTACCCAGGATCATTTTATATTTGATGGAGAACAGTAGACATTTTAATAACATTTTTATATTCCTTCTGCTTACTTTAGACAACTACGTGAAGGAAATTCTAGCATTTTTGAAATATCTCTATTTATTGCTGATAGAAGGAGCTAAGAAAGACTAACGTCTGTAGAGATTGACATTGGATGGATGAGTTCCACTTTCAATTTTGTTACATGGGTGTGGTGTTATGACTGGACCTGAAGTATGTTAGCCATGCTTTGAACAGTGGGTTACTCCAGATGAACCCCAGAAGTTACTTCCAACCTAAATTATTATATGATTTTATAACCCTATAACTTCTAGATCCAAATTTGACACTTTTTCATTATGATCACTTTAAGAAGCCACATAACTTCTTCGTCTTTCATTGTAAATATTTTAATAAAAAAAAAAACAGATGCCATCTCTCCATGTGCTTAAAAGACAGTTGAAGATTTAATAAATCTAATTTTGTAATTGCAGTAACAGAAATAGAAGTACAAAGAAGTTATTAGTGTGATATGGCTACAGTCAGGTACTTTTATTTTACAGTTCTTTGCATTACTTTTCATTGCATTCTTAAGTATATTGAAGCACATATAAAAGTAGACTAAACTATGTTGTAACTTAAAGGCAAAAAACCTATCTGAAAGAAATCTTTCTATTTTGTCTGGCACTTTTTCTATAAGCCAAGCTTTTTGTTATGATATTGGGATTTTGCTCACTTTCATGAATTTCCCAATTCCATTTAACAGTCATACATTTTTATGGTTAAGGATCATACCAGGCTTATACAGTAGCAGAACAGATGACTCTTAATCATCGCTGTTGTGCGTTAGAGAGAAATCTGTCTCTGCTACACAATCTTTTCTTTCCAGTACTGAGAATATGATTCTCATTAAACAACTAGTTTAAAACCTTTTATTGTAAATTAGCTAACATTAGGTAATGCTACTAGAATTTACTCTGAGATGTGTCCTAAGTCAGTGTGGGAACATAAAAGTAAAAGCCTGTGAAGTACAAATGCTGCTTTATTTAAAAATGATATTTGGAAAAAAGAAAAAAAAAAAGAAAATGCAGTGCTTAAACTTCAGTGATTGATAGAAGGAACTGAAAGCAATAGTCAGCATATTCAAAGACCAAACTCGTCACTAGTTGTTTATGACTGGTAGCCATAATCTTAGCCACTTGTTTTTCTTTTTAAAATGAGAAGCTCAAAAGCCTGTTGCATTTTCTTAAATTAAACTCAAAAATATATATCATTTTTGGCCAGTTTAGTTTTCTAGTAAACTCCATTTACTCCAATAGGGAAAAATAAATAAATAACAGGGATATACTTTACCATTTTTTGAAAGTATCTAATTCATTTCAATTCTGTAAGTAGAACAGCAGCAACAAAAAGCAGAGTGTTAATTGTTTCATGAAATTACCTCGTTAATTAGTACTTTTATATATTGTATTGATTTAGTATCTCATCTCAGTGGTTCTAAAGTACTCGTTATAACCAAGAGATTTGTTTTTCTGGTTTTGCGAGCAGTGAGATAAGTATCACTACACTGAGGGAGAGACCAGACTACACAGCCAGGGGACATAGTGCCGCTGCGTGATGAAACTCAGGAAACACTGATCATTCTGACCATCTCTTTTTGACATCTAGCAGTCTCTATTGTATGTTTGCCGATGAATGCTTTTTCAGGCTGGTCACCTGAAGCTACTGAAAGTAAAGACATCTGCCATTTTTATGCTTATGTGGTCTTAGACAAAACTCCCTCTGTTGTTCGCTTGACAGAGGAGAATACATCTCATCTTACTATAGAAAGCCGGGGACCAGACTTTCAACATCAAGCCTTTTTTGCTGGACAATCCCTTTTCCATGATCAAAGCACACAAGGGATGTGTCAGTCACATTCAAGTTTGTGTTACAAACTCTCCTTTACAGACAATGGAAAAGAAAAGGAAGAAATGCATTTAGCCCAAAGAAACAATCTAATTCTTTTCTGGAAATCTGATTTTTACTGGAGACTACAATTTCTGATCGAAGATATACATAGCAGCATTTGTTTAAATTCCTCTGTTGCCACCCAATCCACTAACAAGTGTTTTTTTCTTTGAGTCTTTCTTTAATATTTTATTCCTAATCTGACTTTTCAAACTCTCCTTTGCAAAAGATCATTTTCTTATCCCCCCCCCCCCCCAAAACCCATTATTAAACTGAAGAAATATGTCATGTTTAGAAATGCAGTCATTGAAATGCAGTGACATTCAGAAGCACATGATTACTGATGATTAAAGAATATTTGAAACTTTTCATGTTTTTCTTTATTGACCGGTATGGCATTCAGTACATTGATTCATTAGGTGCATTAAAAACAACTGCCAGATTAGTAAATCCTTTTTTGTTTGAAGAACTGCATTTGCAACTACTGAAAACTGGTTGGTGAAAACTGAGCATGTAATAACTACTTCTGTGTATACCAACTAAACATATTTAGTTTTATGTCATCAACAACAGTGTATTTTGAATGTTCATAAATGCATTTGTTCATTGTCATGTAATGTCATATTATTAAGTTGATTTCATTAGCTTTTTATTGACTATTAGAAACTTTACTAGAACTGTGACTTGCCTATATGCTGAATTAAACTGCTGAAATTTTTTTATGAATGGATATATCATTCATAGTTTTCAGCACCCTTGAAGCAAGGTAATGAAAAATTGGGATCATATAAAAAATTCAGACACTAATATTCAAATCCTTATTGGTTTTATTTGTACTTTTAAAATAATATATATTTGCATTGATTTTAGAATTATGACAGACTTTTTATTACTTTTAAGGAAGTCTTAGCTAAGGCTATTACTCTTCAGAATGTATCTGAGCACCCCACAGTTCTCTTAACATGTTAAATTATAGCTTGTTGCTTTTATTGTCATCACAATTCTAAAAAAAAAAAAAAAAAGTGGGTTTTTTTTGATTTTATGAAAGGAAAATAGTCAGAGAAGACTAAAAGCTGATTTTAAAAATCCCACCAAAAAAATTATGCAGACTCTAATGCTTGAGTTCCAGAGAGTGACTGTGACCTCTATATTAATTTCCATCAAATTCCCATAATATCTAAAAATTGTTGGCATCTCTATTTTTGGTCTCCCTGTGGGCTGTCTATATCATAGCTCTTATTTGGAAAAGTGGAAAGAATCAATGCAGCAGCATCTATAATCTTTTGGAGCCTTCAGAAGAGTCCAGTCAGCTAAGCATGCTCAAATTACTCAGGTAACATCAAGTTTAATTTATGGCACAGAAAATCCAAACAGATCCACTTTTGTGTACAAGTTAGCAGTTATCACTTCTGATGCAGAAAGTCAGAAGTCTAGACTGAAGTATATCTCAACCTGAGAAGGTCTAACCCAACAGTTCCCCTTGCAAAGTCATGCTCTCAGTGCCTGGGTAAGTCAAGGCAAGAGTGACCTTCCACCTCATTTGCAGATGCCTTCGTTAGTTTGGCAACTGTGTAACAAATGATGACAGTCAAAAGCTATATGAAGAAAGTTCCTTAGCAGAATTTTAAAATTCAATTTCAATTCAAATCACACCACTGCTTTGGGGGAAAAAAAAGTTATACTATATATACTGTATATAAGTGTAATATAACTATAAGTTATAATATATATACTATACTCAAATGAAAACCTAGTATTTTCTATTAGAAGAACTAAAAATATTAGATGTCCTTGACTAGAAATGTAGATGTTCTCTGCTAATATTTGAAGCTGAAATCATAGGTGATAATTTCAAAATTATGTGTTCTTCCCTGGCTTTTATAACTTAAGCAAATATATTTTGGAAGCATTTCCAAAAGTACTAAGTTCTGAGGCAATGTCCTGCAGCTTCCATATGAAGAATGAAAATTCTTCATTTTTTATTTTGAAATAAGCCTAAGTATAATGATATATGCAATTCTTCTGAAAAACATATTCACTGTTCTACCTGACGAAGGTACCATGCATATTAAGTCATAACAATTTATTTACTCTTATTTTTTACCTTAAAATCTCCAGTTTCCTTCAGGATCTCAATATAGTCTTGCTGCTTTGAATATTAATTAAACATTCACAATGTAACTGTAAGGTACACATTCACCTTTCCCTTATTTACCATCATCCTGATACGCTGTTTGTAAACAATCTGTGAAATGTTTTGGGAGTATATATTGTTATATATTAAACTAAAATTAATCAATGCATATAAATAAAATCTGCCTTATTGCAGTCTATTTTATCTCCAGTCATAAACTGTATTATTGAGTTCTTTTAACAGAGAACTATTTTAAGACTAATTTATTTACTAAGAATATATCCTATAAAAGAAAAAAAAAAAACCTAATATAATGTTTGCCTACTAAAGAAAAAGCTACCTCAGACTAGCTCATTTAAAATTAGCCTGACAGGTTTAATTTACATTAAGACCTTAACTATTATGCTTTCAGCATACAGACCTTATATAAAATGTCATTAAACTGTCGACTAAAACAAATTTTAACACTCAGCTTTGAATCTCAGCAAGATTTTTTCAGTTTTGTGGTTTCTCCCTCCATTATTACAAAACATTCTGAAACCACATTAATCTCTGCCATAGTTATTTGCAGTTGCATAATGGATGGATTTCTGCCTATGGTGTTTTACACGGGATGGTATGGGCTTACCTACTGGGCATGGGATGGCCCTATCAGGATGGAGTCACTCTACGCTTCTAATAGCAGGGTAATGCTTACATAATAACAAATGTGTAGATCCAGAAGAAAATAATACAATTTACTGGAATTGAGAAAGCAGCTGGGATCTTTGGCAAAGGTTGCTATCCTTGCCTGCCATTGAGTGTTTATTCTAAAAGCATCCATAGCGCTGCGGGCAACATTTTTTTCTGAGTGAAGAACCCTGTCAAGTACTGAGTACCTCACATTTCCTTTGAAAACAGCATGAAAACTTTCCTAATTTTGAAACTATTTTCTTTATTGTCTTGTGAATAAGGCAGAAAATAAAATTCAACAAATATAAGATAACAAATATGCTATATGTTTTTCCATTTAGAAATGCAAAGTGATTACTGCATCAACAACAGTTTTGGATTCCCATGCTGATGTTCAACTATATAAATAGGATAATCTACAGCTAAAATTATTCTTTCTCAATAAAACTTCTGTCCTCTTTGTGTCCTCTTTATTTTCATCTTTATTATGAATAGTTAAATGAAATACGAAACACCCTAAAACTATGGATCAAAAATTCTCCTCAATTTGGCTGTGTATTGTCAATAAATTCCTTGACTATTTTTTTGACCTAGATTCTTGCTAATCATTGAAGCATAAGCACCTTATGATAAAGAAAGTGGAGAAAGTAGTTTTAGAAGGCATTTTAAGTAGAAAATCATGCAATATTTACTTAACAAAGATGCTTCCTGACAAAAGGCTTCAGAAAGCAGAATAAGGAAAAACGAAGAGACCAAGATAAATTAAGGGCAAGATGTTAATGTTTTTCTCAGTCTTCCTAGATGGCTTGTTATTGTTTCCATGGAACCTTTTTGACTGGACTTGTGGATTGGGTTGTATCCCTTTCATTTTATGTTCTGGAGAACTTGAAACAAGCAGTTTGACCCAAAACTTGTGAAGATAACTTTTGACCTATGCTGAAATTTTACTCCTGTTTCTGTTCTACCTTTTTGTCTTTTACTCCACAACTTCTTGGATAGTAAATAGAACATTCTCATGTGTCCTCATTGACTGATGGCTGTATTAGAGACTGCTAGATTTTCCAGTCTTTAAATGTTTATTTACTTTTTTCTGCACTTCTGATGGCTATGCTACACATCTGGCGGAAGCATATGCTGTGTTCTCTGATCTTTTAGTAGAAACATTCTGTTACAGCACAAACACAAGTTACATGTTTGTTCACAACCCCTTTCCCCCCCATTTCCAGAAAATGTCCTTGGAAAGACTTTTCATGGTAATTGCTTAAGCAGTATGTCACCTGAGTTCTGTTTCTCTTCTGGAACAAAAGCAAAATTCTTCAGCAATACTTTGCAGGTAATATGCAATCATCTTTCTCAAGATTTTTTTTTTTTTTTAATCAGTAAACACCTCTTCTATTTTGTATGCTAATTTAGAAAAAAGAATGCATACATATGTATAAGACAGCTGTAAGGTCAGTAGCTATTTCTACTGCTGTTTCCATGACCCTTCCTCTTTACAGCCCAATACTTAAATAAGTACTGAAGAACAGGTATTGAAAGGGGCAACAATCTATCTTCAAAAGCCCTAATTCACAAGAATCAAAGAACATCTGAAAATATAGTGGTGATTTATTTCTAATACTGTGTTGTTCCTGTGCTTAAAAATAAGTGGATATTTTACTCAAGGTAATTTACAGTTTCACGAGACTAAAAATTTTCCATAATTTGCAAAATGAATGCTCTTAGTAAAGTTTCTGTCAGGGAAAACCAAACCAAACCAAACCAAACCAAACCAAACCAAACCAAAACAAAACAAAACAAAACCAACAAAAAAGCCTGAAAAAACTACCAGTTCTTCCTAACTAAATGTGATAATCCAACTTAATTCCTCCATTATTTCAAAGTATTTCAACGAACTTTGTTTAGAATCATAGAATCATAGAATCGTTTGGGTTGGAAGGGACCTTAAAGATCATCAAGTTTCAACCCTCCTGCCATGGGCAGGGACTAGAGCAGGTTGCTCAAAGCTCTATCCAGCCTGGCCTTGAACACCTCCAGGGATGGGGCATCCACGACTTCCCTGGGCATCCTGTTCTAGTGCCTCACCACCCTCACTGTAAAGAATTTCTTTCTGGTGTCTAATCTAAACCTCCACTCCATGCAGGACAGTGTTCAGCGAATTGCTTAAGTCCAGGTAAGCGACATTTGTTGCTCTGCCCTCGTCCACCAAGCCTGTGGCATTATCATAAGAGGCCACCAAAATTGTCTGGCACGATTTGCCTCTGGTGAAGCCG
>JAOQGH010000001.1:158066608-158081338 GCA_025769975.1 Gallinago jamesoni
TCCCCGGAGCCTCCTCTTCTCCAGGCTGAACAACCCCAGCTCCCTCAGCCTGTCCTCATAGCAGAGGTGCTCCAACCTCACCGCATAGCGTAGTGTCATTGGAAAACTTGCTGAAGATGCACTTTCTCCCATTGTCCATCTCACTGAAAAAGATGTTAAACAGCATTGGTCCTAGTACTAACCCCTGAAGAACGCCACTCGATACTGGTTTCTGCTTGAACTTTGAGCTTGAAACTTGAAGTGGTTCATCTGTAAAGTCCATGTGTCTCCAATTTAGAGACCAGGATGTCATGCAGGGCAATGTCAAATGCTTTGCACAAGTCCAAGTAGATAACACCTGTTGCTCTCCCCTTATCTACCAATGCTTTAACACCATCTCAGAAGGACACCGGATTTGTCAGGCATGACTTGCCTTTGGTGAAGCTATGTTGGCTGTCACCAATAACCTCCTTATTTTTACATGTGCCTTAGCAGAGTTTCCAGGAGGATCTGCTCCATGACCTTGCCAGGCACAGAGGTGAGGCTGACCAGCCTGTAGTTCCCCAGGTTTTCCTTTTTTACCTTTTTGAAAATGGGGACTATGTTACTTCTTTTGCAGTCAGCAGGAACTTCATTGGATTGCCACACCTTCTTAGTTGGGTAGTATCTTAGAAACTTCATCTACCAGTTCCCTCAGGATCCATGGATGAACCCCACCAGGTCCTATGGACTTGTGCATCTTTCTCAACTGGTCTCATACCTTGTCTTTTCCTACAGTGTCTGTTCCTCATTCTCCCAGTCCCTGCCTTTGCCTTATGGGGTTTGGGCAGGGTGGCTAGAGCTGTTACCAGTGAAGTCCAAGGCAAAGAAATTGTTGAGTAACTCAGCCTTCTCCTGGGTGACCGGGTTTCCTGTTTCCTTCTGGAAGGGGTCTACTTTTACCCTAGACTTCCTTTTGTCACCATCATATCCATAGAAACTTTTTCTTGTTGCTCTTGATGTCCCTGGCCAGATTTAACTCTATCAGGGCTTTAGCTTTCCTGACCTGATCCCTGGCTACTCAGACAATTTCTCTGTATTCCTCCCAAGCTTTCTTTCCTTGCTTCCACCCTCTCTAGGCTTCCTTTTTGAGTTTGTGTTTCAACAGGCAATATTACAATTGATACTGACATTTTAAATTATAATATTCAAAGCATTTAATGAGAGATATTCTGCGGCACTCTAACATAAAACTATATGTTTTATGTTTCAGAGCATCTACCTTTGCAATTTATGAGTTAGTGTGATGGAAATTTGCCTATCTTTTTTATTAGATAAATTTTAGTAAAACAGCATTGGGGGAACATTTCAAAGCAGGAAAATGCTTTGGAAATTTGCATATGGAAATTTGTAGTGGAAAAGCATTAGAGAATTGAGAAGTTGAAGACATTAAGCCCTTAGATTTTTTTTTGTTGTAATTACAGATGGTTTTCGGTAATCTTCACAAATATTTTCAAGAAATTATGACGTAGAATTTAGAATTCTGAAAGTCACTATTTGTGTCTTTAGTACTGTGAGAAATTACATGATAAATATCTACTTATATATTAATCTTTCAATTCTATAACATCTGAAAAAGATTTCTGCTGTGTAAATTAAACATTTTCCTTAACCTTCCTAAATAATTATTTCTCTGCTTCTTTTTTATGTATCTAAGCAATAGATTATTTAGTACCAGGGCATGCAATTATTAGCTTGGATCTAGCAATTCCCCTAGCTTCTCCAGCACAAGCATACTTATCCCCAAAAATCCTATTTAGTATCCCACTGAAGTGACATAGAAACATCTGTATGCTGTTGTCCTTTTTAACGATTATTTAACAACTCAAAACTAGACATTTATCATCTAAAGACTTCAAGAGTGAAAAATAGGCAAATTGCACCAGTTCTTCTTCAGAACTCTAAAAAGAAAATAACTTACTATCTTGTTCAACTACCTACTAGGAAAAAAGGAATCACAAAAATTGTGGGGAAAATAAAAAGGAAGAATGAATAGATAATCGTAAGAATAAAGATTTTTCCTGAGATGGAATGTTATAAAAGGAAAATATTTTACTTTTTTTTGGACAGCTTAGCTGGCATTCTCCTTAAGATCACACTTACTAGACTCTCATTTCAGAAGTCTGACAGAAAGAAGAAGAAATAAAGAAGACCAGGCTTAGAAGTTCCAGAGAAACATCAAGAATACAAAACTGGTGAGATAAAGTGTGTTAAGGACTTTCCTGAGCCTGGCAGGAAAAATAATAATTTGGCTTGGAAGAAACTGCTGGGGGTCATGTAGTCCAACAATGAAAAAAAGAAATCACTTAGTAGCATGTTATAATGATCTGAAGCTGAATAAAATGTAACTTCAATAATAAAGTGTTAAAAATGCCCCAAAATAAGGAACATCATGATTGGTCTAACAATAGTATCATAGGATCTATTACTCCCTTTGAAGTAACTAGCAGATTAAATCTTGCCAGGTATATAGATATACAAATGGATTTAAATTAACAATTGCTACAAGGAACATGAACAAAATGCAAAGTTTTACCCCCAAAATGTTCTCAGTTTCTAGAATTGTGCTAATATGTGCTTAGAATAATTGGGTTGTTGCTGCCTGAAGAAAATAAAAAGAAAGATAGCTGGTGGGAGGAAGATGTGTGTGGAAAAACATATTCCAAGAAAAGCCCTGGGCCAAGAGGGCTGCACCTACCACAGCATCACCCTACTCCTGCTGCCTCTGCCTGCAAAGTGATGATGTTCAGTGCAATATCTACCACACAAGGTTGAAGGAGACTGGTGCAGTCAACCAGGAGCTCCCAGAGTCATGAGCAGGGGCTTGTAAACACCAGAGAAGAGTGGCTGGTGTTAGTGTCACCTCTTGTGTAACACTTGCAAAGGTATCATTAATGAAAGTATTCTTTATTTGTTTGGAATATAGTTATTAATATTTTTTATTACTAAGTAATGATAATTGCTGTTTTTTGATTTGGATGTTAAATATTTGACTTCATATAAAAGTGTTATGGATGCTTTTGTCCATAACAGAACATAGTACTTAAACTGTGACAGTATTCTTATAATGGACTTCTGTATGTTGAATAAAAATAACATAAACAAATGTAAAATACTTTATGTAGAGCATGATAGTCTTCTGAATTTATTGTATTCTAGAAATTCTGCATAAGGACAGGATGAAAAAAGAGAAAAAGAAAGACAGAGTAATCTAACTGAACAGCTGCTTTTTTATTTGGGTAAAAAGGAGGTAGAAGAAAGGAAGCATGCAAAAAGTATTAAAGGTTTTGGATAAGACAGCCTGGCAAGCTTGCATTTCTGCTTATTAACTTACCCTCCCATGAGAAAGATCCACAACCTTCTTAGGCTATGAAGGTTGCAGATACTTTTTAACAGAACTCATTATTGACAGCAGATCTTTATATCCTCTTTTCCTTATTTAACAAAATGGGATAGAGAAACAATGAAGGTGTTCAGATGGAGAATTAATTATAATGAAAAGGGAAAGAAAACAGTTTTGTAGAATTCTAAAAGCTTGAAATTGCATCTAACTTCGGTTGGTCAAACAAAACAAAAATAAATTACGTAGGAAAAAAGGCTTTCTGAATGTTCCAAACACCCTTTTTTCCCCTTCGTCTTAAACTTGACATGAAAATTTAGATGGTCTGAGCAAAAGTCTCCTATTTGACTTTACGATGTACAGTGCTCATATTGAAGCCAGAAAATTAAACATGGAGAAATCTTTAAAATATGGATGTAATGATTTTGACCAGAAGAAATGCAAACACCTGCCACTCACTCCCTCAGCTGTAGTTGCATCATTCCTTCAAACCTTTTTATGAATATAAGAGAAGGACAAAACAGACATGCATTTTAACCTGTCTAACCAACTCCTTAACTTGGAAGCATTCTTTCTATGATGTCCATGAAGCCATAATAAAGCTACCTGCTAAAGCTGTAAGCCAATATTGCTGGTTGCCCCCATTATGCCCATAAATAGTTAAATTTCTTTCACGAACATTCAAAAGACTTTCTTTTTTTCTTTCCCAACATTCTCATTTCCACATCTAAAAATAGTCCAGATCTCCTGGGGAAAACCAGAATAGACAGAATAAAGCAAAAATATTTTGAACATGTTTTTCAAAATACTGTGACATATGGATAATTAGCTAGCAAATGAGTAATAGGAAAGCTAGAAAGGTGACATTAGCTAGCATCATTCATACAAAATGTGCTTCTAAATAATTTTTCATCTTTGTAATTGCTTCTATATGCCAGCTAAGCATCATAAAGCAAGTCAATCAGACCGGACATCTGATTAAAGGTACAACAAAAACACAATGGCAAAATCAGAACAAATCCTAATGTATCAAAAAGAAAACTTTTGGATTTTTTTTTTAATAAAAAGAAGCATATTATATTTTAATCATTGTTCATCAAGTATTTAATTCAACTCAATTAAGCAGACAAGTCTGCATACTTGCAAACTCTGTCCCTGTATTTGATTAATTTCTGTTATATTTACATTTTGGAGTAATATATAGACTACTTGTTGAAGAAATTATGTATCTGGTCAAATTAAGCAGCTTTTGATATTACCTTTTGGCACTATATAATGAAAGATAAAAATGCTATTTTTAGATTAGCTTCTCCTTTAGAAAAAATTAAACTCATCTTCACCGTATTTTTTAGTTTCTAATTCCCCTCCTGACCACACATCTGTAAAACTTCAAGCTAAAAAAACCCAAGAAACCGTGAAGAAAAGTTTTTCTCAGTTTCATGTTCAACATAACCTTTAAAGTCTTGCCTAACTTCTTGCCATTATTATTTGGCAAAAAAAAAACAAAACAACAAGTCAATTGGATTTAAGCAAATGTTTTATTTCTTGGGTCAATCAGACCCTTTAATCAGTATTTAGATTTCATTTTTAAAGCCCTAGCTCTGAAGAAAATCCAAGGTCACCTGTATATAATTAACATATTTCTGTGGATTCTCATCTCAGTGTTACAATTGAATGGAGGGACTTGACAGCCTCCTGGGATCTTAGAAGAGGATTTTATATGGTCCTATGAGAGAATCATTTAATTCTATCAACAGTGACTAAAAATGACTGTCTCTTCTGTGACTGAAGCCATGAAAAATGATTCTTATTCAGAAACATTGAATGCATTTGATCAAGCTATATCAGAGGACGCAAGATCATCACAAAGAGGTCCCACTTGCAATGGTTCCTAGTGACTTTGAAACCTAATTATTTTCAAAATATATTTTTGCCTAATCAAATCAACCTTTAAAAGCATTGGTTGTCTCTGAGTTACAGGAGTTAACATTGGTTACATTGATTATCTCCTGAGTTACAGGAACTCTCATACATAGAGGTGCTGAGCCTCTCATTTTCAAGGTTTCTCATCAAGGAACTTTAGTGACCCATGGCGGAGAGATTAGTACTGAGCAAGGATGGCCACCACTCAAATATGGTGATGGGAATCACCACTGTTACTAGGGTAATGGGAACACCCTGAGAAGAATTTAGAAGTTCTTTGCTCTGCTTCAACTCCACTATGAGAGAGACCACCTGGAAACAGTCTCACCAACCTGTAGCTACTATTCCAGATATATATACCATCTTTTTATGTGTAGCAGCAGCCACCAAAACCTGTTTTTCCAGTATTCTGATGCTAACAAAATAGATCTATGATACTATTATAATATCCTGGGATCTGTCTGAAGGGATCAACCAATTTTTTTTTTGTGTAGGACTCTGGCCTGGAGCTCCCCTAAAAAGTTTTTCCCTTGGCATTCCAGTGCTTCCCACTTCTTATTGCTTTATTAATTGATCATTTAATTGAAGTGAACAAAAGATGGAGGACATTTGGCTAAAATTGAATGAAGAAATAATATGTGTTGTCATTCAAATGACTTGTTTTCTCAGCTCTACCAAAAAGCCTAAGGTTTACATTTTTATGCAAGGCAAAGATGTGTATATTATTATATTTGCTTTTATTTAAAAGCATTCACATGATAATAAAAGTGACAGAATCTCAAATACCACAATAATTTCAGCAAACTACCAGTTTGAGGTGGCTCATTGAGGATGGAAGTGTTTCGTTTTCAAGATCATACCGAAAACAAGAAGACTTTCCAAGTGTTTAGATTTTTAGAAATCATAGTAAAGTGCAAAGCATTAAGAAGTAGTTCTTTAAACAGAAAACTTAGTTCTACTGGAGTGAGGTGTATTAAATAAAGCAGGTTGTTAACAAGTATTCTTGGATGCATAATGTTGCAAGGTAAATCTTTCTACTGTCTTTTTTTTTCCAGTTCAGCATTTTTACTAGTTTAGAGTGAAGAAACTTCAATCTGTTGTGTCCCTGCTACCACTTCTGTCATTTGGCTTTGGTTCTCTTTCATACTGCAGATAGACTTCTGGTCTTCTTCTTCTGTGGCCTTTTCATTTTATCTGTCCTTAGCCCGTATCTGTGTCAGCTGCAAAAATAATGAACCTCCTAGCTTAATTTTATCAGTACTCATCTGCCACCCTGGAACATAAATACAGGAGAAAGATGAACAAGTGGCTTATTTCACACCTATCTGGCTTTGTTTTGTTTTGTTTAGGTTTTTTTTGTTTGTTTAGGTTTTTTTATAAATAATAATATTTAGTACAGAATAGTGAATTGAAAAGAACATAAGCAACTCTATTTCCATTAGTATTAGAGGTAACTTGGGGACAAAATTAATGTGTGTGAAAGTATTAAAGAAGTTACTTTCAGATGCTAAGCTGTTCATAATTACCCCAACCAGTTAAGACATAGAGGGTTGTGTCTTGTCCAGACTTAGAAACTGTTGCTTACATATTCCTGTAAAGAATAACTGGAAGAGAAAGAAACTGAAAAGTAATACAGGTGATTGAATTCTTCTTTAAAATATTTTTTTTTAATAATAGCAGAAAGACAATAATAGTGGGGAAAAGCTTGAAATAAATAAAGGATTTCATTTGAATTACAAACTGTATCAGACATTAATACAAACAGGATTAGAAAGGATGACTTACATGAGAAAACTGAAAGGACACACTGAAAAAAGGATTTGCATTATATCCACTTAGTTGTTACAGAATGTTTGAACTCATTTGGAAAGAAAATGCTTGCTACAGTAGAGATGTGATGGTAACTTTAAAAACCTGCAGTGAGTCAAAAATTCAATAGAATATTAACAGCAAAAACCAATAGCAATACAAAGTTAGAATTTGAACAACAAAAGAACTGAGAAAATGTATATTTATCCACAGATATGAGTGTGTGATTGATGCCTATGATTTAAGATATCAAGGATATTTTCCTTTTTTTTCCTGCACTTGGGTCACAACAACTCTATGCAATGCTACAGGCTTGGGGAAGTGTGACTGGAAAGCTGCCCAGCAGAAAAAGACCTGGGGGTGTTGGTTGACTGCTGGCTGAATATGAGCCAGCAGTGTGCCCAGGTGGCCAATAAGGCCAACAGCATTCTAGCCTGTATCAGGAACAATGTGGTGAATAGGACTAGGGAAGTGATTGTCCCCTGTACTCACAACTGGTGAGGCCCCACCTCAAATACTGTGTTCAGTTTTGGGCCCCTCACTACAGGAAAGACATTGAGGTGCTGGAGCAGGTTGAGAGAAGGACAAAGAAACTGGTGGGGTGTGGAGAACAAGTCTTATGAGGAGCAGCTGAGGGAGGTGGTTTGTTCAGCCTGAAGAAAAGGAGGCTGAGGGGAGATGTTATTGCTCTCTACAAAAACCTGAAAGGAGGTTGTAGAGAAGTGGGGGGTTGATCTCTTCTTCTAAGTAACAAGCAATAAGACAAAAGAAAATGGCCTCAAGTTGCACCAGAGGAGGTTTAGATTAGATGTTAGGAGTAAGTTTTACACTGAAAGGGTTATCAAGCATTGACTCAGGCTTCTCAGGGAAGTGGTAGAATACCTGGAGGTATTTAAAAGACAGGTAGACAGTGCTTAAGGACATGGTTTAGCGACTTTTTTTTGTCAGCATTAGGTTGATGGTTGCAGTTGATGATCTGAAAGGTCTCTTCCAAACTAGACAATTCTATGATTCTATGATTCTTTTCAAATATACTTTTTGATGGGAGACTAAGAGAAAATTTCAATATTTCATGTATCTTCAGCAAGTAAAGTTCAGCAGTTATTTATATCCTCAGGAGAAAAATAAATATTTAGTGTGCAATAATATATACATTAAAAACATTTTTGGAAGCAAGCTTTCAGAAGTCATATGTTCAGCTAGCAAATAGAATATTTCGGAGCAGCCATGTCACACAAATTATCGGGAAGGACCTTTTGTGACACTGTGAAGAATAATTATACTGACATGATTAAATTTCTAATTCCTGAACATTACAAAGTGAGCAGGTTTAAATCTATATTGGAAGTAACTGTAGCAACAGTAAACAGAACAAGTTGAGTAACAGAGAAGCTAATGTGACCTCTACTGAAGGAAAGTACATACAAAATGACTGCACCAATACTGACACTTCCAGTGCCTCTGTTACAAAATTTCTTTTACATCAATAGCTCAGCCCAGGTTTCCAAAGAAAAACAAGCATTTATGTCTAGGGTACCATTCTGTTCTAACTGATATTGCAGGCAAGACTTTCATTGCTTTATTGAGACCAAGATCAGTTTTCTGCTTTCTATCATACAATTCTTCACATGGATTATTATTTTTTTCTTTAATAAAAATTAGAGTAGATAATATTGTGGTATTTATACTGTTGCAATATACTATAACATGAATTTTAGTAATTAGATCATTTTTTCAATAGAACTTTTATTTTTTTTTCAGAATAAATTATACCTTAGGATGTAGGTTTAAAGGTGTAATAATGAGCACACACTTTTAAAACATGTTCTGAACAATGGCAAGATTTTGTTAGTTTTCCAAAAGCAAAAAGTGAGGTAATCTTTTAGAGACTCTTCATGGGAATATTTTCCTGAAAAAATCTGGAAGATATGTTTGGAGTAGAAGTCTTTAATTTACCCATTTTCAATTGGATATCCAGTGTAATTAAGTTTTCATGCTCTCTACTGAAACTGTCTTCCTCTGTGGAAGATTCACTCCCAGAAGCAATTCAGTCAGCCTAGTTAGACACATACATCATAACAGGAAGTGTCTTGCTTTGGGGAGGTGCCAGTCCTCTTTCCATTGACTAGGGATGAACTTAAATGACTGCTTCTGAATAACCATTTAATTTTTAAATGCCTGGAGTTAGATAAAATGAACCCATCCTTAAGGGCACAATGAAAACTAATAATTGTTTTACTAGTTACTTCAGTGACTTACATACACTACATTAAGTTTACTTAAGGAAAACTTTAAAATAATATAAAAAAAAATTAAAAATCCAAAAGCCTTCTATATGAACTATGAAAATTAAATGAAATTAAATGAAATGAATGACAGCAGTAAATAATCAGGTCTTCAGTCAACATGAGTGAATATAATCAACCTACTCAGTGCTATTATACCACAGTGTATTATTTGAGGATCAAACTGAAAGTCTTTAATTCCACATAAAGCAGGTGGGGTAGGAATCATTGCAGCAGCAAAGATTTTTTTTGCAAAGGCCCTTATCTTAGCTCTGGACATAGAGCAATAATTAAGTATCCTGTTACTGCCCCCCAAAGAAGTGAGATGGTGACAGTGAAGAAACCAGGAGCCAGGTGGCCTGACAGTAACATAGAGTCAAGTCCCTCCTCAGGAGGCAGGTACACAACCTTTAAACTAGTTAATCAGAGTTACAAACAATTATTCTCTTGCAACTCCTGCATCACAGAACCATTTTGAAATAGGCACTTAGGTCTTTCATGGTCAAAAAGCAAAAAACAAACAAACAAAGCAAATTCTTGAGCTCTGGAAGGAGCGCTGATACAGGAAACAACAGAAAAGGTCCTTAGAGTGGCTCTTAGATAGAAGAGGCACAAAGAAAAACCAAGTCATAATTATTTATAGCAAAGCTACAGAGTATTCAGAACATACAAAAATTCTGAACAAGCCTTTTGTTTTGATTTATTATGAATTCAGGATTGGAAAGTATCAGGATTTTTTCTTACACCACACTAGCTAATTTCCACTTATATAAAATGCAAAAATAAACCCACTGACAACAATGCAAAGATCCATCGCTTATCATTTATGAGACATTATAGTTTATATTGGCCTACAGTTTAGTGTGCTATTCACCATCTGCTTGGTTATGCAATATTTGAAAATAACTCTAAATAATACTGCTATAGTTTTTTCCACAAGGTAACTTTTTTTCTTCCACTTAAATTAGAACAATCTCCTTCCATTTCTTCCTATAGAAGACAAGTGGGCACCCCAAATATTGTAAAAATGAGAAATACAGCCAATGAGGAATTTCAGTACTCTGAAAGACCAGTGTGTTTTTTCTGTCCCAAAAGCAATTTTTTGGAATTTTTTTTTTTTTTTTTTTAGCTAGAATATATGTACAAGTCCAGGTTTAGTTATTATCTGTAATTTCATATATGGGAATGTATTTAATTTATAAATGTATGAATACATAATTGTTACATTCTGGCCTGTAATATGTACCCTTTCAAAAACTACATTTAAGTTGTAAATTCAGATGCATTATTTCACTGAAAATTTGGATGCAATAGTAATGGATAAATCTGAAAAGGTGAAGTCTCATAACTTAACTCTTAACTGATATGAAAATGAGTTTTGAAACAAAATAATGACAAGACTGGCAGGATTGTGGATTTTTGAGGCCAGAAATTCTGTCTTTTTTTTTTTCCTTCTGATACATTTGCTTTCTGTAGGTAATGTGATCCCCATATTACTTTATTTTCCAAAGTATTTGGAGTTCCTGCCCATTTTTGTCAAAATTTCAGGTTGGTTTATTTTTTCGGTAATCTGAATCACTTTATTCATCTTTAATAATTAAGGAATGATATGAATAATCAACTAGTCATCTTCAAAAAAGGAAGAACAGATTGTTCACTGTTCTTTGGCACTGGGAACACTGCATGTCGTGCAAAGCCTTGCTAGCATCTGTTTAAAATTATGAGCATGGGTGTATAATGAATTGAACCATGCTTGAATCAGCCCCTTTCACTGAGTAAATGAAGACTTTGGAGAGTGTCTGGAAAGAGCTATAGTTTTGTTTTATGACCTACGCTTTGTCACGTCATTGCTATTTGCAGTGTAGAAGGGAATCTAAACTAGGAAACCGAATGCATCCTAAAACTTTCTCCTTTGAAGTATTAAGCATCTGATTATTTTTAGAAAAGCAAAAATATACGTATTGAAATACTTATTTTTTATATAATGAAATAATAATTGTGATTATATTTTCTATTTTTTTATGTCACTTATGTTTTAGTAATAATGATAGAGGGCAATTTAATAATATAATAAAGGGTAGATGGAAGAGGTTTGGTGTCTTTTGCTTATTATTTTGTCTGGGTTTTTTTTTATTCCCCAAAACTCATCTTTCCTTTGAACTATGTCTTCTTTGTACAGGTAATCCCTGTAGAGTAGATGCTGGTTTGATAAAGTAGAGTAATACATTATACTTTAAAACCTAATTCTGCAAGCATATCACCATAAAAAGAATCCTCATCCCTTAAGGACCTCCTGGCAATACTGATCATTTAACAAAAATGATGATTCCGTTATGATAAATTTATTCTAAATGGTATATGAATTTCTAACTTGATACTTTTTATTATTTTTTAACCAAGGATGGATATGTAAAACTGTTTGTCTTGATTTCCTGTTGAAGACTTTTATTCATTTTTTCATATATAAAACTGTATTAATGTGGAAATAATATTTTCAAATTAGATGCCAAACTTAAATTATTATAACCACACTGTAGAACCTTGATGTGTGTGATTTAATTGCAAACTTTAATTTCTATAATATGGGTTTGATTTTGATTTTCATAGAATGTTTCCAAATTGTCTTTGACGCTGTCATGTGGCCTTTATTATAGTTACTTATTACTCCTTTCAGAAACAGTACCTCTAACTTTTTGCTTGAATAAAAAAGAAATGAACTCTATACGATACATATGCGTTTTCTCTTTATGTGTCTATTGATGTTTATTGATGCTAGCTTGTGAGAGTGGAATTGAGAGACTGATGGGTTGCTTGACTGATTATTGTTACACATGATTAACCCTTGTGTTGCTTTTCCATGGTCATGTTGATTTCCATTTCTTATATACGCTATTGTTGATTAAATCAAAATAACATCTAACTCAAAACAAATTGTCCATGCAAATCATTGTCAATATGCAATATGCTTATTGATACCCTGCTTTTCTCTATTTCAATTATTTATTTTAAATGAAGTTAAAGACCTATATCCTGTTTATTTTTAATGTCAAATTTAACTGACCCAGAGACAGAGATGAAGTCCTAGAAATTTTTGATTTCAGCATACTTGAGAAGAAACTTCAGGCTGATTTTTCTAAAGCATGAATATCTGACTTTGTTAATGGTTTATTTACATCCTGATTTAAAGAATGAAAGAGGACACAAGAAAAGTATATCTTTTCAAAGTTAATACTTTAACTACTCTGTTTTATCAATTGTACCTCTGAAATAGGATCTAGAAGCACAAATCTAATTGTGCAGACCACCTGTACATAATGAGGTTCAGGCAGACCTGAACTTGAAATAGTAAGCAAAGCACATACCCATTTTCTTGTCTTTGTTCTTTAAATTTTGGAAAAGTGTGGTTCTCTTTTTCTAGACTTTTCTAATTTTATTTTGTTATTGATTTGGTAGATTCATTAAGGTGTTGTTTCTGTTGTGTTCTGGTTGTTATTACTGGATTGTCCAAGGAAATAGTCTATTGTGTGATTGACATTGTACCACCATGACACCAAGATCCTTAAGAATAAAAACCACCAGAGTAATTACTGCCCCTATAAGAATAGAGAAGGACAAAGTAGAGTACTTAAGGTTTGGAGACTGTACTAAGTTGGCAGGTATTCCACATAGGTTATACTCTCCTCACTTTGCCCCCAATTTAATACATATTCAAGCTATGGAAGCATTTAAGGAAGGCTGCATGAGGCTTTGAGCAACCTGCTCTAGTGGCAGGTGTCCCTGCCCACGGCAGGGGGTTTGGAACTAGATTATCTTTAAGGTCCCTTCCAACTCTAACCATTCTGTGATTCAATGATTCTATGAAAACCTTGAGTAAATAAAACCACGGGTATGAAATTCTCTTGTGTGCTTGAACCAACAGTTTACGTATGGATGAATTTCCCTCACCTTCCAAAGGCAAGGGAAGGTTTTAACTCGAAGACACACTGTTGTAGAAGGTTCTGTATCTTTTGAAATGACTGTAGATACAAATTCCAGCTGTTTTGTTGATGGGCAATGAAAGGAGTCAGATTGTTCCTGACAGAGGATGGACTGGAAATGTTTAAGTTATAATTCTGTTTCTACTGGTAATGCTACTAGTTTAGTTAAAGTTATTGATAATCACAGTGTATCCAGTCCTCTGACAGGACTTTTTAACTGTATTCCATGTGAAAATCCACACACTTAAAATGTTTTTATTCACACTTACATTAAATATTTGAGCTCTACAGATGTTATGAACATCTTATTTCTGAACATTTTCTAAATTACTTTTGGCCTGTACCCCAATCTGAAAGGTCTCCTCTCTCCCAGCCCCACCAAGCCATTTGATGTGGAAACGATGTTAGAACTTATTCCCATACATTCTAAATGGAATTATATCTATTAAAATGAAATCTGTACATGTAAGCATTATTTAAGCATTAAGGGTCTAAACAGATTGAGTCAAGTAATTTGAGGAGACAAGCAAGCCCTCAGGCCTAGTCTTCTTCATCTTCAAAAAGGAGCAAAACTTGAAATAACGTCTGGAAAAGGAAGGGGAATCCATAATCTACAGTATTACAGCACAAATAAATTACTAGCTTAATTGAAAAGTGACTTCCTCCCCCCTTGTTTATTCTCAACTCAGCTGTACTGTTTTCAGAAGGAAGCTGTCATACAGCAATGAAGCTGTTGTGTATACAGGTGGCTGTGTCTCCTTGTAGTCACAGACAGCTGTACCCATCCTTGGCAATCATATCAGCACTTTCTACTAATTATCTTTTCAATGCACTCTGATTGACCTCAATTCTTCTCACTAGAAAGCCATGGAGGCTTATTTTTCCTTTGCTCTGTAGAATTCATATTATTTTCAGAGTTCAATTGCACATATATGCCAAACAAATACATATGGAAATTGTGAATGTGCACAATCACAGCACAAGGTTACTACTGAACACAGGAGATTTGCAAAAGCTATATAGTTGACAAATTTTGACTAGCATTCTGAAAATTGTAATATTTTAATTGTTTATTTTTCCTAATCATGACAATCCGAATCTTTTCATATTAAAAATAAAGAAAAATATATATAAAAAAAGAGATAATACAAAATGTGCCAACTCAAACTTATTAACTTTTCAAAAAAGCAATTACTTTAGTCTGAAAATGAAATGGGCCCTGGATAGGTGGGTCCTAGGTGAAGCTCATCAGGGTGGTGAAGACAAGCCGTGACTTCCCATCCCCAACAGTAGCAACCTGGGAATCATAGAATCATAGAATCATAGAATCATAGAATCATCTGGGCCGGAAGGGACCTCCAAAGGCCATCTAGTCCGA
>JAOQGH010000001.1:158086311-158100172 GCA_025769975.1 Gallinago jamesoni
TTTAGTCTGAAAATGAAATGGGCCCTGGATAGGTGGGTCCTAGGTGAAGCTCATCAGGGTGGTGAAGACAAGCCGTGCCTTCCCATCCCCAACAGTAGCAACCTGGGAAAGAGAATCTCATTCTCTCCTGAGTCTCAACATCTTCGTCTCATTAAGCCTATCCTATAGAAAAAAACCAAACATGCCTTAGATCAGTGAGGTAGCAGTTATTTTGCAATAATTTTGTTTCAGATTCTTTTCAGTCATGTAATTAATAAATAATGAAATAACATATACATATATGTATAGGCAGCTGACGTGTATTTTGTCTGACAACAGAAAATACAGGGTAATTTGCCCAGATGTTTCTCCAAACAAATAGGTTACCACAGTTATCTTAGTTGAAAGTTAGGTAAATACCATTAAAATGGAGCTTATATAGTAGATGCATAAGTTTCAGTGGGTTAAATTTAAAATTACTAAAATGGTTCCTTAATAAAAGTTCTCTGTAGTTCTGCATTACTTTTATTCAAATTAAAATTCAGGAAATTTTCATGGAACATTGGCATTTAGGAAAAAAAAATACTGAAAACATTAACCTAGACTTAAGACTAGATTGCATATGAAAATTCTACTATTCCTGTCACAAGAATGTGACTGTTTTTCCCTGAACTGCATATAAATTTTAGTAACAACAGCTTCTCAGATTCTTAAATCTGTCATGTCCTTTTTGATCTTATTTGTTTGACAGAAACCAAGAACTTAATTCCAACTTGGAGCATCACATATCCACTGTTTTTTGCTTTTTAGAATATGTGATAAAGAAATATTATGTAGAAGACAGCGTTAGAGGTGCTGAAGGAAAAATATGAAAGTCTAAACAAGAAAATGCATAATTAGTACCAAGATTGTTTCATGATTCCTTCAGATGATCAGATGTTATTTACTTTTTCCTCCTCCTGCAGGCACAATGACAGCAAGACTGGGGTTTAAACAAGATCACAGAGGGAAGCATTAATAGGTTTCATTTAAATATATCGTTCACTGAGAATGAGAGCTTGTTCCTAGAATGATGTTTCTATGTTTAATTCCAAAAGTGGAAAAGAATAATAATTTTAAAAATATGAAAGATTTTAACTTCTGAACACTATTTCTTTAATGCATACCTTAACAAATATTTCTGTCCACTCTTTGCAAAAATGAGTAACAATAACTCTGTATATGGACACACGTATTTACCTTTTTTGCATCTAACAAGGTGTGTTTGTTATAAGAAATTCTTCTTTCAGTTTGCACTTATGGACAAGGAAACAAAACCAAAAATGTGTTCTAGGCATGACATTCCAAGCAGCAGTGTTCACAGACACATTTGAAGCCTGAAAGCCAAGATAGGTTCTTTTTTGTTATAAGGTAGGGCTGATTGCTCCCAAGAAATATATACCATACCCTCAGATTGTTTGCCAGACATTTTCTGGCATGTTTTAGAGACTATTTATATATCAATGGTTATAAACACTTCACTCTCTATCTACTCAATATTTGCTTTCCTCACACAATCCATTATTTATAGTTAAACTGTATATATTTCCTCAAAAATAACTACTAAATGTGTTTCCTGGAAATCAATCTGCTCAAAAATGTAAGCAGAATGTGAAAAAAAAAAAAAAAAGAAAAATCAAACAAAATGCAGTGGGGGATTGAGGGGGAGTAGGGTGTGTGTGGGGGGGGGGAAGGCACAACTATTTGTTTTAAATCCACAACTAAATTAGTAAAACAGATGGAGACACTTTAAAAAGCCAAAAAAGCCAGAAATGAAACACATGTTTTTAGAGATTATGTATATCATAGATAAAATCAGGAGCTGAAAGGTTGAAATTTGAAATAAAAATTATGTTCCAAATGAATGTTTATGATTCAACAGATACGATTCACAATGCACAAGTTTCCTAAAATCTATAGACTAGCATTTCAGAACTCTATTATCAGATAGCTTGTTGCATTAAGTATCTTTCAAAAACATGTTATTACTTGATCTGTAGAAGTTGGCTTTAAAATGTATTCAGATTCTGTAGAGGAAATGAGGTGGTATTGATGATACTGAACATTTATGGTTTTCTGGTTTGGATCACTTGGTCAGGTTTACTTGCTAATGTAAATGAGAATGTAGGTCTCATTTCATCATAAACTTATTTATTAACACAGCTACTGATAACTTTTGCTTTGGCAGGCATGATGATTATCCATTTGCCCATGAACTGGTGGATTTCAAGTACTACATGCATAAAGGAGAAAAAATGCATAGTAGCTTATTCCTGCCATAATGACTTTTTACTTTCTCTTTTGCAGGGGGTCATCTGTGTGGTATTCAAATGTTATGTTCTGGATGCCGGAATATCTAGGAAAGCTTTTGCTTGGAAACAAAGACAATATGGTAAGAAAATTGATGTCAGAAAATTTGTCCCAGATAGACCTAAATAGATTCAGCAGATCTAAGTAAAGAGGAATGTCCCCAAAACTGGTGATCTGTTGAACTGTTTTTCTAAGTTACAAGACTCACTTGTGCAGGAATGTTTTTAGATTTATTATTGCTAACCTAGAATCTGCAGGCAAATCGATCCCAAGGCCACTGTACTAGAAGTAAAGCTATAAGGCATTTTAAAGATCTATTTCTGGTAATATTTTTTTTTTTCAGATGAGGCTTTTGAAATATAGTTTTCCATTTAATAAAACCAGGTTTTGGTTTTAAGCTGGAAAATACTGGAGGAAAACAATCAAATAACTTAGAAAGCAGAAATACAGAGATAAAATTAACAAGACCAAGATAAATGACAGGAAAGTGTGCACACACACAAAAAAAAGCAAGTAGTTGTATAAATGACTCAGAAGAACTACTTAAAATTTAGACATTTTTAGGGAAAAAATCACAAAGATAGAAACAGGCAAAAGACACTAGATGACACAAAAGAACAAATTTACTTGAATATATTTTGCCCCTCACTTTTATTATGTGTTCTTACTGAAAAAGAAAAGGGTTAATAGCTTAAATGTCACTCAATGTGATGAACAAACCACAACAAAAAGGCAAAGCAAGGCGAAAATGAAGATATGTAAAAGATTCTTAAGAATGTTTGATTTAAATCCATTGCTTGAATTATCACCATCAGTAATAAAGAAGTTTAGAAAAAAAACACATGTAAATATGCATGTGCTTTTGCTGTCACTTTTCAAGACTAAAATTAAGTTCTTAATACTACAAAATCAAGGAGATATGAAGGAAGAAGCCTGATGTAACAGTGTAAATGATTTTAACTTATTTTTAGCAATGCTGAAACAACCCTTTAAACACTCTTATGTCGTTAGACTTTGTACTGAAGAATTTAACATCCTAGAAAGTCTCTATTCCTTTGAAACCTCATAGTAATTGCTATTTTTTTATGGCAATGTGCTATTTTGTTATTGTCTATATTATAGCAGGAAAATCCAGAAGTTCAAAGTCCAGGCATTTATTTTGAACCTGATAACAAAAGGCAATGCTTGCTTAGTAAGAGCTTCTGTTTTAAGGTCTTGATCTTTCAGATGGATTCAAAACAGCAGAACTTTAAATCATTTCTTAATGTAATTACAAATATTTCCAGTGATAGATGTCAGATTATTATGCTAGATCCAGAAAAGGGACAAAGTTAAAAATTTGGTCTGTCAACACAAACAAAAAAATAGGCAGGTTAATATGATGAGTAGGAATGTGTAGGGTTTTTCTACGTTTCTTTCAATATGCTTAAATCTTCTGCTAGTCTCACTAGCTATATTGACATAACATGATGGTCCTTCCCCATCTTAATATGCACTGAATGTGAGTATCTGCAATATTAATTTTTTTTCTTATTCTAACTGTATATTTTTACATGTTAATGTAAATGAAGAAGAAAAAAGTTACATGCAGTATGGGAAGCCATTTCATCAGTTTCTGTAAAGGGCACGCCAGAAACATTGACAGTGTTCTCCTGTCTGCGAAAGAGATGCTAACGTGTTCTGTCATATCGTTTTGTAACAACACTGGTGCATTAGAGAAATGACAATAAGAGGTTCACACATCAGGCATTCCAATTCAGGAGTGACTTGAAGTCAGAGAGCTCATCAAGGACAATTCTTCACTTGAAATTAACCTTTACAATGTTAAAGCTAGTCATTTTTCTGTTTTCAGAATAAGCATTGGAATAATCAATACTGAAATTATGGAGGCTGAAAAATCTAGAAAACTTCAATGGTAACCACTCTGCTTGCTATATTGCTTTCATCTTCTCTCTCTCTCCTTTACAGTTATGGGGATGCTTGTGCACTTATGGACTGCATCCAGGTTTGAAGACAAGAGGTATCTGAGGCACTTCCAGGTTCCTCTGGGACATCATAGATATCATAATAAGCAACAGTTAGTCATAATTTTCACATTCAAATAACGTTCACCTTTGATGCAGAATTTAAACTAAAGTTCCTAATAAAAGCAAACAATAAGTTCATAAATCAAAATATTTTATTATGTTCTCAAAAAGTACTCAGTATTGCACATCTGAAATACAAAAACTCTTGTGGCTCCTTGTGTTTGGTTGGTTGTGTTTTTTCCCTTCTGAAAGCACATTTTTATATTCTATTTTCCACTTGTGCTTTAGCCAAGAAAAAGTTCACTAATGGATATATCAACAGCAAATATCTTCCATATCTAGGAAATTTCTTACAAAGGTTGTCTGATTACTGTTTGTAAGAGAGGCTAAAGCAACATGGAGACAAACCAGGGCTTCATAAAAGAATCTGAAAAACTCTAGGTAGATATTATTCAAAGACCAGGGACTGTCTCTGGAAGAATAAACTGAGAAAGACTTCAGCACATAGGGGGGATTTAATTTCCTGTGATGCATTCACAGAAGCAGTATTTCAGAAATGTATAGCAGAAATAGGAAGACACGTTTTGGTCTCCCTCTTAGCCCAAAGCTAAAGATGGAACTAAAAAAAATAATTGTCTATCAAATATATGTTTAAAATACTGTTTAAAATATAGAGGCTTTTCATAGAATGCAAAGCAACAGCTCAGGTCAGATAGGCAGCACAATCATAATTAGAAATGGAGATTAATGAGAATTGGTGTATTAAGAAAGTTTCTTCACCCCAAAACAAATTCTGCATGAAATCAAAATCTGTGTATTTGACCTATAGCTATCATTTTGAGAATCAAATGATTTTAAGTTTCTTTCTGACCTTTGCATAGATTATTTCCACCATCAAAAACATGTAAAATGGTATATTTAGCTCTAGTGCCCTATGAAAGAACTGATCACTTTGATGAAAATGATCACTTTGTACACTTCCAAGTTTTGGTATTAAAGGATACTTTAATCACATATGTTTATCATAATATTTTTCATAGGATATAGTATGTTTGTCAAATATAAACTGAGAATATATAATGATTCAAGGTCACTTCTACATTTTATTTATAAATCATTTAATGAACATGACAGTGACTGCCATTAAGGTACAGTGCCTATAAGGAAGAAAATTTATGTTTTCAGGGCAAATTAGAAATATGACCTTGCATGATTTAGTAAATAAAGCAATAATTTCTGAAAAGCTAACTGTATTTTGAGAAGAAAAAAAAAAGAAAAATTCAACATCCTAGTTACCACTGATGAGATGATAAACCTATGATTACATGAAACTAGAGCTGATGATACAAGGAAATTCAAGCATTGCTTCTACACACAGAAAAATTATGTTTCTACTTCTAAGAAAACAAAAAGTTGTTTCAGAGTCATTCAGAACCACAGTCACACAAATAAATAATTTGTTTGTGTTAACAAATATAAATAACATTTTTTCAAGATTCATTCATAAATAAAATGGTACATCCTGCCTGGATCAAAGCTACAACATTTTTGTTCTTAAACGATCAATAACTGTGAACTCATAGTTAAAGCCTTGGCCTTAAGTCATACAAATAGTAAAATACTGACAGGAATTAATTTTCTTTACTAAAAAGAAAACAACTACTGAATTATGTACCAAATATCAGTAAAACCTTATTAGGCATACTTAACATTTAAGGGCATTACAATCAAATTATTTGACCTTTGAGAACTAAATTCACTTTACAAATGATAGAATCATAGAATTGTTTAGGTTGGAAAAGACCTTTAAGATGATCAGGCTTGGGGAAGGGTGGCTGGAAATCTGCCTGGCAAAAAAGGACCTGGGTGTGTTGTTTGACAGCCGCCTGAATATGAGCCAGTAGTGTGGCCAGGTGGCCAAGAAGGTCAATAGCTTGTATCTGAAATAGTGTGGCCAGCACTAGACTAGGCAAATGGTTGTCCCCTTCTACTTCTGCAGCTGGAGATGCTGTACCTTGAATATTGTTGAGTTTTGGGACACTCACTACAAGAAAGATATTGAGGTGTTGGAGCACTTCCAAATGAAACTCGTGAAGGGGAATGAAGCTGGTGAAGGGTCTAGAGCACAAGTCCTAGATAAGCAGCTGAGGGAGCGGGGACTGTTTAGCCTGGAGAAAAGGAGGCTCAGGGGAGACCATATCACTGTCTACAACTACCTGAAAGGAGGCTGTAGTGAGGCAGATGTCTGTCTCTTCTCCCAAGTAGCAAGTGATGGGACAAGAGGAAACGGCCTCAAGTTACACCAGGACAGGTTTAAACTGGATATTAGGAAAAATTTCTTCACCAAAAGGGTTGTCAAGCATTGGAACAGGCTGCTCAGGGAAGTGGTGGAATCACAATTCAAGGAGGTATTTGAAAGTCATGTAGATTTGCTGCTTAGGGACATGGTTTATTGGTGGACTTCTTAAAGGTCTTTTGCAACCTAAACAATTCTGTGACTCTATCAAGTCCAACTGTTTACCTAGCACTGCCAAGTCCACCACTAAACCATGTCCCTAAGCCCCACATCTACAAATCTTTTAAATGCCTCCAGAGATTGTGACTCAGCCACTTCCCTGAACAACAGTAATATTACTGTTGATTTTGACAGAATTCATATTTTTGGAACCATGATGTAACACGTAATAAACTAAAGTTATGTTTTTGACTTGAAAACTTTTCTAAAAAGTTTTCAATCACTTGTTTTTCATCTGCCACAAACATTTCAGAAATATAGATGTCTATCTGAAATACCATCATAAAAAATATAATTTTGAAGCTGTGGCAATGCAGAGGCTTTTCTCTGTAAGAAGCAAATGTCTGTTATCTAAAATGTTTAAACGATTAAATGATTTAAACGATTAAACGATTTAAACGATTATGTTTAAACGATTTAAACAACTACTTCTGGTATTAGTTTTCTTTATTAAGTAATAGTAATTAATTTTTAAGTTAATATCATAAAAAATTATAGTGCCAGTGAGAAATTTGAAGATATTTAATAGTTGTATATATTTACCGATGTGTTAACACATGTGACAATGATGCATTCTTCAAATTAGAAATTGTGTCCTGTATGTTGAAACTTGGTATCCAACTTTTATTAAAGATTCTCTTGTAACAATAGTGGTGAGAAACTACATAAAACAATGGCAAAGCAAAAATACAAATAGGAAGGATTTCTTTAAAGACACACTCTCTCCAAAAATAGGCTTCATATTTTGATTTTGCTTAAGATTACTGTCATTTAATTTATCCAAAGCTCAGCTTAACAGTCATAATATAGCCATAAATAATAAAAAATATCTTGAAAAAACATAGATAAGATTTGTTTGTATGAAATATCTATTGCACTAAGACATTCAATAGGTAAATGTGCATGCTGCAGATTTTTATTAGTCAATGGTTGAATATTATTAGAATCTTATTTTATGAATATTTTAAATCCTTTTGTTGTGAAGTACCCATTTGAACTGCATTAAAGAATGAACTACACTCACTCTTAGGTCATGGAAAAGGAGTGTGATAAACAGACCTAGACAAGTTGCAAAAAGGTGCTTCATAGTGAGTACGTGGTCATTGTAATTCGGTTAGGGATTAAGTGGCTCAGAATAAGATCTGTAAACAGTAATATACTGAGCAAGCTGTCTGATGTAGTTTAAGAATGAAATTACTGACAGGGCACATGGTTTGAAGATTTTACAAGTACACAGACGAGGCCTGTGCTCCAAGGCATTTGCAGGGGAGGTTATTGCACTCTTTCATGGAGTCAGTTGGAAATGGAAATGCTAAGGGTGTGTCTTAAAGTGTTTCTTGCTCAGAGGAAGGGAAAGCAACACTCTGTCAGCAGGAAAATATCTCTGCATATAGATTTATGAACAGTTACATATAACATGACATGTAATGTGGCCAGCCATTGCTGGCCACTGAAGAGATACACTCAGTTAGTTTCTCAGCTGCTCATAAAATATTCTAAAATATAGATAGACCTTGAAGAATATGCAAAGAACTAAGCTAAAATTGAAATGTATCAACAATGAAAATAAGTGTTCCAAAATGCCAATATTTTTGTAGTCACATGTGTATGACCCAAAAAGATTCTACTGTTAATGGAAAACTAGCTTTTTAATTATTTGCAAAGGTTTTTTATCACGCTTCCTTTAATTCACTTAATTTATAATCCAAGTTACTTTTATGGCATGTTCAAAGAATTACACAGGGCCTGCTGTTTCTGAAGGGCTTGCTCTGTGAGCATTCAGCCCTGAAGAAATAATGACATAGATTGATAAAAAAAAATAGCTCATCATATTCCCAAACACCTGACATCTCATTTTTCAGTCTGTTGGGTTTACCTAATCATATGAATTTGGGAACCTAGAATATTCCTCCTCTGTGTCACCCAGACCTCCTGTGGCAGGAGGTCCTCCCCTAGGACCCAAGTTTCTCCCAGTCCTAGCTGGTCCCCTCATCTGTCCATTAGAGAGGCTGAGTGTGTATTGCACATGGTACATACACTACTTATACACACATACAAGCCTGTATACACATATACATATATACATGTCCACATGTCCACATCACGGACAGACACACACTCACATGAACACAGACAATACCAATGGCCTCATCCTGCTCCCTTCTCTCACTGAGAAGGATGGAGGTCCACTGCTGAGAATACATGTCTATACATATGTTCAAGATGGATCACTCCAGTAGCTGGGCTGACACTCAGTCTGCCCAGTAGCTGGCCTTGATCCCAGTCTACCCAGTTGCTGGTATGTGGCCATATGATTCCCCAAGGCTGAAGCCCCTTGCTGGTGCAAGATCTCTCACTTGCACATAGACACACACACACACAGAGCTGAAGAGGATTCCCTGGTCCCAATAACCAAACCCCCTATGCTCTCACCCTAGGAGGCTGACATGTGCTTCTCACTGTCAGAGCTGGTCCTTAGAGATCTCCATTCTGCCCCAGCTCCCATGCTTTTTCACAAGCTAGTCCATCTTGATCTCCCTCCACTGGTCACAGATTCACTCACAGACCTGCACTCATTCCAGTTGCTGGCAGCACAAGCCCCTCTTCATACACATGCACAGATTGTAAAGAGCTCCTTACCAGAAAATAGTCAAAAGCGGAATTAATAAGGAGACATGACCTACTGCAGCAATCAGGCACAAGCATGCTGGCCAGCCTCTGCTTACATGGAAATGGACCCCTGAATTCCCAAATCCTTCTATTTCCTATATTTGTTCCTGCCCAAATCACCTAATTCTCTTCCTTTTCCCACCCTTGGTGTCTGTCACCTTTAAACATCTCCTAATAATTACGTGCACTGCCAAAATGGTTTTTCCCTGCATCCTATAATGTGTCTCACACTCCTAGGTAGTAACCTCCCTTAGTCCAAAAGCTGCTCTGGAAGACTGCTTCCCATGATTCATCCTGATGGGTTTCATATGTTGCCAACAGAGCTGATGTCTCTGCTGGGACAGACCTTGGATGGGCTCAGACAAGGCTTTCATTCCTTGGGAGTCTGCAATTTGGAGTCCTGCCTGCCATTGTGTCCCTGTGCTCCTCTGGGTTTGTGGAAGGAAACCTTGGATGGGATGGTGGCTCTCCTCTGGTTGGCCTCAGAGTAACAAGGATGAGTTACTGCTCCTGCCATTGTTTCTCTGGGCCGCTTTTTGTGTGTGCAGATGAACTTCTTATTGATTAGCCTAACAAAAACTTGGTATTAGAACTATGCTAAAATAGTTCACTCAAATGTTCCCTATGGTTTGCTGACAATATATGTTTTATGACCTGTCAGGGAATGATATAGAATCTTGACATTACATTTAAGATGCTTGTCAGTCAATCTTTTGCATAACTAAAGGGTTCTAATGAGCAACCTTGCACTCTTCCTAATGTAAAAATGTTGCTGAAGTCAAAAGGAAGGAAAGGGGTAAAACTATAAAAATTGTTCAGAAAAATCAAGGTCTTCCAACTGTGTTACTGCAACAGTTGCAAATGCATAAACAAGGCTTATGTATACAGGTACCATTAAGTAGTATAGTGCGATGGAGCAAAATAACATTCTTTATTTAAATGGAAAAATACGCTAAAATGTCACAGATAAAAATATAAATACATTTGTGAACAGACAACTGCAGACTTCCTCTTACATGCATGCTGGCTATACTTCAAATAACTAAGCTGCCACAAATGCAATTTTGTGATATGTCTGTGCATACAAACACACTGTAAGACTACATCTAGTCTAGCATGTATAAAGTGCTAGGGACTGTTTTCTGGTAAGGTGGTGTAGCTTTTCTTGCATCTTCTACACTTGAATTTCACCTCAAAAAAATGTCTTATCAGTACCAGTGTTCAGGTTGTTGCCCTAGCTCTTCCAATTTATTAGTAGAATGGTAGTATACAGAACAGTGTTCTCCTATATTGTACTGTTTGAAGGACTTTGAAACCAATATATTAAAGTGTATATCTGTACATTCAAATATATTTTCTTCTTAGTTCACATCTGGGACCTCATCCCTGACTATCCACACTGTATAAGCATTTATTTGTTCTGAGTCTCTCTTTTGAAATGTCTTTTCAGAATGATGAAGATGATTGACTGCTAACACTCGGTGTATTTCTGGGAAGGCAAAGAGTCAGAACCAGGTGCCCAAACAACTTTCGGATCAGATAGCAGGGCACAAATCTAGTCATAGTCACCAAGTGTGTGTTGAGGGGTGTTGGAGCCTTTTATGACTACATATTTGGGGATAGAATATTTAGTTTTAGCATACTGTTGTCTTGTTTTAAACACTTCAGATCAAGTCTTGACTTATATATAACAAACCGGTGATGTGTGCTGTGATACAATTCAGTACTGAATACTATTCCCAGTTGCAATACGGGACGCAGGCAGAGCACATGAAGAAAGTTAAATAAAACCAATTTAGTAACTCACATACATGTTAATTACACAATAGCCATATATTAACAGGAAAGAATGGAACAGAGAATCACAGAAACATAGAATGGTTAGAGTTGGAAGGGATCTTAAATATCATCTAGTTCAAACCCCACTGCCATGGGTAGGAACACCTCCCAATAGAGAAGGTTGCTCAAAGACCCATCCAGCCTGGCCTTAAACACTTCCAGGGATGGGGCATCCACAACTTCCTTGGGCAACCTGTTCCAGTGCTGCACAACCCTCACAGTGAAAAATTTCTTCCTGATATCTAGTCTAAATCTCCACTCTTTCAGTTTAAAGCCATTATCCCTCATCCTATTGCTACACTCCCTCATAAAGGGTCCCTCCCCATCTCTCCTGTAGGACCCCTTTAGATACTGGAAGGCTGTTATAAGGTCTCCCTCGAGACTTCTTTCCCCCAGGATGAACAACCACAACTCTTTCAGCCTGTCTTCATAAGAGACATGATCAAGCCCTCTGATTATCTTCGAGGGCCTGCTCTGGCTCTGGATGCGTTCCAACAGGTCCATGTGCTTCTTAAATTGTCGACTTCAGAGCTGGAGGCAGTACTCCAGGTGAGTTCTCACAAGAGCAGATTAGAAGGGAAGAATCACCTCCCTTGACCTACTTGCCACAGTTCTTTTGAGGCAGCTCAGGATGCAGTTGGCTTTCTGGACTGCCAGTGCATATGTTGAGCTTCTCATTCACCAATACCCCCAAGTCCTTCTCCTCAGGGTCCGTTTCTGCATTCAATTTTTTAGAAAGGTTGTTACATTACAGCACCTGTGTTCTTTAAACAGTGTTTTATTACATTGTGACTTGTACAACATTGAACTAAAAAATTCTATGCTACTAGCAAAATAATAGAAGTATAATGCCTACTGTTATGGGGGAAATCATATCTATTTATATACTGGAAAAGAAAACAAACACTTCACCTGAAGACATTTTATATGCTTCATAAAGCTTTAACAAAACATAGCTTAGTCTCATAATGTTATTGTGTTTGATTTTTTTAACAGAAGCAGCCATGCTCCTGAATGACATATTGTGTTTAAATTAAATTTAATTATTCATTTGATGGAAAATAAATTAAACAAGTTCAATTTTTTATGAAATTCAAATCAATTTATTTTGCTATTCACATTTTAATCTTGACATTGTTTGGGAAAGTTTATGTAACTTAAAGAAAACAGTTTTCTCTTTCCCCTATAAAGCAAATTCTACATCAAGCTAAGATTATATATTTGTATCTAAACACTTTCTCTGACTCTTAGATTTAAGTAGTTGAAATATCCAACTTATTAAATTTCTTTATAAGAAAGGATTGCATCACTCCTAACTTCAGTGGTCTATTTTTCATAAGGCCCTCAAGAGCATACAAAACATTTTTCATCACTCTGTATGGTAATTTTATTTTTCTTTAATTAAATGTGCTTCTGTAAAGATACCATGGTTTTATGTTTTTTTTCTTTCTTTTTTTTTTTTGTACAGACTGTATAACCCTTTCACAATCAACTCATTCTGAGCCAAAGGCAGAGCAAGCAAACTGAAAATAGTTCACAGATACTGCTTCCAGAAACATGACCTACAAACCACAGAATTTTTTACAATAGCAGCCTGGCACCAATCTCACAGCCTTATTCTTTCCTTGGGATTTGATAAATCCTGAGAAAGTACACATACTTCTTGTCTCATATGAAAAAGGGTTAGAAATTAAAGAATTATTGTTTGGGTATTTAGCATATTTCTATCAGAAAATGTCTTTTTTTATTCAACAGACAGAGATACACCTCTGAGAAGATGATATTATAATTTTTCAAAACATGTTTGGAAAATTAGAAGAAAATTTGAGATAGAAAATACTTGAAGAGGGTTATCAGGATGCAATTATGGTTGCAGGGCATGATTTTATTAATCTGGAAACATATAAATATAACGATTAGTTAGCAGAAACCCTTCTGTGGTTTTTTTTGAATGGAAACTGGGTATTTTGTCTGTGATATTTTAGAAATGTTTGCTTTTTCTCCCCTTATTATTTTGAAATTTATAAATATGCCTGGTAACAGGAAGTCAGTATCAAAAGTTTGCATCTTACCAATGTAACTACTATGCTGCAGACAAAGTAGTTGTCTTCCTCTCCTTTTGACTTCTCTTGCAAACATACCAGTTCCAACTCAAATGGTGAAGAACAATGTTTCTTTTGCACTATTTTTCTAGTCTTCCTTTCTGCTTTCACATATGATATAACTGAGCAGCTAGAGAAACCCTGTTCTTAGAAATTTTGCCTTCTTTTAGACAAATCTAACAGTCATGTTCATAGAATCATAGAATCGTTTGATTTGGAAGTGACCTTAAAGATCATCAAGTTCCAACCCTCCTGCTATGGGCAGGGACACCTCCCACTAGACCACGTTGTTCAAAGCCCCATCCAGGGATGCTGGCAGCAGGTGGGGGAAACCTAACCCAAAGGGGAAAGAGGATATTGGGACAAGAGTTAGCAGGGCT
>JAOQGH010000001.1:158100272-158135935 GCA_025769975.1 Gallinago jamesoni
GCTGGAGGGAAGGGATGCCATCCAGAGGGACCTGGACAGGCTGGAGAGGTGGGCTCGTGCAAATTGCATGAAGTTCAGCCCAGTCAAGTGCAGGGTTCTTCATCTGGGGCGCGGCAATCCCAGACACAAATACAGGTTGTGCGAAGAATGGCTGGAAAGCAATCCTGAGGAGAAGGACTTGGGAGTGCTTGTAGATGAGAAGCTCAACATGAGCTGGCAGTGCGTGCTGACAGCCCAGAGACCCAGGTGTGTCCTGGGCTGCACCAAGAGAAGTGTGGCCAGCAGGTCTCGGGAGGTGATTCTGCCCCTCTACTCTGCGCTTGTGAGACCCTTCCTGGAGTACTGTGTCCAGCTTTGGAGTCCTCAACACAGGAAGGACATGGATCTGTTGGAACAGGTCCAGCGGGGGGCCATGAAGATGATCAGAGGGATGGAGCACCTCTTCTATGAAGATAGGCTGAGAGAGCTGGGGTTGTTCAACCTGGAGAAGAGGAGGCTCTGGGGAGACCTCATAGCAGCCTACCAATATCTGAAGGGAGCCTACAGAAGAGCTGGAGACAGATTCTTTGTCAGGAAGTGTAGTGACAGGACAAGGGGTAATGATTTTAAATTGGAAGATGGAATTTTAGATTAGATATTAGGAAGAAATTCTTTACAGTGAAGGTGCTGAAGTACTGGAACAGGTTGCCCAGGGAGGTCATGGATGCCCCATCCCTGGAAGTGTTCAGGGCCAGGCTGGATGGTGCTTTGGGAGGTGTCCCTGCCCATGGCAGGGTAGTTGGAACTCCATGATCTTTAATGTCCCTTCCAACTCTAACCATTCTATGATTATTTACTAACATCTCCTCCATAGTACTTTGTATTGATCTTTTATGTCTAGAAATAAAAGTTCTAAAAATTGTTCTCTGACTTGTTGAGATCTGTGTTTACTGTTCATAGAAAAAGGAATAAAATTGCAAATAAAACCATAAAACTGCACAAACAATTCTGTTGGCATGATGCAGAAGACATTTTTATAAACAGTTGACCCTTGTTTTTTTCTTAGTTCAGCAATTTCTCCCTTATTATTTGTCTGCCTAGAGCCATCAAAACACTAGATTTTTACTCATTATAACTGATTGTTCTTACTGGACTGAGATCCACAAAAAGAAAGGAAAAGAAAAGAAAAAAAGTTTAAAGGTCTCTCTCACATCTTTAGAACTATAAAAAACATATCTGTAAAAAACAACACTCATTTATAAAAAAAACTTGGTGCTGTTACTAAACTAATTTTCATCATGAATGTTATAACTCTTATTTAACTGATTTATTAATTTTTGTTTGATTATATCTACAACCATTGGAGTTGTAGATGCAGATGTTGTCTAGATTTTTATTTGCTAAGTATCTAGGATGGACTTGCTTCACAAGATTCAAAAAAAAGTTTTTTGGTCAGAAAGAACTATCTTGGTTCAGGTTGTTTACAACAATGTATGGAAATCATATGAGCAGCATAAACTGCAGCATTATTTCCAAAAGGATTAGAAAGCATTTGGTTAGAATACCTCTTCTCTCTACCCTTTATCTGAAGGTTTTATTCAAGGATTTTCCACTCATCTTCATATGCATTTCCAAATAAAAGAAATTCTACTACAAAGATGTTCTTCCTTGTCTCAGATCAAAAGCAAGGCGGAGCAGAAGTGCTGTGGTTACTGCTGGTGAAGAGATATGTAATTGTACTTTGCATCACAGGAATGGAGAGAATAAAATTAACTTTACAGATAGAATCACAGAATCATAGAATACAGTGAAATAAATTTGTATTTATATAATATTTGCAGTCAACTGCATAAGATTGTACAGGTTTAAAAGGGACACTGTGACAAAGAGCAGGTATAATGTTATTACAACATTTAGGTGTAGTATTTACATGTAACATGTAAAACTAAGGAATTTTGAAGTACCACCTTTTCTGTAGTTATCCAGTAATGTCCTACTGAGATATTGTTGTTTCCTCTTTAATTTCATAGATAGAAAAGGAAATAGGGATAACCTACCTTTAAAAAAAAAAATATTTAGGAGTACAATAATTTTGTCTTACAAATGCATCCTTAATACTACTGCTATTGAGTGCCACTATACTGCAATTCCTGTAGCTGCAGTACCATACTGTCAATTATTATATTTGGATAAGAGAAGATAATTCAGAAATTCTTTTTTTTTGTTGATAAGGTCTACTTAAGAGTTATTATTAATTTAAAACTTTATGGAGAGTACCTGTGATTGTCACTCTGTTAAATAAGATAGCAACAACAACTTCTCATGCTAAGGTTGTATCTTTAGCATCTATATAACAATTCTGCATCTGTTATACGGTTATGCAGAAATCAAATAGGAAATTAATTGATGTGTCATTCTAATACTAATGATCAAGGGATGGTTGTCTAGCTTCTTACCTATTTTCCAGTTAATCCTGCTCTCAAATTCTAAGAATTTCTTTTAGGATCAAATCTACATACCTATGACCCCAAATGGCATGAACATAACAAGAAAATTACAGTTGCAAGGAAATTTAACTACATTCCTATGAATTAAATGTTAAATTTCCCTTATGTCATTCAAAAGTAAATGCCATTCATAAAATAACAATTCAACTGGAAAATACATACAGATAAGCATTTTCTACAGTATTGTCATAATGTGTAACATGGCCATAATTCTTACTGTTCAGTACTTTAATGACTATCCTACTTAGTTTCCCATAATCATACATAACAGCTAAGTCCCCTATGGTGAAAATATAAGATGAACAGCCATGTGCCTGCAGTTTTCTTGCAAACTGAGCAGGTTTTTGATTGGCTCTAGCAGGTTTGGGGAAATGACCATTTCAGACAGGACACAGTCAAGCAGAAAATGGGCAGATGCTGTAAGTTGCATAATCAGTACAAAGAAAACTCACCTACCATTTATAGTACATGAGATTAACTGATGGGATACCGACTGATTCAGGCTAATTTAATGACAATCTCTAACCATCTGGCTAGAGAGCTGTATTTTAAAAAGTCCTAATGCTGGCCCACATAAGCTAGTTTAAAAAACATTTGGTGAGTTTAATAATGGATTATACATCAAAGCGAGAACTCATTACTATTACAAGTCATGAAATATTTATTTTTAATCTGACAGTTCTACTACTGCTAAACAATAAGAGATTACACTGTGAAGCAGTATATATAATAAATGACTGACTACTTTTCTGCTGTGCTAGTAAATGCAAAGCTTTTCAAGCCTGATGTTTTCTATTGCTGACTGTGTGAAACTGTAGGAAATAGAACCTCCCTTTTTTTCAATGGCTTCTCCAGAACCAGATATTCCTTTGCTCTTTGGACTTAACTTACAATGTTGCAGTCATATTAGCTGTAACTGATGAATTCAACAAATTTATTAGCTTCTTTGTATTTAGCTTGATTTCACAAATAGCCAGCATTCTGTAAACCAAATTATACCTGTGATGCTTTGTGGAATGTCAATGAAGAAGGAAACTGGGGAAAAATACATAATTAAGGGCATAATTTAGCTGAAAGATTCGATTTACTGGTGATGGTTTGTGATGTGGAAAGGACCCAGCCTGATTCTCAAAGCTCAGAGCTGGCGGTTAGAAAATGTACATCAGCAAACTTGATTCAAAGGCAGTGAAGCAATAAACATTCAACTTCCCCAATGCAATTTTTATGGAGCCAATATTATAAGCAGAACCACATATTAAAATGTTATTGAAATATGGTAATGGCAAATTACTATAGGTAATAGCCTATAATATTTTTGAAGACATTTTCCAGTGTACAGATGCACAGATGTTTTTCATTTATGTTTTTTCCTTCTTCCTCTTCTTTTTTTTTTTTTTTGTAATCATGTTTAAATACCATTTATGTATAATAGCATATACAGGTTGCTATACATGTTATAACATATTGTGCTTGAAGCATCAGAGATTCGGGAAGGACAGAAACTGCTGAGGAATCAGAAGAGTATATTTCCAGATAAACTTTGCACAGCTGTAAGCGGTACTGTTAAATTCTTTGAGGTGTAAAGTTATGCTATTTGTACCGAAATACTATGTGCAGTATACTGTACATCTATGGATCTGTATACTATTCCTTAACTGAAATCTATAGACAAACACATAAATTCCATGTGTAGCAGCTGCAAGTAGTAGCATCTGCTCAGATTTCCAAAAACCACAGATTTCTATTCTGTTGGAAGATTACACTACCTGTCCTATCAGTCAACATTATTTGGTGTCTCTGACAGTCAGCAAATGGAAAAAAAATAAGACAACTTTGCTCACATTCAAGAATAAACCTTACTAGTTTCATGTAGGTTTAAATGCAAAAGGTTTCCTTTAAAAGAGTGTTTTGTATACAGAAAGAAACAACCCATGAACACAAACAAAAACCTCTAAAAACCAAACCCAGAGGTTTCCTAGAACATATTAAGACAGGTTCTTCTAGGAATGCATATTCAACTCATAAATTAACCTTGATGCTGTGTAAATATTTTCATATGTGATGTCAAAGATAGAAAGTAAAATTTCAAATAAAGACTACCCTCATGGCATTCTATCAATTTGTTCATACTATCCTCAGAGTATCATAATATTATTTTCTGTTAAGTTGCATAAGATAAAAAATTATGTAAGATTTTAGTTATGATATAAGGATGCTAAGATATACATAGCCATTACAAAGATAAAATCATATAATTATTCTGCTCAGCAAATCTCTTGTCTACATGGGTTGATTCTTCTGACCTCTGTGATCCCACTCTGAAAACTGTATGCACACAACACAAAGAATTTTTCCTTCATCTGAATTTTTTTGCAGAAATAAAAATGCAGCACACATCATTTGAGAATCTACACTTCCCTTTTATGCAAAAGAATATTCTAAGGAATATCCAAACTACTATTCTGGTCTCAGATCTATACATCTCTTGCTTAATGAAAGAAAGCTGACTCACTGGGGAACTCTGCTACTTTCAGCTGTTTGAAAGGGGCAACTCCTTTGTCATCTTCAGAATGTGAAGTGGTACAAACAATAGCCAAGATACTGCTGTTCAGCACTTAGTTCTACTACTGGTTTTCACTCCCATCTACAAGAAGGGCTTAAAGGAGGATCCAGGAAATTATAACCCCATCAGTCTTACTTCAGTCCCTAGGAAAGTTATGGAATAAACCCTCCTGGGGATTATCACAAGTTAAATGAAGCATGTGATTGGCAAAAGCCAGTACAGATTCACCAAGCGCAAATCATGCTTGTCAAACCTGATTGCCTTCTATGACAAAGAAACCTGCTCAGCTGATGTGGGACAAAGAGTGGGCATTGTCTCCCTGGTTTTCTCCAAGGCTTTTGACATGGTTCCCCACAACCTGCTTCTAGAGAAAATGATGTGTTGTGGTCTAGACAACTGGTCTGTGCAGTGGGTGGGGAACTGGCTGACAGGCTGCACCCAGAGGGTGGTGGTAAATACTTCCTTTTCAAACTGGCTACCCGTCACAAGTGGGGTCCCTCAGTAATTGATATTGGGACTAACACTGTTTAATATATTCATAAGCAGTCTGGATGATGGGATCAAGTGTACCTTGACAAAGTTTGCTAATGACACCAAACTGAGTGGGGAAGTGGATGCTATGAGAGAGCCACCCTGGCCCTCCCTGGAGAGGAAGACCTGGATAGGCTGGAAGAGTGGGCTAACAAGAACCTTATAAGTTCAACAAGGACAAGTGTAAGGTCTTGCACCTGGGAAAACATAATCCAGGAGTGCAGCACAGGCTGGGATCTACCCAGCTTGGGAGAAGCTCTGGGGAAAGGCACCTGGGGGTGGACAGAAAGCTCAATATATGTGAACAGTGTGCAGCTGTGGCAAAGAAAGCCAACAGGATGCCTGGTTGCATCAACATATGCATCACCAGCAGAGATAACAAAGTCATTATTCCACTCTACTCAGCGCTTGTCAGCCAAACCTGGAATACTGTGTTCAGTTTTGGTCCCTGCTATACAAAACAGATATGGACAGGCTGGAAAGGGTCCAGAGAAGGGCCACCAAGATCATCAAAGGACTGGCAAGCTCCAGTCTGAGATCCAGAAAGGCTTGTTCAGTCTTAAGAAAAGAAGGTGAAGGGGAGACTTTATTACCTTGTTTCAGTATTTAAAGGGTAGTTACAAAAAAGATGGAGACTCCCTTTTCACAAATAGCAACATGGAAAAGACAAGGAGTAATGGATACAACCTACTTCTGGGGAAATTCTGACTGGACACAAGAGGAAAGCTTTTCACAATGAGAATAATCAGCCATGGGAATAAGCTTCCCAGGGAAGTGGTGGATTCCCCAGCATTGGACACTTTTAAGATTCAGCCCCACAGTGTTCTGGGCCATTTTGTCTAGACTGTGCTTTTGCCAAGAAGGTTGGACCAGGTGATTCTTGAGGACCCTTCCAATCAGGTATTCTATGATTCTGTGACTGAAATCCTTTTACACAGATTACCTGTTCATATAGATATAAATGCTCTTGGAATGACTGCTAAACAGATATAACTTGATTTGAAATTATTTAATCACTTTTAAAATTAAAATTAGTTTGGATAATTTTTCTGTCATAAAAAGACAAAGAGTTTGACCTTGACTGTGAAATTGGCAGAGAAATAATAATAACATAATAATTGTAGAATGGAATGAACTGAGTGAGAGTTTGGAATAAAAACAGGGCAATACACAAGTTCCTATAGATTAAGGACATATTTCTCTGGTGGGTGTTTTGGTTTTATAAGCCAATTAACCTCTTGAAAGAAAAACATTGTTTATAATTAAAGGAATCAATGTCTTGACAACTCAGACTAGAACTGTAAGCATAATAAATAGCTTGAGAATTTTACCCATGAACTTCATCCATTAATTTAATTCAAAGACCATTTTATATTTATTGACAAGTATCACCTACATCTTTGAATTAGTAGTTGATCTTAATAGAAAAATAATTTTTCTCATTGTTCAGTACTCACAGAGTGTAAACTAAAAGAGTCATTCAGGCTGCCATTGCTATTTTTGCTTAATTCAGAGTAGTTCTTTCTGTTCTTTCAGAATCACTGAATTACAGAGTAGTAGGGGTTAGAAGGGACCTTTGGAGATCGTCTAGTCTAACCCCCTCTGCTAAAGCAGGTTCACCATAGAATCTAGAGCAGACTGGACAGGAATGCATTCAGGTGAGTTTTGAATATCTCCAGAGAAGGAGACTGCACAACCTCTCTGGGCAGCCTGTTCCAGTGCTCTGTCACTCTCAAAGTATAGAAGTTTTCCCCATATTGAGATGGAATTTCCTGTGTTCCAGTTTGTGCCCATTGCCCCTTGCCCTGTCGCTGGGCACCACTGAGATGAACCTGACTCCATCCTCTTGACACCCGCCCTTTATATATTTATAAATATTGATAAGATTCCTCCTCAGTCTTCTCCTTCAGGCTAAATAGACTCAGGTCTCAGTCTTTCCTCCTAAGAGAGATGGTCCAGTCCCTTGATCATCTTTGTAGCCCTCTTCTGAATGCTTTCCAGTAGTTCCCTGTTTTCTTGAACTTGGGGGTGGAGGGACAGAACTGGACACAGTACTCCAGGTGTGGCCTTACCAGGGCAGAGTAGAGGGGGAGGATGAGTTCCCTTGACCTGCTGGCCACATTCTTTCTAATGCACACCAGGAGACCATTGGTCTCCTTCCCCACAAGGGCACATTGCTGGGCCATGGTCAACTTGTTGTCCATCAGAACTCCCAGGTCCCTCTCTGCAGAGCTGCTTCCCAGCAGATCAACCCCTAACCTGTTACGGTGCATAGGGTTATTCCTTTCAAGGTGCAAGGCCCTATACTTGGCCTTGTTGAACTGCATTAGGTTCCTCTCCACCCAGCTCTCTAGTCTGTCTGGGTCTCACTGTATGGTGGTACTGTATAGTGGCACCTTCTGGTGTGTTAGCCACTCCTCCCAGTTTTGCATCATCAGTGAACTTGCTGAGCCTACACTCTGTCCCCTCATCCAGGTCATTGATGAATATCTTGAACAAGACTGGACCCAGTACTGATCCCTGGGGAACACCACAAGTTACAGGCCTCCAACTGGACTCTGCACTGTTGATGACAAGCCTCTGACCTCTTCCATTCAGCCTGTCTACCTCACTGTCCACTCACCTAACCCACACTTCCTAAGCTAATCTATGACATCTACTTGATTTATTATAAGGATCTATTTGATATCAGAAATAGTCTGCAGTCTGGATATGGGTCATAAATTACAACACATCCAAATGTAGTTACTACCTATGTGCACCTCATTTGCTTTGTGTTTCTTCATTACTTAAAAGTCTGTAATGACAGGAAAATGCTGTATGTTGACACCCTGCCCCTTGACCAATGTTGTTGGTGTAGACAGACTGCTGACACCCCACCTCCTGACACTCTCTTTCTTGACTGACGTTGGCAGTGTAGGCAGGATTGTCCACATTATCCATTTAAAGTATCATCCTCTCAAATCACATTACCACTGATGGAAACGAGGGGTGGTGCAACTCTTACCTGCATTCAAAAGACATTTACACAGTTGGCTGTTGCTGTTACTGTTGCTGTCAGATGACTCGGACATCAAGTCTCCCTGTCAGTTTAACAGTCTCAGCATCGCTTATGACCCCATGTTTGATATTGAGTCAGCATACAGGTACATTATTGTTTGTCTTTCTGAGTGATTCAATAAAGTTTAATTTATGAAGTGTTTCAGAGCCATTACTGTCCATATTGATATGTTTATGCTCTTCCTGGACAGAAAGGAGAGGAGACTTGAGATCCTTCCCTCTCCCTCACGACAACCAATTTTGTATGTTTGGCAAAGTCATGGGCAGTCAAAATCATCGGCACAATTACAATTTATAGGAAAAGATGATACCTAAAATTCAAAACCAATTAATAAATGTAAGTTGCTGAATTTTCCTACTAGAAAAAAACACACAGGGTTTCTTTCAATATCCCATGCCTTGTATTCATTTGACTTACTTGTCTGCAATGTATTTTTCCTGTTAATGGGTCTTGCCATGGATAGGAAAGGAAAAGAAGCAGTAGTCACAAAATGGTTTACTGGATGTCAGACAGACATTTAAAAAACTATTTAGAATCCATATTAGTTTTGGAATTCACTGATCTGGCAAATATAAACAAAATCATATTTTTGTTTCCAGCATCTTATCTATTTTCTTGTACTGATAATCAACACATTAAATCTAGCATATATGAACAGTTGCCAAATGCTCCCGAAGTTTAAAGTACAAACTAACTGAAAATGTAAAAAAAAAAAGAAAAAAACCCACCTTATTAGAATTAATTTTTAAGACTGAAAAAAGCCCATATTCAAGCATAGCAAGAAATTTTAACAAGCATATTTTTAAAATGATGTATTAAATTTTACTGTTTATATAGTAGCGTATATAGTCAATCACTTTCTTTAGTTAACAAGAAAGTTTTTGTTCTTCCATTTGTTTTGATCTTACATGTAGCAGCTCTGCTCATCCATGTAAAAGTGATCTTATAAGAAAATACTACATTGATAAAATAATTTTAAGCACTGCAAAACACATAGGAATTATTTCCAATTAAATATTTCTATTGCCTCTTTCCAAGTTAAACAATATTATTTTAATTTGTTTCTATCCAATCAAACATGAAAATCAATATCATCCTTCATGTTCTTTATTAGAGGTCTGAGAAAACCAGTTAAACTTCATTGAGTAATTACACAGAATAAGTCAAGCTTGAACAGTTATCACTGTATCATTATCTGAAGAGACTAAAAAAGTGACTTTACTCAATGTAATTAAAGAAAGGAAAATAGTTGTAAACCGATAAAAGACAGAAGGTTATAACACAAAGACTTATTCCAGGAAATTATAATTCCCCACTAAAAAAGCATGAAATAAAAATAACAGGTTCCATGGTGTGATTTAAAAATGCAGTTAATATTAGATATTCTCATCTGAAGCCAAAAATTTGGCCCAAAAAGTAAATTCCATCCCAAAAGTTGCACCCTAGTTATACATATTGGATAAAAATGTACACATATGAGAGAAAAGGAGGCCCTTAATTTGGTTCATATATATTTTATTCAAAGAGTTATGCATAAAAAATGAATATGTTGAGCACTCTGGGCGATATATATGTATCAGTCCTTAGATTATGGCTAGTTGTATCTATTTCCTTCCCTGCTTTGCTACTGTAATATACAGTTGGGAAAATGGTCACCGTTGAGATAAAATAAAATTGGGATAAAAAGAGCTTCTTCTGGCAGCAATTTTAGAAATACTTGTTTACAACATTTTGTGAAAAGGAAGCTGAAAAATAACTTTATAAAACTACCTGAAAGGATTTTTTTATATAACCTTGGTAAGAGGAATACACAAAGCTATAGACCAGATATGGTCATTCTCTCTGAAATATTGAGAAAGGAGCAAACATTTCATAGAATCTGATGAATGGGTAAAAAATGTCATGGTTTGGGCTGGACTGGTTACTAAAAAACAACAGGCTAAACTGAAAGACTGAGTAACATTCTATTTTTAAATGTTAAAGGGATCTACTTCCTCTTCAGCTGAAGTGCCAATGATCTGTTGCAAGAGAATTGACCTGATTTGGAGCAAAATTTTCCTTATGGGATTTAAAATTGAATCACTTTCAGTGTACAAACTCTGCAATCTGGGTTTTTACTTTTGTCCCAGCATGTATTACTGCTAATTTGTGAAGTAGGTCTTGATGCAGTTGCATATAATTCTGGTCCCTAGTAATATCTGAGATACACTGAAGGGCATTTAATGTCTTCCAGTATGTGGTCCAGAAGGGGCACAAGTCTTCTGAAGGTCAGGTATTGTTTTCTAACTACCAGGTCCAGATGATGATTATAGTCATCAGAGAGCTAGGCTTGAATCCAGCTCAAATTCATGCAGAAAAAGGCATGTAATATAATTCTATATGTTTCAGACTGACTTTTGAGTCATTATCAACAAAAGTATTTTACTTTTGGAAAAGAATTAGGCACCTTCAGTCAGAATAAGTACATGACTTCCTCCAAACATCTAACTAGTTTGGCTCTAGCTTGTGAGGTTGATAAAAAGACAAACATAAAGAAGTCAAATAAGGACCATTGAGTTGGAAGTAGTCACAAGGTGGATGCAACTGTTGCTGTTAAGCAGATGTGCTTAGTGACATAGCTTAGTGGTGTTTTGTTTTTTTTTTAATTAGAGTTAGGTTGATAGTTAGACTAGATGATATTAAAGGTCCCTTCCAACCTAGACAATTCTATGATTCTATGATTCCATGTAGAATGCAGCTATGGTATTTTATAGATGGAGGTGAAAACAGCTTTCTACTCACAAAGAGGGGAAAAAGGATTAGTTGTTGAACACAAAATGGAGATGACAGAAGAAAAAATGAAATCACTTACCTTGCTTTTGTTAGTATTTCATTGTTCTTTTCCACACGCAGTTGACCTCAGTGTCCTCATATTCCTGAATCTTTCAACCCAAGGAAATGAAAAGTAAAAAATAGTGGCCTAATATAGGTGTCTAACTTAGTTATTGACACATTAAGTTATTGAGAATCTGATGTCATGCCTGACTGCCTTAGTTTTTTATATAACAGAGAAATATGAGAGGCTCTGAATACTCACAGAAGAATCATAGGTGTCTACTTTTACTTCTATTTACTCTATAGAAAAGCAATGTAAAATATTAGACAAATCCACCCCTGGGGGTTCTATCTGCTCACCTGTTTACCTAACCTCTAGATGTGGAAAAATTGTGATAATAGCTTTATGTAATTTTAATTATTTTATTCCCTTGATAAAAGCATTTATGGATATATAGGATATGGAGGTGTCTTGATATCTGTTAAAATCTAAATGAGGTCTTCTACATTACAGGGTTGACATGAGGTCCTGAATAACAGGCAGCTGTCATTTCTCTTCTTTTCAGAGGTAGATTAGGATCAGGCAGGTGCCTAAGAATTAAAAAAAAAAAAAAAACAACACTAAGAAAATAAGAAACCAACTTGCTTAGTATTTGGGGAATTAATTCATCGTGGATCAGAATATCATGGATAAGAACCTGAAAAGAAAGTTTGGCACTTGTGCTAGCACCACTGAAGTTATTACTAGCTAAGACGACTTGCAGTTTGTAGAAGTTTTGGGGAGGACTCGGAGTATAAATGGCTACACACTTAAATCTGGACAACAATGACATGCTACGTACAAAAAGAAACATTTTCAGAGCTATAGTGCCTAGAGGAGTTTCAAAATAAAAAGGTTAATAGTAAGTTTACGCCCTATACAGTTGGGTATTACTATAAATTAACCTAGAAACCATACAAAGCATATAAATGTAAATATTTGAATTAGTATAAAAGTATGGCCTAGAATTTAGACTCTCTGTGATTGATACCCCTGCCCCTGCCCCAGATTGTTTAGTATTACACTGTTCAGTATTATTGCAAGAAAAAAGATCCTCCTAAAAAAAAAAAAAGAAAAAAAATCACTTCATAGCAAATGTGGTAAATGAATGAGTTTTGGTAACTCTGAATGTTGTATCATGCCAGTCTTTTAAACATGTTGGTGATATTTATCTGAATATTCTAAAAAATATTACAACAAATTAAGGCATTAAATGTTGAAATCTAACCTAGAAAGAAATATTGATCCAACAGGATGAATAGTAGCTTATTCTTCATACGGACTTCAATCTCAAATTCTTTGTCTCCACTGTATTTTAGTCATATCAGTTTTAGCGTTTTGGTTCCTAATTATTTAGTAGTCTGTCTTATTTTGCTTTGATAAGATTATGATCCAACCGAAAAAAGTAGACAACTGCTGACTACATTTTGAAGCATAGGCAGTAAGTTCTAGATATAGAAAAAAATAGTCTTAGGATCTCCTGAATTTTATTCAGCCTTCTCTATTTTTTTTATAATATATTATTTCATGTGGGTTTTACAAAAAGGAATGAAAAATCCAAGTGCTAGACATTACTGAGTTCTAATGTTTACATTATTGCAAACATTTCCCAGTGCAAAAAAAAAAGGTGTTTGTTTCAGTATGCTATTTTCACATTTATTTCTTAGCCATCCAAAGAGGCACTTTTGCTTTATATTACTCTCTCTCTCATAAAAAAAAAAAAAATCCCAAACACACACACACAAAAAAAAACCAAAACCAAAAATCAACACATCTTTATGGTCAGTTACATCCAAGAGGTGGTAGAGTACATAAGGGACAAGTTTTTCTTCTTGCCACTTCAGTTTTGCTTTCATACAGTAATGAAGTGCAAGCTATACTTACACTTTCATAAATGATGAACAATGTAAATTCTAGTCCTTCATTCCAGCTGAAGTGTGGAAGAGGGATGTGATGAAAAATAATTCTGGTTTTTAGAATTTTTTGGGGGAGGCGTGGTTGTTGTTTGGTTGCTTGCTGGTTGTTTCCCCAACACCCACCTCTCCTCCCACCCCCCAAGGATATTTTTTCTTCCCTCTGCATTTTGTAAAACATTGATGTATGGTTTTGGGGATTTTTAATCAATCATGCAATTCCAGACACCAGAAGGCTACAAACTCGGTCAGTCTAGAGCTAGCACTCAGCCAGTGCTTGGTTAACTAGACAATTTTCATGACATGGATATCCCAAACCAGGCTGCAGAAATAGCCTATAGGGAAGTTCTCCCAGATAACTTCCACCAATTGTGGCATGCTAACAAAATAAAATTATTTGATATTACAGAAAAAAAAATATTTCAGCCATTTGAAAACTCTCTCTTGATTTATTACTGAAATGTTCTATGACAATGAACTGAGTAAGACTGCCTATATAAATAGCTGAATGTATTTAGCATCAGAAAAATTTATGAAGAAAGTTTGAAGGAAAGATTCCAAAAGCTACCAAAAAAAAAAATTAAGCATTTTTTCCTCTTAATATATTGGTCATTATTTTCATTATTATTAAAACCCATGATGGAGTATTAAAAAGCACCATAAACATGTTTCTGTTTGTCAGAAGCAAAACAGGATTTTAAATACTAACAAAAGTTGTGAATCTATTTTTATTTTTTTTTTGACAAAATCTTAAAACAATATCAAATGAAATAATTATTTCCTGTTACAATTTTGAGTGGTGAATAATAAAAGATTTTTGGTATGTGATGATGGAAGTAGTATATGACATTTAGTCACACTTGTAAGTGAAAAGTATTTCGGTGTCTAAAAAATAATCAAACTGAAATGATCACAACATGATATTATGTGGTAAGTGGTTATATATGATTGGGAATATTTTGTGGTGGATTTCAAATATCTTCTGAGATCATTGTTGACACAAGTTGATTAAAAAAGCTTGTAAAAATAAAATGAAGAAATTATAAATGTGCACTCTTTCTCAAGCAGTTTACTTGGCATCATAATGTTCTGTCAAACAGAGTAAAGAACACATATAACTGTGATGAAATTTTCTAAAAAAATAAACAAAACCAGATCACATAATGTTGTCTGTTTTAAAACAGTACTGCTATTTAACGGCAGAAGTAGACACCCAGTTGTTCTAACTCTCATAAAAAGGAATGATAGGATACCTGTGTGTACAACAGAACGCTCTTCCCATTATAACAGCACTTGTGGGTAAATTGCCTGAATGGGGAAGGGCATGGAAAGTGTTTTTAATGCACTGCAGAGTTTAAACACAAGGCAAGCATTTTGGAGCTACGGCGATCTTTTCAACATCCAACCCAACACAGGCATGGATAAGTGGTTTCTCAAAGAACTATGCTAAAAAGTATATATATAATCATTTCTACTGGTCAGGTCTCAAATGAATAATGTGTTAACTAGTGAGTTAATAAATATAAAAGGTCTACTACTCAGAATTTTGACCTTTAAAGATATTTTATTGAAATATATGGTTCATCATGCATATATGTTTCATCATCCGTACGTGGTTGATCATCCATATGTGGTTCACCATCCACAGTTTTACTGTAGCAATTTGAAGGGCTAACTGTAGTACTGCTGTACTCCAGTAGTGTTACTATAATCTTTTTTTTTTTTTTTTTTTTCTGGAGAATTTTAATTTCTTCAGCATTTATCTATCCATCTGAAGCTACAGAAAATGCATGAACTCGCATGCATCGAGTTGTGTGTTAGTATTGAGACAGGCCTTGTTAAGATAAGAAATAATAAAACCTTTATCTATCATCCCTTACTGGCAGAAAATTTAGTGTGATTTGATTGGTATGAGTGATACTGAAATCAAAAGACATTCTTTTTCATACTAATGTAGATTTCTTATCCCATTTTCAGATCAAATCATGACCATGAGTGAGAAAGAATGAATGAGTCAGCCAAAATCCTAAAAGTCTTTTTGCTATAAAAAGTGGAAATCTCTATTTTCAAGTTTAGCTTGTGCAATGGAAAAATGTAAGTAACCCATTTGAGAATACATACATGTTATTTCTGAATATCATATACAAAGAAATGTGAATGGTTCTGTTGATGTTAAAAAACATAGTTTTTACCATAGATAAGTACCTTGCAATAAAAGCTAGATGAAGTGTAGCAGAGAGCAGTCAAAAGACTTTATAAGCAACTGCATATCATAGAATGATAGAATGTTTTGAGTTGGAAAGAACCTTAAAGATCATCTAGTTCCAAGCCCCCTGCCATGGGTGGGGAAACCTTTCACTACAGGGGGACTCAAAGCCCCATCCAACTTGGTCTTGAACACCTTAAACACCAACCTGTGGATGATGGGGCATCCACAGCTTTTCTGGCCTCACCAGTGATGAGTACCGGAGGAAAATCACTTCCCAAGTCATACTCACCACTTTGTTCCTGATACAGGCCAGAATGCTTTCAGCCTTATTGGCAACCTGGGCACAGTGCTGGCTCATATTCAGCCAGCAGTTGACCACTACCCCCAGGTCCTTTTCCACTGGGCAGCTTGCCAGCCACTCTTCCCCAAGCTTGTAGCATTACATGGGGTTGTTATGACCCAAATGCAGGACCTGCACTTGGCCTTGTTGAATTTCATACCGTTGGCCTCAGCCCATTGATACAGCCTGTCGAGATCCCTCTGTAGAACCTTCCTACCCACAAGTAGATCAATGCTGCAGCGCAACTTGGTGTCATTTGCAAACTTGCTGAGAATGCACTTGATCCCCTCTTCCAGATCATTAATAAAGAAATAAAACAGGACTGGCATGGATACTGAACTCTGAGGAACACCAGTTGTGACTGGCCACCAACTGGATTGCACTCCATTCACCACCACTCTCTGGTCCATTTGCAGAGAATTTCTCCATGACATTTATGTGGGAAACAACGTCAAAATCGTTACTAATGTTTAGGTAGACAAAATTCACAGCCTTTCTCTCATCTGCTAGGTGGGTCACCTTGTCATAGAAGGAAATCAGTTTTGTCAAGCAGGACCTGCCTTTCATAAACCCATGCTGACTGGGCCTGATTACCTGGTTATGCTGTATTTGCCTTCTCTTCTCCAGGCTAAACAACTCCAACTCTCTCATCCTTTCCACATAGGGGAGATGCTCTAGCCCCCTCATCCTCTTCATATATATGTATGTATATATATATATATGCCCCCCAAATTTTTCAATTTTTTTAAGTCCCATATAGAATTGAAGCTTACAGTAAATATAAATTCTGGAAAAATAAACAATAATCTGACATTCTGTCTTTATAGGTTAACCTAACTATTACCATAGATGTAAAGCTTCAAGCTGGAACATAGGAAGTTCCATTCAAATATGAGGAAAAACTTCTTTACAGTAAGGGTGACAGAGCATTAGAACAGGCTGCCCAGGGAGGTTGCGGAGCCCCCTTCTCTGGAGATCTTCAAGACCCGCCTAGATGCAGTCCTGAGTGATGTGCTCTAGGCATTCCTGCTTTAGCAGGGGAGTTGGACTAGATGATCTCTAGAGGTCCCTTCCAACTCTGACAATTCCATGATTCCATGATTCTCAAATGTACATGAGTACTCACACACAGAAAACTTTTTTTTCTGTTTTGTTTTACAAAACACTTCCATCTAAAACTGTTGAATGTAGAAAACAACACAAAACCCCCAAATTTTATTGCCAAATTAGAGATACACTGTAAAAAAATAAGGAAAAAATATATTACATTTTTAAAAGCCTCATATTTCTCAAGACCACTTAATTTTTATTTGAAAATTGTTTTTGTTTGTTCTTCCTTGAAGCACTTATTTTCTTCCTCGTAACTCATTTATAATTGTCTCTTTATCAAGGACTGGAAGGTGTAATAGTGTAAATTACCTGGAAATATTTCACTATACATTTAGTGACTTGTTTATTAATTTTTGTTCATATTATCTTTTGCACCGCTGTTTTTTTTTAAGCAGAAGTACATATAGTGTTGGTCCAAAGTACAAGGTGTTAGCCACATGCATTTGTGAAGTTAGTATATGGGACAGACACGGGGGCAAGCAGATTCTTTTAATAACTTTAATAACCTTTCAAGGGCAAACAAAATCTCCTCAAAATTATATGTGCATTATAAAAAAAATGTACAATTCCACTAAGATCTACCTGTACTCTTTGGCAAAATGCCCAACCTCATCTGTGTAATTCACAGAGGAATACTTCTGTCTCACTCTGTAAATAAGCAAGGAAGATTAGATTTCCCTGCTCAAAAGAGACAAAGAAAGTATCTTAGTATAAACACATCTTTTTAACTGTCATTTGATAAGCACACACCAAGCTGGATCAAATCCCTACTTTTCATTTGCACTAACAATGAGATGTGAAATCCCACACAAATAGATATGACACGAAGTCTCTTACATTCTTATTAGTACTATTGTCCTCCAATTTATCCTCAGAGCCCAAATTTTAAAGGATAGGATTTTCTCCCAAGACATTTTGAAATACATTAAGTGAAGCACTCAGCTACTCACTGACTATGTCACTTTAGTCTGTGAAAATAAAAGAATTCCAGGCCTATCTTTCTGTTACACTCTGGGCAAGTAATCAAACATGATCTGCTGGGATATCAACCTTTTGATTTGCTGGTTTGAGAATACGTATCATTTCGAAATAAGAAAATGATACCCTTCAGAAAGCCTTTTCACTTTTTTAGAGAGTGTTTTCAAACCTGCCCAAACTCTTCTATTTTCCAAATGCTTAAGAACTTCTTCAGTTTTCTTGCCAGTATTATCTCTGATTTGCAAGTCTAAAGAAAAAATGTGAAGGATGTTGTTTGAATAAACTGTGACCTTACCAATTAATCTTGGAATTATGCAGTAATGCAGACTTTTACTCCTTTCTTTACTTGTTCCTTTTTGAGAAAGACTACCCTCAGCCTGTTTTTAGGACACATTAACCTTCTCCACATACAAGGAAATGGAAGCTGCACGCCTGAGGTAGTAGACCACTTCTTACTATTTCTGCCAGACAGTACTGTCTCAACTCCTTTCTGATTGCTATTGGGGAATCACTCCATATTGGAATTAGAACCTGATGCTCGCTAAATTGTTGTATTGGATTTGCCATACACTAAATCCAGAATTTTCAGTGAGAAGACAGTGAACCTCCTTATACCACTCAAAAATCAGTCTGAAACCTGGGCAAATTCCTCTCTAGTCTTAAGAAAAATAATATATCAATGCCATAAAATATCAAATAAGCAAGAAATAGCCAAAATAAACACCTGTATTCAGACTTTAACCAGCAGATAGAAGAATAATTTATGAGTTCAGGGGTGAGAGACAGGCAAACATTAGCCTCAACTCAATCCCTCAGTCATTCTCCATCACTTAGCCTTAAGGAGATCTTTCAGGAGTGATGATGACCAGCTCTTTTTGATAAGAAAGCTTTGTCATTGTTTCCTTGTTATTTCCTCCTCCATCATGTGAAGTTTCAGAAATGCAATCTAGATAGGAAAACAGCACAGAAGATTTTAATGGATCTGCAAACTTTTTTGGCTGATAGCAAATATATCAGAGTCCACAGTCTAACCAATTTACTTGATACAAAGAATAGATAATACAGATACTAAATATAGATTTTCTGGGTTGTCATACCTCCCTAGAAAAATAGAAATAGCAAGAGAAATTGACAAATAAATGAAAGCTATTAGACTCAGTAACTCTCAGAGCTTAGTATATTCTGCAGTATTGTACCAATGCTGAAGCATTTCAGAAAAAAAATAAACACCCTAGTGAGTTATAAATATGTAGCTAATCCTGTTTTACACAGATCAAAACTAATTTTCCTAAGCACTTTGACTTGAATGAAAGCACATGGCAAGATCCCCTGAAACTGGTTTTCCTTTATGATATGCTAATTTCCAGAATCTGGGGTTTGTGGATAGGTTTATGACAGACCTGGAGTTCTCTGACTATTATTTTTACTCTTCATCTGCCCTACTGGTATCAAGTTTTTGGTTCTGGAGGAATGAGTTTGCTTTTGTGCAGATGGCTGACATTGGAACTACCCCAGAAGAAGATTTCTGAGCACAAACAGCTCTGGAGGAAACTTAGCCTGTCTCAGCCACAGACTGCTGGCAACTTCTGGAAAATGAAACATGGAAAATGGGTGTCAACACCAAACATCAGGTCATGAATACAGAAAAGAAGATACTAACATATAATTCCTATGAAATAATTGCTACTTTGTATAATATACAGTAGAGGGGTAGGGGGAAGGAATGAACAGCAATATTTACCAAAAGAGTCTGAAATTAACCTTGATATTTCCTCTTCTGAAGTGTTTGTTTATACTGCTGTCTTCACAGATAGCTGTTTAATAGCACATACAAAAAACTTTGTTATTTAGTCATCATACATGTGATAACATTATCTCAGAAATTTCACTATAAGTCTCCCTAATTCATTGTTTTCCAGAATCAAGGTAGTTTCAATTGAACACACAATTATTTCTTTGAGAAAAAATAAATAAATATGTATTTCAGGCTATTTAATTTCTGTATTTTAAGTTAGATAGTTTCAGAATTCAGAAATGAATTTTATCTTTCAATCAACAAAGCAGAAACCAGGCAAACACTTAGATGGATAGAAAACATACTAAATTATTTTTTTGACCTCAACTCAAATTGTATAAGTCACTGAAACCACTTCCTATGAGAGGGATAGGTTATACTAACAGTCTATTTCTTGATAATGCATTATTACTAAATTTTGACAAAATGCACAAAAAAACAATAAAAATATGGTTTTCATTTCCACATAATGATAGGTGAGCAAAAAGCTTGATAAGTATGTAGTTAATTAGGAAGATATATCAAAGAACAAGAATTCAGCATTATTTTCTAGGGTAGCTTACAATGTATTCTCTGATAGACAACAATTCATCTTGCACTATGTCATTATTCTCATCAACAAAATAGGAAGCAGAATACTGTATTTAGCATTATATATTGGTTTTATACAGTCATGACAAAGAAGTCTGGAATGTAAAACTTCCATTAGAAGCTGAGTGGTCTCATGTTTAGCTTGGAGAATCATATTTTTCTCCTCCTATTTGTTTCCTGCAGGAGTCTGGAAACTTTGCCTGATCATTTCAGTAGCTCATCTCGAACAAAAAATAAAGATAGGAAAATGAAATAGGTCAAAGCTTTTAGGAAATGGATTTAAGTATAGTCACTAAGGCACGAAACTCAAAACAAAGCTCTTTTGTTAAAGATGGATGGCAGTAACATTTTAAAAAGAAAGGAGCCATAAGTGCTGATTTTAAGGTCTTTGGTGTTAATGTGTGAAAACCCACACTACTGCACTGTTTTTTTACAAGAAATTCTGTATTTCGAGTTCCAAGTTTCTGGATAGTAATGAAGTCTGATGAGAAACAGAATTTGTGGTGCTTGACGGACATAGTTCTCAGGATCCAGATTTGTTGAAGTAGCCTAATTTCTGCCTATGTGTCAGGATTTTCTTCCACCAACAACCTTAATGAATTGGTGAGAGGAAATTAGTGAGAGGAAAAGTGAAAAGACAAGTGAGGAAAGAGCCTTAGGTGATGTCCTACAGGCAGAACACAAGGCAGCTATATACCTGTGCTCCAAAACAGGTTGTGCTTCTCAATTTCACAGCTGAGAAATGAATGTTGCAATTTAGGGAATTTTCTACATCGATTCCTGAATTAAGATGATTCTGGAAAATTTAATTGTCTGAGATTTTTTCTTTTTTTTTTTTTTTTTTTTGTCAAAAAATCTTAATAATATATAGTGTTAGACAGTTTCAAACCAAGATGCTTGAAGTACAGTACTAAGGAGTACAAAAAATATGGATCTCATATTTACACACAAGCAGGTAGTTCTCCCACACCTCATTAAAATAAAATTAATTTTTTGTCAATTATAAGAATATTATATCTAAAATAATCAAACGTTTTTAATGATTAGCTTCTCTTCCTTATAAGAAAAAAAACTACCCACAAGATAGTTAAAACTCTCACTAGTCTCTTCATATAGACATACAAACACATGGAAATACAAAAAAAAATAGAAAACAGTGTGAAAAATATATCAGACTAATATTTTACATTGTGATATTGTATGATTGTCCTTCTTTACTGCAATTTTAATACATGTTTTCAAATCTTGTAGTAATACAAGGTTTTTCATGAACCTATGAATACAATTCATAGGTTGAAATCACTGTCTTCAGAATTCTGAACCTTTCCTAAGTTTTATGAAGTTTTACAGTGAGGAAAGTGTTCTCACTTTTTGATTTACGTTTCCATTTGTTTTCTTGATGTTAACACAACAATATGCCTAGAATAAATGTGACTCATGTTTGGCCAAACACATGGGACTCATGTTTGGGAATCTAAATCTATCCTAAGATACTGATGTGAATGCTAAACTATAGCATCATTGTCTCTGTCTACAGCTAAACAATGAGACAGAGACACTCCTCACAGTGCCATGGACCATATTGTCTAAAATCTGAACCAAGGGGAACCCAGATCATGCATCAGCTATGTTTTGTTTGTTTTCTCACAGAAACTGAGCAGTTGGGGATGAATTTGAGATATGAATGGAAATTCTTTCTTGACTCCTGAAGTGATCCCAGACCACTTGCCTCTTACTGGCACCTAATAGCTTCTTTGACCTAAAGATGTATACAATAGCTGCTTCTTATATCAGATACAGCAGCATTAAAGGAGATAGCAACTGTGTATAATAGTGTTTTAAAATAGTCTCTAGTTTTATAGATTACTTAAGTTTAGGTTTTCAGGCAAAATCAGAACTAAAATCAGAATACCTATATTGTAACCTATTTAGACAGTGATTTTCCCTTTCACATTTTCTTACTTATTTCCCTTATTCTTCAGAAATATTTCATTTTATTATGAAAAAGAGTGACCCCAATTTTCAAAAACTTGACATTCTTAATTAAACAAAATTCTATTTTTACAGCCATTGCTAAAACTGACACTGGTTAATGCAGATGAAAGTAATGTTTTAAACAAATTTTTGTTATACCATTTATTTCTAGTTTTTATAATATGGCTTTATAATTCAGTAAAATACTGTGGTGAATATAATTTCTTTTATACATAATTCATCTGCAGTGTTTGTAGTAGCTTAATTTAATCTTGATAATGGAGATTTAAGCAGTTTTCAAAAGTTTCAATCTACATTATTTAAAACAGTTGGCTTAGATTGCAGGCAGCTGCAGTATGGGAAATGGTAATGAAGCGGGGCCTTTCACTAGACTCTCCTGAAGACGTGATCGATGACTGTGATTTCCCCTGGAGTGCATCTTGATAACTGCTGTTGGGTTATACTCCACAGAAAAGTAAGTAGCAATAGCAAGAGAGAAGCACTGAGCATTCTGCTGTCCTCTTGACTGCTTCTCTTCTTTGTCCTTCATAACATCATAGCATCTATTTCCTAGTGTTTAACATGTTGTCAAGACAACTGGCCAGAACAGTATTTCATTGAAGAACATAATGTACTTTAACTACTTTTTGTTGCTATAAATATTTCTATTTTATTTGGTTTTATTTCCTCAACTGAGTTGATTTACAATTTGGATTTCATAGATTCATTACATTTATTACATTTATTAGACAAATCCTACTTCTAAGATCTACCCTGCGAAGTTTATGTCCACACCAGTTACTGAGTTTTTTTTTTATATTCTTTGCTTTCCAAGGGGAAAAAAAAAAATCTCCTTAACACTTCCTGTATGAGCAGAGTTTACAATAAACAGCTAGAAAGACATCCCAGGAGGAGGAATGAAAAACGCTTAGTAATTTATGTAAAGAACACATCATGTGAGGCATACTTGCCATCAATTAACACAGATGTTTAGCTTGAGAAAAATGAAAATGTCAGGGCCATTCATTACAAGTGCTGTTTGTAGCAGAAAGGGATATTCCTATGACTTATGCTATAGTTTATCTGCAATAAATATAAAGAATGTCAGTTTCTTCCTTAATTATCACTCATTGTTTTCAGTTTCTCTGGATATGTATTCAATTAGAATTCAACATCTTAAATAAAATTCTAAATTATATTTGTTTAGCATTTTGTTTTGCAAGACATGCAAAAGTACATGCCAATTTTATGTAGCACAAAAAGACTAGAGAGTTCTGAGTTAAAGAAATTAAAAGTGAATGTGTTTACACAGTACACACAGAACAATACAGAATAATAGTTTATGCATATTCCTCAGCAATTTGCATCCACTGAAATGGTAGATCTCTCTTTTTTTCTCATAATTCCATTTAAAAATTCATCATGACATAAAGCCAGAGATTTCAAGGCAATTTTATGTTTGGGTTTTTGATGTGGGTTCTTCTTTTGTTGGTTGGTTGGTTGGTTGGTTGGTTGGTTTGTTTCCTTGATATCTATTTGATATCTGCTTGGGAAAATAGAAAATATGCTTAAAGTCAATATGAACTTAAGTTGCAGACCAAAAACTGCTGGATTTTACATTAAGTCAGTTTACTCAATTTCCCTATATAAAATGAGGTATTAAGTAACTTATCTAGGTTCACGAGAGGCTGATTCACAGCTGAAGCTCCTTTCTACAGTAAAGAAAAGACAGGGATGTATTTAAAAGTGTGAACTAAACCACAGACAAGAAATTCTTTGTTATGCTTCAGGGGACAGTTTAGTCTGTGGGTATAAAACAGTATGAGACAGTAGTCTCCTGACACTAGGATAAGATCTTCGCCTCAGGTTTTTTGCAAAAATATGTTTGTTATGTGTTCATAACAATGAAGTAAAATGACTTTTGTGTATTTCTCTAAATGGGCTGCAACATAGATTACCCCAACTGTAATCACTGACATTTTCTTAGAGTGTCATGCTCAAGGCCTTCAAATTATCTTTACTATTTTGTTTTAAAAAATAAATTATGGAGTTTTGTTATAGTCTATAGTTGTTTACATATAGCATATATAAACAAGATCATACTGTTTTATATGAATGGATGAAATGTGTATATATATATTGTAAAGAAATAAGACCATGTTGTTTAATATTAATCCAAATAAGTGAGATAAGAGAAAAAATATTTCTGTTTCCCACATATCAGATGTTTATATTGAAGCACATCTCCTATAAATATATATATTTTTTTTAAATCTGATTGCGGAAGGGAACTGAACAATAAAACATACTTCTTGCTAACTGCTAAAATGGTTTCTGTCAAGGATCAAATTTTCATCTCAAGAACCAATACTGGCTTATTTGTACCTTGGCCTCTTTACTTGGTCCATTCATGTTTTCAATATGCAAGAGTTACAGATTCTGTGTATTTTCTTTTTGAGAATGTAACAATGAAGAAATTCCCATTTATCCTGGTTGGTCTCTAACTTAAGGGTTTTATTTTCATAGAATTATAGAATCATAGAATGGTTAGAGTTGGACTCTGAAGGAGTCTAATTTATGTTGAATTTTGAATTCCCTCCACTTCCTCCCTTTTTTCTTTCTTTCCTTTCTAAAAAACACTATGCTGTAAAGAAAGGTAAAGAAAGGCTCAGAACAATTTTTTGGCTGCTTGAAGTTGTTGTTTTTATTTTTTTTCCCCATTAATTCAATCAAAAGAACTTCATTCACTCTGTGGAGCACTGCTAACTCCCCAATTGAATCATGTCCACAAAGATAACTTCTCTCAGAACCTAGGTCAGCTCCATCATTTGCCTTTTAAGTCCAACCTTTGCTATACCTTGCTATGCTTTTGATTTCTTACATTTCTCTAAACGTCAGTCAAAAAGCATAGATTCCTATTTTTCTCACCAGATGATTTAAAGAGGGGCATATATTTCCAGTTCAGTCTTTCTTATAGCCTTCCTGATTTTTCTAATTCAACACTCTGCAACACTTGCATGCTGCTCCATACTGACTTGAATGAGATACAGAAAAAGTCTTTAAGGCTCTGTTGGCTTGATAGCTTGTTTGGGGGGTTTTGTTGATGTTTGGTTTTGGTTTTTTTCCCCTATACTTCTCATACCAAATCTTGTTTATTATGAACGCAAAAACTTTTGCATATATGAATTTAAGTTTCCTAGTAAGACTAATATTATATATATTACTCCTTAAAAACTACTGCAAAATTGGTATTTTCCCCTTTTGCCCCATGTGAGATTACTCTTTCTGCTATCCCTGGAACCTCAGCATCATACTCTTTTTCAAGGGTTAAAAAGATCCTAAGTTTCTTATTTATGAAGTAGAACAGCCATCACTATCTTTCTTGTATGAAACCAACCAAGGATGTCAGAAAATTCCCTAGGGGAATTCCCTAGTCAGACAAATCCAATAAGCAAAATCAAGTTGTTTTCTTGAATAAAATTACAGGCTGTTCTGCACTGATGAAGTTGTAACAATTTGCAGGAAATAATTCAACCTCCATTGTAGAAGAAAGACATGATGCTGTAGATCCATAACTAGGGTCATTCCTCAGAGGTTGCTTCTGTGCTCTGCTCCATGGTAGTTTAACATGACATCACTCTTTAAGTAATTTCAGTGTCTTTTTCCCATATTCAGTTTAATAAAACAAAATTAACAGAGGAAAAAAGTTACATTAGAATACAGCAACAACCAAGTGCACTTAAGTGTAGTTCTGACAAGCCAAACAATTATTTGTATATTTTAAAAGTAGAGTTCATTTAGGGAAATGTGCTTAATAAATTGGCATGGGATTGCTTTAGAAGTTGCAAACTTGACACTAATCTCAAAGATTAGAAATGCTATTTCCTTCAGGGGATTCAGAACTGTATTAGATGATGTTGTAGGTCTATTTGTTCATTTAAATCAAATGTAGCAAAGAAGGGAGGGTAGAAAAGCAACAAGGGAATATTTCAAGAGAATTTGGAAACTTCTGATGCAAATGAAAAGAGACTGCCCAAAGTGACTCATTAAAAGTTCTCAGTAGAGGCATCCCATTAGGCATGCCATGAGGCATGAGCTTAAGATCATGATTCTGTTGGTTATCAAGCTATAGAGTTCACTTAAAACATACCACTGACAGCTCTATTTTTAAGCATTTTCATTTCTCTTTGTTAATATTTTTGATAAGCAAACAATTTTTACAATAATATTTTTAGAATTGTTTCTTACTTTGTCTCCTTTGACAAAGCCCAAAACCACACACATAAACAACCAAGATTGTTCCTAGATTAAATCACATTTTGTTTGTCTTTCTCTAGGCCTTTTATAAGAAAAAAACTATCAATCAAAACACTACATCTCCCTTTTCTTCTTTAATACAGACTATGTCTATTCTTTTCCTTCTTTTATTATACAAAGGGATACAGCACACTCTGTTAATAATAATATTTGATTTTATAAAGCAAAAAAAGAAAATACTTGGTTATATACAATAGTTAATTTTTGTTAAAACTCTCCAGTGCATTTAATACAAAAAAAAAAAAGCTTCTTTTAAAATGTATAATCATAACTACATAACAGCTTGAATAGATCAAGAATATGTCATTTAAAACAAAGAACAAGAATGTATGTATAATATGTCTGAAAAGTTGGTTTCTCTATCTTTTTTCATCTGTTGCCTTTGCTTTTATTGGTTGTCATGGTTTGGGTCAAATTGGCCAATGAGAAGGAAGGAGGAGGAGACGTAGAGAGATTTATGAGTTTAGAAGGAACTAAAGTGCTTTATTGAAAATATTAATAAAAAAATAAAAGGGAAATAATGAAATAGATACAATATATACAAAACCGTACAAGGCTCCCAGGATGATGATCATGTCACCAGCAGGCACTGGGAAAGTCCCAGACTGGACTCAGTGATGGACGGGAACTAGATTCGAGCTCTGAAGTCGGGAATGCATGGATCAGGACAAACAGCAGACAAACAGAGTCCTCCTCAGATGCCAGCCATTGAAGAAAGAAGACTGACCCCTTTGATCCCTCAGCTTTTATACTGAGCATGGGACAGATGGGATGGAATACCCTGTTGGTCAGTTTTAGATCACCTGTCCTGTCTATTGTTCCCCACAGGTGCGGCCTTCCTACCCTTTTCCTCTTCCAACCCTTGATGGGGCAAATAACAAAATTAGCTGACTTTGGTTGTTATAGCAATAAGTATAATCAAGAACACCTTTGCATACTATTCCTGGACATTAACTATAAACATAGGTCTTATCAGCCTGAGAACAAAGAGTTTTCTGCACAATATTCCATTAATTTCAAGGAGCTAGAAGAGGCTTAGCTAAAAAGTGAAATTACTGAACAGAAACTTGGTTCTGTTTTACCTCAAACCAAGTACTATTTCTTTTTTCTGGATTGGGGAAATTTAAAGATCAGAACTAAATCTAAATGGTTATTCCTGGCTTAACCTGGAAAAACTATGCCATTTCCTTGTAGTCAATGTAATGCTGGATCTTGGAGTCAGAGCTCTTTCCAAGCTAGGAAAGATTTCCTTCTAGGGTCTTTTGGAGGGTATTGCTGCAGGAATAGTTAATGGGAAAACCAGAAGATAATTCAGAGATAACTTTTAGAAGAAGCATAAAATATAGCTCCAAGAAAGATTGCATGAACCACTCTGAAACTTGGCATTCCAGAACATTATGCATATTTATCATTGATTCCTTACTAATGACAAGAAGACTTTTTTTTTTTTTTTTTTTTTTTTGAGGCAGATTAGTAATCTTATTGCAACATCAGAAAAAGTTCATATATCCTGATCCCTCTCTGATCATATAATGGTCCTATTGTACTTGGGACAATACTGCTTATAATGCTAACTGGAGGATTACTGGGCATAGGAAAGGGAGATATTCTAGTCATCACAGTAGGTTTCCCACTTACTGGACATATTGGCTATCCTGGATACATATCAGTCATTCTGCATGTTCTAACACAGCCAAGTGAACTCTGAGAAGGTTAGTGACTGAAATGAAGGTATTACTACAGACAAGGAAATATTTCTTTACTACTGTTTGATCCCAAATTGCCCTTGAGTAGAGGGCACTGTGTAAAATGGAACATCCATAGCTACATAGGCTACATAGGCAACATATAGGTTATGAGTACATCTGAACCTAATTGGAACAAATTAGGACACAGCTGACGTATGCCTCCTGCTCTGTAGGTGGAGACAGAGAGAAAAATTAGTCTTATGTAAAGGAACTATCCTTGACACTTTATGTCAAGGAACTTATCTGAACTGTTGAGATGATGAAAAATTTAGCAAGAGAGTTTCAAAAGGAAAACTTCACAGAACAAAGAAAAGAAATTTTAACAAAAAGACATATTATAGTTTGGTTTATGTCTTTGTTCTGTATATATTTTTGGCCTTTAATATTTAATCTTCCTCATTTAATTGTGAAGTTTAGGGAAGTAGTCCTAGAACACCAACAGAAAAAAAAATAATAATTCTTCTTTAACATAATTAAAGAGAAATGGTAATACTAGTCAAATTAAAATAAGTTTTAATATTTTACAGAGAAAATATTGTTTTGGTGAAATAAAGAATGATTTCTTGACAAAGAGTTTTCCAGGAATTGTAGTTAGAATATGACCCAACTTTGAAGCAAACTGCAAAGTTGCAAGTGTATTCTTAATTTGTAAGCTGAACAGTATAGTCAGAGATCCACAGTCAAGGAGACAAAGAGTAAGGAGTAGCTGAGGCAGCACAAAAGTCTTGGTCTTAGAGTAAAAGATCTCAGGTCACAGAGCATTAAGTTGCTTTCAATCCAAAAACATGGTCAGTAATTTCCAGATATCCAAGTTTGTCTTTGTATGTGTATAATGTTCATTTGGATCTGTCTGACCAAAAAGGGAAGGTACAAGAGAATACATAATTATCTATTAGACAAAGAAAATTAACATTAGGACAGGATACAATAAAGGAAAATTCATGGTTAGGTAGCATTTCCAACTAGTCTAGTGATATGCCTAATTTTGAAAAGACCAATTAAAAAGTTAAAAAACATCTCTGCCTTTCAGCATAGCTGATACCATATGCAGCAACTAGCTCTCAGATTAGAACTGAAGTTTTTATTCGTCCCTAAGTGTGTATACCCTGTAACCTTCTAAATGCTTTATTACCTCATGATGCACCAAAATCATGAAGAATCACATGTAAAACATGATCTCAAGTAAAACGTGTATGTGGTGGACTGTAATTTACCATGGATCATGATATACATTTTGTTTCTGAAGTTCCCTTATTTCAGCTATCATAATAGTTTATTCGTTTAATGCCAGCAGCTAGCATGTACTCAGAAATACAAAGAAAATATGAGAAATTTACATTGCTATGTTGTTTTGTTGTTTTATTCAGCTCTATGCTCTTGAAGAAAAGTTAGAATCACAAAGTTCTCCCAAAGTGTGAACATCAGTGAAACCCCAAGCATCACATTTGCTCTAAATTCCAAATTGAAGACAGTTCAGTTGATAGTATACAATTCTATACGCTTAATAAGCAAGCTCATCACATTCTCCAAAAATCAATCATAAATGAATTCTAAATATCAGTTGTAACCCTCAAATGCCACAAAATGGGTTGCTCGATAAATATTAATGTGATAACTTAATTGTGAAGAGATGTTAGCAACTTAAACAACAGAGGAAAATAATTTTTATATACATTAAAATCCATTTGTGAAAGCATTATTGTAAGTGTACAATCAACTGGCAACAACAAGCCATATGGTTTCCTTGCTGAATGAGAGTTTATTGATGTAGAACTTTAGTCAGTCAGAATAATCTACATTAATATACGTCATGGAGATTTAAAAATGCTGTATAATATGGCCTAAGAAAAAAAGAAACAAAACAGAAACAGAACTGTAACTTTTTCACAGAGAATACTTGCTTGGGAATCCTAATTTCACAGAGAATACTTGCTTGGAAATCCTACATTAGACAGTCAGAGTACCTTGCAAGCTACATACACAATTAGGTATAAGCCTAAATGCTTATGGATAGCACTGTATCAAAAAATAAAACTCTTTGTCATATTTTAGGACACAGTTGTATACATTGTTCCTACTATCTAAATAGTAACTCAACTACCCAACCTCCTGTCTTCTTTTCTTTTTCTTTGCTTCCCCTTCCCCTTCTCTTTTCTGTTTTCTTTCCTCTTACTTTATTAATAATTATGATGAATTATGATTAATTCATTGTATTGGTAGATTTAATTTCACAACTGTATAAATCGCTCATACAGTCTTAAGGACATTGTATTTATAGATATACTGGTATCACTAGTTTAGTGCCATGTAAGATAAAATACGAACTTCTATGTATAGAGTTCAAAAGCTATAGAGACTTTTTTTTTTTATTCTCTGCTGAAAAACTACAGGACTAATGATCCAATTGCTACATGCACCTAATTTTCTCTGTATGCAATTACATGTAATAAGAAAGTATCTTCATCTTGAAAATCCCTTGATCAGTGGTTCAAAGGATCCCACCCATGATTTCTACAGAGAAGAGGAAGTTTACATTAAGATCATGTAAAACCTTAGCATTCTGTCATAGGTGGTTACTGTTTCACATTGGTTCCTAAATCTGTTTAATTTAATATTTTGACAGATTCCTAGTGGAAAACAGAAGACAACCAAACCAAATCAAACCAAACCAAAACTCAGTAAAATGAAAATAACCTTCCAACCAAAACTCATTGCTGGTCAAAGAAACCCTTTCCTTCTTTCAAGAGTCATTGTTTTACTGACTTCTTTATGTATCTGTCCAGCAGTCTGATAATTTAAAATGTCCTTTGATTTCTTTTATTTCTCGCAAGAGTATCAGAAACTCATCTTTTTCAAAGCAACATTAAGCAATTAAAATGTTACCTAATTTTCATTTTTAATGTAGAATTCAACCTCACAAACTTGCCTTTTTACATAACAGAAAGATTGTTTGTTAGCCTACAACTGCATTGATTTACGTACCTGAAATAACAATTATAAAATTGCCAACATATATATGGCTTTCTGAAAAAAAGACATTATTCAATGGGGCTTTTAACAAATGTAACTGAAGTAATGAAAATGAGTATGAGAAGCAATGCTTGCATTAAAAAAAAAAGTTTACTTAATGTACAGATAATAAATCTAAACTAGCTTTTGTTTTATTTTTACAATCCAATGCATTCTGTCTGTAAGTAGAGTTTGAACCACGATTGCATGCCAGATCTTACTGCCAGATAAAAGAAATTTTACAAGCTTTTCAAAAGGATCTGAAAAATTTTACTTAATTTTAGTAGTTTAAAAATAAAGGAGGACACCAATCTTTAAGGAGCTTTGGTGCTGTATGCTGCTTGTGTGTTCAAATCAGATGAAGAGTTTGCAGAGAATCTTCAGAATCTTGTGGGTAGCATTGGAAAGAGAACACTTCCTTTGAATTTTACAAAAAGACTAGGTGGGACACAAAAAGTAAAAAGAATGAAGAAAAAGGAAAAAAAAAAAAGTGCAACTGGACTCTTTTAAAATTTGCATACATTATAATGCTTAAAGATGAAAGAATTTTGCCACCCAGCAATAGGAATCTGTGCATAACCAAAAGAAGCATTGTCATCCAAACCTCTAAATAGCTGAATCTGACTGGGTTGGGGGTTTCTTTTGTAAATTTTTTTTTATTTTCTGTCTTTATCTAAATCAAATCACTTCAGATAAATCATAGAATCATAGCTTGGTTCTGACCTTAGTGAATATATTTTACACTTACGAATTATCTTTGTCCTCCACATTATGAATTTTTTTAGAAAAGCTCCTACAGTAGTGCAAAAAATAATCATTGGAATGCAAAAAGATATCTGAAATTAGCTTCTTTTCTTTTTAAGGAGCTGAAGATAGGAACACTATCTATGCAAACTTTATCTTAAGCACATATTATGGTTTAAACCCAAAACTGAGACACAATGTCTTTCTAAGAAATAAATTTCAAATTCAAATGCCTAAATTTTGTTGTCTGCATCAACTGAAGACCAGGTAGGAAAACACAGATCAAATCAGATAGTACTAGATGCCAATTTATGAGTAAGTATAGAGAGCTTGTTGTTGCCTGAAAAACAAATGTTCATCTTGCCAAATGTACCCATCCATATTAGGATGATGTGAACAGCTCTCTCGACTCCACTGAACTGCAGTGCTTAGACCAAGTATAATGTGTATGATGACATCTAACTAATAGGCAGATACTGTAGACAAGCTGAATGTCAGAATCCAGCTGAATCCAGGGGCTGAATTGCTCCCTGGATATTGCTGACTACTTACACTGGAGTGCATATATATAAAGCATAACTTCGTATTATCCATGATGGCTTGCAGTTGGCTAGACCAACTGTTTACAACAACAAATTAAAAAAATACAATACCCAAAAAATGCACATAAAACACTTCACCCACACTTAACGTAATATTTCTTGCTAATCTAAAATCCATATGTATTGCCAAAAGAACTATAAATTAACTCCTCTTTCTATTGAGAAAACAGTTAAAGATGTTTTGGAAAACATATTCTTCACAATAGTTAAAAATGCCTCAGAGCACAAAAGCATAAAAATGCATGAATAATAATTTTTTATTTAAATTTGCCATTATTTCTTTATTATTTTCAAGTCATAAAAGAACCTGTATGAGCAATATTTGGAAATGGTTTTTAAAGTATAACGATGAAATTGGTTTGAACTTTCACAAACTACCACCATTTGCATAAGACTACATGAACCTAAGTTTGGAAGATATTCAGATGAAGTCTCCAAATTAATGTGACAATAACTAATGGGTGTTTTCAGATAACTTTCCATTTCATATACTCCTTATCATCAGCAAAATTTTTTTTAGATAACAATCTTTTTAATCTTTCTACAAAACAATTCATGTTCAAGCTTATTTTTTTAGCTAGAAGTTTTTACAAGATAGTAATCTCTGTAGCCTTGAAAGTATTTTGTAGGTATTAGAAGTTGCTTTTCTATATGTTGTTTTTCTTCTGTGATTCCTGTGGTACCTGATTTCTTTCCAAAGAAAATGAGCGTTAGACACCTTTGATCACTGGCTATTGCTTATGTTTTTTTCATATAGGTCAAATATTTTATATTCTGTCTAAAAATTAGAAAACTCTAATCTTTAGTGTGTCAGATATCTTTAGTGTGTCAATGTGTTAGCTATAAAAAGTGAATGTAAAGATATTTTTAAAAGGTTATGGATATTGTTATTGTAATTTGTTAAAAGATATACTTTGGGAAAATAGAAGTAATGGAATTTTCTTCTATAGATTATCCCTCCTGATTTCAGTCTGTGAGTTGAGACAATAAAATTAAGCACAAAAAGAAATCTTTTCTTAAAAATAGCTTGAAATTGATTGGAGGTAAATGTCAGAATATTTTGTAAATTTCCATTGAGATAGAAAATGTTCATGTTATAAATATGGTGGTTTTATTTTAGTTGCAATTCAGGAAAGAGAAATATCATCACTCCAAACTTTTAACCATTTAATCCATTTCAATTTTTGCAAGTAAAATTTAGGCATATAATTTAACTGTATATTCTTGCCTGTTTTGTAATAAAAGTAGAGATTTAATAGCAGGTGATTTTGCATCTGTAACAAGCATGATGGATATTGTATTAAGTTCTACTCAACAATATTACTACTAGTGATGACCATGATAAAGAAATCATAACAGAACTAATGATATTTAGCTTAAAAAATGTACAATTGGCTCCTTTAAGAGGCAAACCAAGAATTAGTAATCCCATTATTGACTGCTGTTTTTATGCATGCCTCGGTATCCATAGCTGGAAAAGCTTGGTTTTCCTCTTCTCTTATTATTATGGCTTTCTAGTCATTGTGGAGCTTTCCAGTCATTGTGCATACACACTTCCACCTCCACAAACACAGTGGTGCAATGTTCATTAGTCCCTTGGGATTGGGATGAAAAATGTGTCAGCTAGGAAGAGGGTAAATACTTAGAAAATTGGAGCTACCAATTTACATTAAACCTTTGTAACCTGATGGCTGAGATCTGTCTGCTAGTCATGTAATGCACTTAAAATGGCAGATAAATTTATATAATTCCCACATTTTACCCATTTTTGTAATTTTTAAAGAAACATAAAAAGATATGCAATCTTTATACTGCTGCATAGAGGATTTTACTTCCATGTCTTAGTTTATTTTTTTTGGCATCCCATGTGGCTCAAATTGTGTGACTACAGTTTGAAGTCAATGAGTGAGCCATTTTTTACATTCAGGTCACAAACTGAGGAAGCAGGACACCTGTTATTTTTAAAAGTTTTGTTAAAAAGTTCAAATGTGCTAGCCCTCAAAATTTTCCACAAAGCATTCTAGTATTTATACTCCTGATTTTTATTTCATATTGCTTAACCAAGTCACATACTCTGGCCTCCCTGGCCTCCCTCACCTTCCCAGTTACACTTGCAAAATACGTATGGGGCTTTGGAAAGAGGATGTTGATGAAAATCTATGCACTGAGTTGCCCAGAGCTAGCCATCCACCCCCATGCCTTAGTACTTCCTCTACAAAGGAAAAAAGGAAGGTAATTGTAGTGGGTGACTCCCTTCTGTGGGGAACAGAAGGCCCCATTTGCAGACCAGATCCATCCCACAAAGAAGTCAGCTGTATCCCTGGGGCTAGGATTAAGGATATACAGAAAAATCTGTTTACCCTAGTCTAGCCCTTGGATTACTATCTGTTACTAGTATTTCAAGTAGGCAGCGATGAGGTGGCCACCAGTAAGTAGCTCAAGGGCAATGAAGAGAGACTTTAGGGCCCTTGGATGGCTGCTTAAGGGATCAGGAGCACAAGTTGTGTTTTCCTTCGCCCGACCACTTGCAGGCATTGATGAGGGGTCAAACAGGAAGAGACAACAGGTTAACTCCTGTCTCCGAGGCTGGTGTAACCGACAGGACTTTGGTTTCTTTGATCAAGGGATGATCTACAGGACACCAGGCCTGCTGGAAACAGGGGGAGCATGCCTTACGGAAAGGGGAAGAAGAATACTGGGGCAAGAGCTAGCAGGGTTCATTGAAAGGGCTTTAAACTAGGTTTGAAGGGGGATGGGGATTGGACTAGGATTACCAAAGAGGAGCCTGGGAGCAGATTACCAGTGCTGGTTGGTAAAAGCAATAGTAAGGTCTTGCAG
>JAOQGH010000001.1:158136718-158163275 GCA_025769975.1 Gallinago jamesoni
TTGGGACCCCGCCCCCCCCCCCCCCCAAAAAAAAAAAGGCAGGAAAATTAGCCCATCTTAAGAGCTTCTGGAAGAGTCCTGGAACAGGCTGCCCAGGGAGGTTGTGGAGTCCCCTTCTTTGGGGATCTTTGGAGATTTTCAAGACCCTCCTGGATGCAGTCCTGAGTAATATGCTCTAACATGCTCTAACATGCTCCAACATGCTCTAGGCAATCCTGCTTCAGCAGGGGAGTTGGCCTAGATGATCTCTATGGTCCCTTCCAACTCTAAAAAAAATTCACTGAAATTCAGTGAAAAATAAAGAATTTTAAATGCAAAGTAATAAAATTTGACAAAGTATCTGGAGCATCTAGTTACTAAGCTTATTCTGCCACTTTTCTATTTTAGATTACTTAACTAAATCACATAGTATCAACTTTATTTTTTAAAATGAAGGAAGAAATTATATATATTAAAAAAAAAAAAAGGTAACTGTGTTTAGTACCTTTCTAGCCATCCTAGAAAGGAATGCAACTTCAGTGCCATGTTAATCTTACAAAGAAGAAAGACAAAAATATTTATTGTTTGCATTTATTTTCTACTATTTTTAATTGATTTCAAGTTACTCAGTAAGTTTTAAATAAATTTTCTAATATCCTTGTGAGATTGGCAGCCAAGTTCATAATTTTATTTACTGTACAAGAATCTTTAATCTCAATTTATGACTAATACATCTGAATGCAAAATACACACCAAAAATTTCAAGTTTCAATATTTTAATCCACGATTCAAGACCTGTGACACTGGAGATTCAAGAAAGCAAATTACTCATAAATTCTTAGCAGAAAACAAAAAAAAAACCACCCAACTTAGGAAGTAGGAAATAAAGACTACCAAATAGTAGTCATAAAACACTGTTTATAAAGAATACAAAGGTACTGCAAGAGTTAAACTGAATGTATACCATAAGCACATAATGTAAGCACAAACATCATGGCAATATACATGTCTCTACACCCTCTCTACAAGTATCTGAAAGAAGGGTGTAGAGACGCGGGGGTTGATCTCTTCTCCTAGGTCACAGATGATAGGACAAGGGGCAATGCCTTCAAGTTGTGCCAGGAGAGGTTCAGGTTAGATATTAGGAAATATTTCTTTACTGAAAGGGTTGTCAGGCATTGGAATGGGCTGCTCAGGGGGGTGGTTGAGGCACCATCCCTGGAGGTATTCAAGAGATGAGTTGACACAGTGCTTGGGGATATGGATTAGTAGTGGATTGCTGTTGGTTTTGGGTGTGTTGGGGTGTGTGGTTTGTGGTAGGTTGGTTTGTGGGGTTTTTGTTTGTTTGTTTTGGGTTTTTTTGTTGTTGTTTTTGTCTTTTCTTTCTCCATTGGTTGGACTAGATGATCTTAAAAGGTCCCTTCCAACCCAGGTGATTCTGTGATTCTGTGATTCTGTGATTCTGTAATATGGTATAATAGTAGATATCTTTAGCTTATGTTTATCAGAATGTAGATAACTTCACTGTACTTTACAATCATTACTTTGCAATGTGTTTGGCTACTTTTTTTTTTCCCAAAACATAAACATAAATAATTGTTTTTTACATATATAATGGAAAACCAGGTTTTTCTTGCAAACACATTTTGAAACAGTGTGGAAGGCTTACCAACAAGAATTTGAACAGTGTTCTGAGGTGAAAACATAAAACGTTTCACTGGAATACTTTCACTGGCTTCCTGATTTTTTAGCACCCATGACAACACTGGCACACTTTCAGTTATTGACCTACAAAACTCTATTACACACTGCTGTGTTTCTTGTCTTTGCTTTCTGGGTTGTAATAAATCAGATAAAATGTAGAAGTATTACTTTAATGTAGGTGGTAAAAACTATGCTATTAGTTTTAGCCTTTTCTCTTAGCCAATTTTCTCTATATACTAGGATATAATTTAAAACTATCACTAAATACTTCCTCTGTGAAAAAATAACAGTTTCTTCTGCGTTGAAAGTATCTCCTGTTTAGTTTAAAAACTGTGTTTCTGTTCTGAGGCTTTTGGCTTGCAACACTGTTACTTGAGACTTCTAATTGTTAGGGGAAAAAAAATATGTCTCTGTGTCTTTATATGGGTATCTCCTTTTTTATTGTCTGCCTTCATACACAAGTTATGCTAACCTGATTTTTAAGGGGAGTCATGACCTAAATAATAAAACCAATCTGTGCAATGAATTGCATATATTTTTTTTTCTGGTTTGGGTTTTTCCACCTCCTCCATGAGAAGATTTTCAAGAAAATTCTCAGACTCCAGTAAAGCTTTCTATAAACTTATAGAAATCTACTTAATGCACAGATAAGGACTTTTTCTATTTCTTTGATTTTGCCACCACTATTCTGGAACTTGATGATGAGAAACATTTTTCCTAATTTTGTACCTAAACTTAATTTTAAGCAGGTTATATTTGATTGCATTGTTCTTCAGTTTAAAAAAGAAAGATTTCTTTCCATTCAAAAGAAAGTTTTCATTCTTTTTCCCTTCCATAAGGTCCTACAGATTGAATTAATATCTTAATCCCAGTTTTTGGAAATCAATGAATATAGTATTTTGAATACTGCCCCCAAACGCATGACCCTATATCTGTCCTATTCTCTTATCACATTCTTCAAGATCATATACTAGCCCATATTAATTCTGATTCTTGATCTTGTATCATCTGTCTACAGATAAGAACATACGAAAAATTTCTTTTAGATAGTGCCTTCTGGGTACAGATACTTCACAGTTTGAAGTCCTTTGACGTGCAGACATTTAAGGACTGCATATTCAAGACTTAGCTTAGCTGTTCTATTTCTTACTATGTCAGACTCTGACTTTTTCTTGAATCCAAAGCTTTAGTTACAGACCTACTTTTCTTCCATTTAATTTAAATTGAATCAAACTCCAACACACAGTCCATGATTCGTTTTTATGGCCCTTCCATAATGTCATCAGAAAAATAAAAGCCAAAACATGTCTAAAATAGCATCACCTCTTAATGACTCAGTAACTGTTTTATGAAGAATTTTTTTTTTACTATGATATCCATCTCCTTTCATTTTTATTATTTTTGCTTTCCACTTAACATGTTATTTCATAAAAGAATCCATATCCATGGTGTTATTTGTCATCACACTACGTCATGTCCAAATACACAACAGAAGTCTACAAAATAAAATAAAAAAAAGTTCAAAAGCTCAACTTTCTGTTTTATCACATTGGGAATGTGTTCTATGAAAGCTAGATGGTTTTGCTGCTTTACAATCTCTCACATCAGTAATGTAAAACATTGTCTTGTCATCTTATATTACTAATTTTCTTAATTATTGTATATTCTTCAACAACTGTATTATAGACAAGAGAATTATTTAATAGTATTTCCAGTATCTACTCAGTGTCTAGTTTTGGTAACTAGATTCTGGGTGAATTTGCCCTCTCAGTCTTCTTTCATTTATGTCTAACCAAGACAATGAAATCCGACCGACTACTGAACTGTTACTTTCTGTGCTAAAGATCAATATTAATAAGGAAAACAAAGATAATTTAAATCAAATTTTAATTAATTCCAATATTAATATTCCTTTATCAATTCTCATATAATCAATCTGATTTCATTTCTCTTAAAAATAAACCTAAGCATAAGATCTAAGTCTTTCCTTGATTTCTCAGTTTGTATGAGTCATTCCAGAATCAATACAGAAAGCTATTCTTTATTCAGTCATACAGAATCCGTCATTCCAAGTAATTTTTAATAGATACACCCCAGTGATCAAATATTCAAAGTCTCAAGATTGTAAATCTATTGCTATATGTAGACATTAACTCCTTTTACTGGGATTATGTGAAGTTCATCATGAAACATGATATAAAGCCTCACAATAAAGCACTATAACAGTAGACTCATGAGGTCAAGGAGAAATAGAGAAATACACCTTTCTGAGAACAAGAGGTCTCAAAAGATTCCTAATACCAAAATTCAGTATACATAAACAGTTCCTGACCTTAAAAACATACATTGCAGGACAAATTTCTGTGTCCCTTTTGTACTACTTAACTATTTTTTTGATCCCTTGTGAGCATAGGCAATGACTATCTACAAGTTTTGTCCTCTTCAAAATAAATAATAAAAAAAGAAAATAGTGTATATAAATTAAAAGATTACTTCTTTAAATGAAAAGTACTTTATTCCACTCATAAGATATAAATTTGTTTCATTTTTTTCTGTTTTTTTTTTTTTTTGTCAAATATGCCCTCTATATTATGCTTTCCAAATTTTCTACAGTATTTTTGAAGTACATTTTCTGAAACAAATATCAGAACATGACACAGTTAAATAGAACATTTCCTCCTCTGACTTTTATACAAAATAATTAGTGATATACCCCAAATGGTATTTTAGCTCCTATTTATTTATTTATTGCAGCAGTATCATGTGGTGACACCATATAAAATTTTTAACCTATTAAAAGCCCAGCTCCACTATTTTGAAATACCGCATCTTAGCCAGAACAATTTTTTTTTTTATATGCCTTGCCTTAGTACAGGAATTCACATATAGTTTCAATGACATGAATTTGACCATTTTTACCATGCTTGTAGCTCCTTGTAGATTGTCATTACTTATAAATATTTTTTAACAACAGCAAAGCTGTTTTCTAAAAAACACTGACTACAATAAAGTCCAAATGAAACATTCTTTGTATCTAGCTTGAAAAACTTAAAAAGATTTTTAATTAGACTTGCAGTACTGGTTTTGTTAAGGTTTTGTTTGCTTGTTTGCTTGCTTGTATGTTTGTTTGTTTGTTTTTACATTTATTTCTTCAGCTATTTTAGGTTTTCTTGAAGCCTGCTTCCCTACTTTATTCATGAAGTTCCCATGTAGAAAATGTTGAAAAAAAAAAATCAAACCCAAATTTTATAAGTGTATTGCTGACTTGTTGTTTACTTTCTCCCTAAAAAAGGAAAATATGCTTGATTATATATGGTTTCCTCTGAGATTTATTTTAATATAATTTATTATTGATAGACTGTTTAATAACTTGTTTTACTAATATTCTACCAAAATTTGAAGAGTTATTCCATAATTTCATGGACTTTTTTCTTTCCTCCTTTTATTGTGCTGTAAAGGATTTTCAGATAGGTAGCAATAAAGCTGAAGTGAAGCTTTATTTGCTGAAAAAGACTGAAATTCAGATTGTATTGCCTCAAGCAGAATTATTTAAGTGAAGCAATTTTGCTAAAATTCAGATGTATTGCCTCAAGTGCAATTATTTAAGTGAAGCAGTTTTAAAGGAAAAGTTTAATTTGCTTGCAAAGATCTATCTAATTTTACATATGATGGGGACAAAGATGCAAAATTAAAAAACTTGTTATGATTCAATACAGAAAAACTATTGTGACCACTGGACTCATCACTCAAGACAAATAATCTTACTTACAAGCTTTTGAAAAACGGAAATAAACTTTGTTTGGGAAAGTTCAGTTTCTTGCAGTTTCTAATTATTTTAGGTTCTAGCACATAAATCTGCAGAGGTAACTAGAAGAGCCTAAGCATTAAGATTTTGTAACTTATTCTATAGTTTACCGAAGAAAAAAACTTGCAGAGTCATATGTCTGAAATGTACAACTTTTTCAAGAAATTAATATTAATCAGTGTGAGAAACTGGTAATTTTTCTTTTAACTGTCTGTTTCAAACAACCACGCAGATAACTGAGAGCAGTGGAAGCTGGATTCAATCAAGGCTCACTGAGCGTGCTCAAAAAAGGAGTCAAACAGCAGTCACATACATTATTGGATAGATAGCAGCCACCAGAGACCCCCAAGAGGGTGCAAGAGTTCCTTACAATGCATGTGTGGCAAACAGAGGCCCCTTCCTGCCCCCCTGGAATATTCCAGAACACCTCACAGTGCATGCACAGGGATTCCTTAATGTAGCCTCCCAGTGGGATGTTCCTAAGCACCTGGGCTAGGACAAAAGGAGGTGAGACCAGGTCTAGGTGTGGACCCACCGTCAGAGGAACCAGCCCAGTACTACCGAGATCTATCACTGGATCTAAAGGTGGTGCTACCTTCCTTTTCTCTTTCTCCCTACTTTCCTTCTCTTTTCTATTTCCTTTCTTCCTCTTATTTAATAGTTAGTTGTTAAGCTTTATATTCAAAATACCTGCTACACCAAAATTAGCCATGTATGTATTTTAAGTAAAACATTGAATAAAATGTACTTTGGACTATTTAGGAGCCATTATTGCAACTCGTACTCCAGGACTTACCAAGCAAAATGGGATGTTGAGATTTTTCTGTCCTTCCTGAGTCATTGTTGTGACTTCCAAGTACTGCACAGGCTCTTTTGAAAGATCACCTCCTCCAAACCCACCAAGTGGGATGGGACAATTACACTTCATAAGAACTAAATAACAGGAGGAGACTGAAAGAGCGTAGAAAATTTTCTGTTCAGAACAACTAATTGGGAGGGATAGTGTTAGGAACAAAATGAGATGTGTGCTATGTTACTCAAGACACTGGAGTAAGAAAATGAGTAAGGAAAATTTCACCAGTGGGAAAAGCTCAAAAAATAAACAATATGCTTGGAGTTTTACATACGTAAACCAATTTCAGTGTGTCTATGTTCTTAATTCTCTGACAGTAGAACATGAGAGGTTAAATGATACTGTGCAGTAGGAGACTGTTAGATGCTCAGTTATAAAAAGGATGTATAAAGACAACAGATGCAGCTCTAGTATATCAGTTGCATAAAGTGGGAAGGAACTTGGCTGTGCTTGGAAATGGAAGTAGTTGAAGTCACAGAAAGCTTAATAGGATAGAAAAAAAAAAAAAACAGGTACGATACTGTTTAAAAGGAACATAACAAGTTATTCTCTAAAGAACAGCAGTGCTTACTTAATGACAGTTCCATTGCTTTGAATTCAATTACAGAGCATATTAGTTTTGAAGGACAACATAAGAGTATAGACTTTACAACAGTAATTTAATTTACCAAATGGTGCCAGTTTCTTAAGTGGGATACATAAAGATAAACCATTCAGCTTGTTGGTTCTATTTGCAGCATGAAGACATAAAAGATGACGTGGTGCTCTATTACCTCTTAGAGTTGTGTAACAAAACTACAACCAAAACAAAATTTATATGACAATACTATATACCTGAACTTCTTAGGAAAGGGTTTTATATTTATTGTCATCCTATTTTCCATCCTCTAGGAATGTATTTTCTTCTTTAATAGCAACATTAAAACTGTACTTGTGTCAAAATAATTAAATTCAATCCAAAAATTACATTGGAGTAGAAAAAATAATATTTTCAAATCAGAATCCAATTGCTTACACACTAACTCAATCTTTTTGTTATAGTTACTCGGCTAGAAAAAAAAGGAAAAAGAAAAAAAGAAAAAAAAAGAAGCAAGAAGAAAAGAAAAAGGGAAATAAAAAAAAAAAGAAAAAAAGAAAAAATATTAGCTTCCTCTGGAGAAAACTATTAGTACTTGTATTTTCAGAAAATAGCAAAATTTTTGTCACAGAATGGTTCATTTAACACTGATGATTAATACATTTTATTTTTTTTAATAGATTATTTAAAAAATACTGTATATTGAAACATAGTTCTGTTTGGAAAGGTGGCTATCACTAAGCAGGAAAGTGTTGTGTTGAACATTTTTATTCTTGTGCAGTCATCCTGGTTAGGACATAAGCAGGGAACTGCAGCAAAAATTATAATTATTATTGCCAGTAGTATTATCAGCTGTCAGAAGCTGTTATGCTAGATGATGCAGGAACAGAGAACTAAAATATAGATCGTTTTAAAGAGTATTTATTAAAATAAGTAACAAAAAGAAGAAAAGAAAACAGACTACTGTCCCAGAATTTCACTTGGGAACATTAATATCACTCCCAATATATTATCTGATTGTTTCAATAAGGGCCAAGACAGTCAGATCACATGCCATTATGATATAGTAATAGCTGAACTTATTTCTTGGAAATAATAGTAATAATAAGCTAACTATATAAGCATTCTTAGATAACATCTTTCAGTTATACTGGAGACAAAATGTAAGATTTTCTTCTACCTATTAGAATCTCAGAAACAGGAAACAAAATAATTATCTACACTATTAAGAAAGAACTGCAGAAAAGAACTGGTTTTAGGTCTCATTCTGAATATAAGTCTGACTTCAGTAGGCCAGGTGTAGTCCTCATCTATGTTATATTCTTGGTCAGAAAAAAATTTCCCAAGTAGTACTGCAGAAAGAAAAAAAATATTGTACAAAAATTCCACTCTATGCAGAGAAAAAGTCATTGTGTACTCACAATTTTTATTTTTTTTTAGAGGAGACGATAATATATGTAAACTGAATCTCCTGAATATATTTGAGAAGAGCACCTGGCACAGCACTTAAGAATAACTGCGAGGAGAGAAAGATTAGTACTGCAGTAGTATTAACTACAAATGACTTTTAAAAGCTTCCAGATCTTTGCACAAAGGCTTTAATTTCCACATTTACACTAAAATAAGGCAAAAAGGTCTGCATCCACAATGCACAACTGTTTAGTCTCAAATAAATGGAAAATGATCCTTTTTTTATTTTTTCCCCCAGTTTCCCCCAGAATTAAGACTCCCGAATCTTACTCAGAAGTAAGATTTATGCTAAAAGCTTTGTCATTTTTACCATTCTGTCTGCTAAAAATGTCCATATTGAGTTATTTTTATTTCTAATGTTTATATTCCTTATGTGAAAATTGAAAATTCTTGGTAAAAAGAGTACAAAGTTCCAGATAATTGATTGCCTTAAGGACAGAACTATTCCCTTTTTTCTTACCGTTTACACCTGTTATTTCAGCTCTGGATGTAGTTTTAACCACCACAAAGTTGAAATGAGAACCACTTTCATCATTTTTTTGGAGGTAACAGGTGCAATCCCCTCCTAAAATGGCAGTTATTGCTTCTGCTTACCTTGTGTTTCATAAGCAAGCTCTGGTTTTCTGCTGCCTACAGTCTGACACAATGTTGCAGCTGCATCATCTAGGTAGGTTGCATGTCACTTCTCTATTACAATTTAAACTCTTTTTATTGTAAATGCTAAAGGAAACAGATGACAACTGTTAAAGTCTACTTTGTGCCCCAAATGAATCCTCTGTTGAGTCATTCCTTTTAAAGCAGTATAAAAGTTTCTGCAAATATTTACGTCAAGTCTTCTAAGCCTTTATAGCACCTTGTGGTGCTAGTCAGAACCAGTAAATCATTGAGAGGTGTAAGCACATAGAAGTGTTTTCTGTGAATCAGTTGCTAAAATTTTCATTTTCCCTAGGTAAGGAATCTGAACTTCAGGAGAAAAGCAGTATTCTGTCTGTTTCCCTTTGCATCTGTCATGACCTAGCAGGTGACCAAGTCTGCAAGTATGTAGAGATCGCAACCAGTTCATATGATTCATTAATACACATGAACATGGAGGCATCTATCCTTTAAATTTCTTTACTTTATTACAGATTGCCACAAAACTCTCTATCAAGTAAATTGTCACAAAAATAACTCCTAGCAACTATACCTATGATTAATAAAGATAATATATCTAAACCATCATCATCCAATGTTCTCCCCTTATTCACCAGTATGTCATCTCATTACAGAAAACTGTTGGGTTCATCAGGCGCAGTATATCTCTAGTAAATTCATGCTGACTGTTCCCAAACTCCTTCTTTTCTTCATGTCCCTAGACATAGTCCAAAATCTTATTAGGACTAAGGTTATGTTGACTGGCCTGTGTTTCCCTGGCTCTTCTTTCTTGCTTTTTTTTAAGATAAGGGTGACATTTGCCTGACTATACCCCTGGCTTGACTATTTCCCAAAAAGTCTTACTCTATTTACAGAATGTACTTAAACAACTATAATGTACATGTAGCCTAAAATGAGTACTGAACTGATTAAGGCCTTATTTACACAAACAGAGATTATAGAACTATTTCAGTCTGTTCTATAACTATTCGTTAGAGACCCCTATTACAGTGATTATTATATTTAGAATATGAAAACAAAAATTACTGTGCTTGATCAGAAATAATTTGACACTGATATCTTGGATTTCAGTTGTATCAACTAGGTATGTCGAGAGCGGTAGCTGTATGTCAATTTAATTTAAGAATACACACTTGATGAGAGGTGAGATACATTTAAACTTATTCAACAGAAGAAAAAAGGCATATTACATTTTTTTAAGATCATGGACTGTAATGAAGTTTAAGATTGTAGTGTGGGAGGACAGGAACAAGAGGAACACTGTCATTATTTATTTGTGTTATTATAATACCATTGATTACACTGCTCTCAATTTTCCTTTTGATGTTAGACAAATCAGCCACATTTTAATTCAATGTGAAGGAGCCTCAGTCAAGAACATTCAATATTTTGTGACCAAATAAGAATTCTGTGATATCCTTAATCACTCTTACACTCACTCTTCTAGAGGTCATTAGAGTGCATTGCTCCTATGAGACTCAGAATGAGAAGGGATCAACTGGGAGCATTTGCCAGTGACTCAGATGGCAAACTGAGTTAGAAACCTCATACTGCCATCAACACCTGTATCAGAAGAACACAAAGTGCTCTACACCTCCTTGCATTATGAAATACAGATACATGTTTATGCCTTTTTTACCACATATAAAAGGAAAAAACAAACCCACAATAGATGTTCCTCTAGTGGCCTACCAACCAAAAAAAAAAAAAAACCAAAAAACAAACAAACCCAGAGACATACTTATATTTTTTACGATAATTCTTTATTTTAGCATTTTCTATTTCATATCTGTTGAAAAATTGCCATATAACAAAAATTTGCTCTTGCAACACATGTATTACACTAAAACTCTACTCACAAAGTAATTCTCAAGTTTTAGAGGGAACATTGACATGCCACAAACCCTTGTTAAATAAGTGACTTAGAAGAAAATGGTTATTACACATTTATCACCTTTATAATTATATAGATAAGAGACAAATTTGGCTCACATGAGGAAATGTCTACTGTTTTAGCATATCCAGCTGAGACTCAGATGTAGAACACTTATGTAAACAAATTTAGAAAAATTGAAGTGATATGTATGGTATATTCCACATCAGAATTAGGGTGTTTTCATGGAGTTTGCAACAATACAAAAAAATATCTGGTGTTTGGGTTTTTTTTTTCCTAAATCAAAATTGTCCTGTAATGTAAAGGTGCTTGCTCATTTAGAGATTATTTTTAGACTGTTTATTTTATTTCATTTTGCTGGATAAGAACAAACAAACAAACAAAGAAACAACAAAAAAAAACCAAACAAACAAAAAAACCCCCAGGAATTTGCTGCAGGAAAGTTTTGTCCATCTCTTCTGGTCTTAAGTTCAAAGTAATTATTGTCTTCTTTAGCAATTCTATTTTTTTCATATGAATTACTGAAAGTATAGGTTGGCATACCAGATCATCATCTATCACACATCTTGGAAGCCAGTATACAAAGCCAAGAAATAAAAATAGCAATTAATCCTATTTAGCTATTATATAACAATGGAATTGAACAGGGGAAAAAAATAAGAAAGAAGTACTCTGTCCACCTGCTCATTTTTACTACGCAAGGATTAGAATCAAGCATATTTCAAAGCATGACCAAAAAGACTGAAACAGTTGTTATCAACCCTTATAAAATGTCCAAAAATCCTGATTGCAATTTCCAAACTATTGCCAAAGGTGACAGATATAGAGTAGTAAAGAACTATTCCTCCCAAATTACCAGATAGAAGAAGCCTTCCACATTTCTGACACCAGTCCAGAGTTTGTTAGCTTACACATTTTTTGTTAGATGTCAAGTTTTCATGGGATGTCAAACTGCATTTTCGAGGCTTGCTGCCTCTGGAATAGATTACAGCAGATGAACACCCTGAGTGCAAGGATTAAATTAAACACTACCAATAAATGAACTAATTACCCATGTTAAAGTATTAGGCTTCAATCTACCATAACATCTCTCCAGCTTTCCAAGCCTCAAATCCTGGGACATCACTGAGTAGGTATTGCAGGTGTGAAGGATCCATTTATCATTTTCTCTAAGGAAACAGACAATAATGGTGTGCTGAAAGTAACTCACTATATATCTGCCTGATCCACCTTCCTGTTTGGCAGTACTCCCTCCCCTAGAAACTTAGTCACTTGAACTGACTCAAGGAAGTACAGCTGCTCAGAAAACAAGAGAGATTCTCAAAAACAAATCTCTTTCCTCCCCTGTTACCTGATTTTCCTAAGCTCATTAACCTTAACTGCTTGCCTGGGAACACAATATTCAAAAAATTGCTTCAAGTAGCATTATATTTTGCTTACTCTCTCAATCGGGATTAAAGTTCTGGCCACATAAATCCATATTTTTAATTAAATTGATTAAAACCAATGCTGGTGCTGTTGCGGGAAAAATATTGGTACAAGCTATGGATTGGACAGGAATTCTCTATAAAAATTTATCTTCTTTATATAATAATAATCTATACAGAATAATTCTATTATGTTGAAAAGTGTATATGTAAGCTAATTTAATATCTGAAAATTCCACTGAAATTCACTTTACCTATGCTTCCTTCCATTTCCAGCCCTATCTCCATTGTTTTTCATGTTCCTTCTGCCTTTATATATCTTTACCCTAGAAATAAAAAAAAAGACAAAAAAAGGTGGTTTTTGTTGGTATTTCGATATATCTAGTCAATATATCAACTAGATGATCTCTAGAGGTGCCTTCCAACTCTGACAATTCTGTGATTCTGTGATTTATAAAACTGTAATTGTTCTTAGTATTTTCCTTCCTAGTGATTACTAGTAACACAGGCAAAGAAAAATCTGTTTTGTCCTAGAGGGCTTCCTTACAGGTCACACAGTGCAAGAAATATATAAATGCTAAAGGTAATATGACCAGTTTGAATATTTAAGAAATCAAACCAGTCATACCCAAATCGTAACTTCAGACTACAGAAATAATAAATATGTCTATAGACATGTAAATATGTAAAGAAGAGAACTGGAAACTTTATAGTTGGAAATGCATATTCTTTTTAAGAGAAAAAATCAAAAGCTAGGAAACTTTAAGAAAAATATCAAATTCCTTGACATCACCAAAAAAAAAAAAAGTGAGCAGCAGACTAGTACTATGTTTTATGAAAGTTTTTGTTTTTCCCACATCCTATTAATTACTTCACAAGCTCTAGGAAGAAGGCTTAATATATCAATTGATGATGTCCCCAGGGAGAGCAGGTCGGCTGGGGGCGTCCTGGGTGTGGTGGGCAAGTGGTGGTATCGTAATAGTGGTTGTATATTCCTCTGTCAGTGTTATTGTTGTTGTTGTTTCTTGCTCCCTTTGCTGTTCTGTTAAATTGCCTTTGTCTCAACCCATGAGTTTTGCCTTTTTCTTCCAATTTTCCCCTCCCAGCCGTGGCAACAGTGGGGGCTCTGGCCTTTGTTGCCGTCTGAGGCCAAACCACGACAGTATCTCAAATGATCAACTGATCTTCAAGGTCCCTACCAACCTAGACAATTCTATGATTAGGGATGACTAATGTTTGGTGCTGGTTTAATGCTTCAGTCATTCAGAGCAGTAGTTATATGACTATAGTGAATAATATTTTAAGTTTGCATATGGCATTATACTAAAAGGTTGTTTTCTTAAAATGAATTAGGTTTCCTATAAGTCTTATGGCAACTGGTATACCTTGAAGGACTGATCTGTAGTATCAATATGCTGTGCAAGTTCAATAAACTTTAATGTATGTTCAAAACTACTATTATTTTAATATTGTCATTCAAGTCAAAATTGCAGAAAAGGATCTGTTAGGTAACTAGTGTCTGTCTGAAGTGACTTTGATTAAGAAGTCTTGTGTTGTGGGGGGCTGATCCCAACCAGCAGCAAAGTACTCACCTGATGCTTGCACACACATCCCTTCCCCCCAGTCTAGAGGGAGGGGGGAGCAAAAGCAAAAATAACTTGTGGGTATGTGGGTAGAGTCAAAGACAGTTTAATAAGTGATAAGGGATGGGGAGGGGGGAGAGAGAGGGAAGTTAAGCAAAGGCCATCTCCTACCAGCAGTCTCTGAGAAACAGCTATGTTTGAAAAACTGGCCCCCAGTTTTTATAGCTGAGCATGTTGTTATATGGCATGGGATATCCCTCTGGCCATTTCAGGTCAGCTGTCCTAGATGTGTCTCCTCCCAAGTTCTTGCTCACCCATAGCTCCCTCTCTGGGGGAACAGAGCAAGAAACAAAGAAGGCTTTTGTGCTGTGAAAAATATGTAATAGCTACAGCATTGGTGTGTTATCAACTCTGTTTTATTCGCAAATCAAAGCCTACTGGCTGCTATGAAGAGAATCTCAGCCAGACTCAGTACATGTATTTAATGAAAAATTACTACAAAAAATTAAAAATTAAAAGCCCGCTTCATGAATTTATTTGCAGCGTAGTGGAGATATGAATAGGATTTTAAAATCATCTAAGAATTTCAATATCACTGGAATATTTTTGAGTCCATATGGAACTACCTTAAAACTGCTAATTTAATTCCAGTCTTCATTACACAGTACATTATGAGGAAAAAGGACAAAATTTTTGCTATCATTCTCTAGTCAGCAGAATGACTCCTCAGAGCTGTTCACAAATAGCAATGGTGTTGAGAAACTCCAAGGCTGCTCCATGTATGTCAAGAGCAAAGGTTTACAAGACAAAACCCCAGGACCAGGAAGCCATCTTTAAAGCCTACTTTTTACTAGATATAAAGCCTGAAATGCTCAGAATTAAGCTAAAAAAAAGAATAAAAATGCATCTGGAGTTAATGCTGCCACAGGACATTTTTCTCCATATTACCAACAAAGCATTGGTGGTCTTCTCAAGGAACTGATACTCGTCTGGGGCAGGATCCCAACAGCAAAAAGCTCTTACGTTTTGTGTAATGATATTTTGTGTAATGGTATTATCTTTTATGTAATGGTATCCAACTTCAGCTCCAGAGGATGTGACATTAAGAGGATCATTAGTGAGATTTTATTTCTGTCGCTTCCTGCACAAGAGCTCTTAATTAATGTAAATTAATTATGATTTTAAAAAATGTAACTCATGATTGTGGTAGTTTAACTTTTTAATTGGTTCATCAGCTGTTATATAATCACTTGTCCAAACCCAAAATATAGCAATTGAAGAACTGCAACACAACAGATACTATTATTTTCAGACCATTTAACAATACCAAGTAAAATTTTATTGTCATTGATTAGTTCCACAGTGATGGTCCCAAAATATTCACAAGAAAAACTATTTAAAATACGATTCTTAAAATCTGGAGCTATACTCCATTTATCAAAAGAATCAGTCTAGGTCTACTTGCCCAATATTTCAAAATAGCTCTTACACAAAAGAGCTATGTGCACTGCAGGCAGCTATTCCTGTAGTCTGCCATCCAACAACTATCATCAAAAATGAGCTTTTGACTTACTATAAATGTACTTAAAGTTAATATTCTAAAGCAAATAGTACTTTTTATTTCCTATAATGTTTCCTTGAATTCCCATACAATATTAAATCAGGCTGTTAATGCCATTTCTAAGTTTTCATCTCAAAAGTTCATTTATATACTCTATCAACTTTGCTAATATGTCATAATTTTTATAGTATCTTACCTTTTACTGAGAAGCAGCAGTTTCTTTTTTCTTGTCAGAAGTAATTAAACCAAAGGGTAACAATAAGTTTCTTTATCTGTAAAGTGAAATGCCAACACTGAAAGGAATTATCTACCTAAGGTCTCATGCTAAATTAATGGAATAACTAATCTGAAATGAGCTAATGTCTTATGTAGAAAAAAACTCACTGTTAAGAGGTGAAAAATAATATATTGAGCTATTGGAATAGGGAATCGATTTATTGAGCAGGGAATCAAGTCTCTCAAAGAGGATAGTCACTGTCCAATGGCAATGGGAACCTCTGTTGCAGAGTTCTTGCACTGGCATCTTCAGCTGGACTAGGAGAAAATCTTCCAATCAATGTGTGTATTATCTATTTGTCCACAGATCCTGTATGACCACTACAACACATGTATCACTTAATACATCTTAATCAGTTGATACACCTTAAATACATACAAGACATCTCTTAAATATCTTAGCTACATAATAAAACCTATCATGTTCATTCCTGAAGAAATAATTTCTGCTAATTTTTTCTCAATATTAAATCTATGCTCACCTTGATAACTTCTGAAACAGATGTGTGGGGTGCTGCCCCCAGCATGTTAATCAACACATTTAGACATGCAAATTGCACTAGATGCAGTAGCAACCACCTTGGGGGGTAGGGAGAAATTATAGAACTGTCCAAAATTCCCAACTAGATGGCTCTTGCCTAATACTAATACTCAAGGTCCACCTTGATTCCAGCTTGTCTGTCATCTCACACCAGTCCATTACCTCATCTGTTCAGATGACTGGCTGGGAATTTCCTGAACCACCAAAGGAGTTAATGACTTCAGTGCTTGTCAATAAATTTACAAACTTAGTCACAAAATCATAGAATCATATAATGGTTAGAGTTGGAAGAGACATTAAAGATCATCTAGTTCCAACCCCCCTGCCATGCGCAGGGAAACTTACATTAAGCTAGGTTGCTCAAAGTCCTATCAAACCTGGCCTTAAACACTTTCTGGGAGCAGGTATCCACAACTTCTCCAGGCAACCTGTTCCAGTGTCTCACCACCCTCACAGTAAAGAATTTCTTCCTAATATCTAATCTAAATCTACCCTCTTTCAGTTTAAAACCATTACCCCTTATCCTATCACTACACTCACTCCTAAAGAGTCCCTCCCCATCTTTCCTGTAGGTCCCCCTTAGGTATCGGAAGGCCAGTATAAGGTCTTCCTGGAGACTTCACTTCTTCAGGCTAAACAACCCCAACTCTCTAAGCCTATCTTCATAAGTCATGCTCCAGTCCTCTGATGATCTTTGTGCCCCTCCTCTTGACTAGCTCCCACAGGCTCATGTCTCTCTAGTATGAGGGCCCCAGAGCTGGATGCAGTACTCAAGATGGGGCCTCACCAGAGCAGAGAAGAGGGGAAGAATCACCTCCCTTGACCTGCTGACCACACTTTTTTTGAAGCAGCCAAGGATGCAGCTGGCTTTCTGGGCTGCAAGTGTACATTTCTGGCTCATGTTGAGCTTCCCAGCCACTAACACTCTCAAGTCCTTCTCCTCAGGGCTGCTCTCAATTAATTCTCCCTCAACCTGTATTTGGGCTTGAGATTGCCAAGACTGATGTGCGGTATCTTGCATTTGATCTTGTTGGATCAAGCCTGTCCAGGTCCCTTCCCTCCAGCTTGTCACCTGCACCACACAGCTTAGTGTCATTGGCAAATTTGCTGAGGGTGTACTGAATCCTGCTGTCCATGTCACCAACAAACAAGTTAAACAGTACTAGTCCCCGTACCGACATCTGAGGAATGCCACTTATCACTGCTCACCCCTTGGACATCAAGCTATTTACCTCAACTCTTTGGGTGCAGCCAGCCAGCCAGTTCTTGATCCACCAAGTGTCCATCCATCAAATCCATGTCTCTCTAATTTAGAAACAAGGATGTCATGTGAGACTATGTCAAATGCTTTGCACAAGTATACATAGATGGCAGTTGCTCTTCCCTTATCCACCAACACTGTAACCCCATTTTAGAAGATGTCAGACACAATTTGCCCTTGGTGAAGCCATGTTAGCTGTCACCAATCAGCTCCATATTTTCCATGTACCTTACGCTAGTCCTGATACCCAACTACACTACAACAAGAGCTGAAGAACAAACTCAATTTTCATATTTATAACTCACTACTAACTCAAGTCCTGTCACTCTTGCCACATCAGTAACTGCAACCCTAACTGCAGTGTTCTTTGAAACTTACTAGAAAACATTCACGGTCTACCTTCTTTTCATCCTATCTCGTATTGTATCAATTGACAAATAAACACTACAATGTCCTGCCTTTCAGATGTTGGCAATAAAGATCTACTCCTCTAAGAATTTGTTTACAGACTATTAATATAGCTTTAAGTCTGTGAGCTATGTCAATGATATCAAATTTATTTTATAGGGAGCTGAAATTAGGCACATCTGTAAATTGGTTTTAGGGCTATTGCATAATGATTACCATTCATGGGATGATTAATCCTTTTTTTCCACATGCATAGATAGATTATACCACATTCTTTCTAAGAAAAGCACAGGATTATAGGAAATACTTTACTATTTTAGTTTGTAGATCAAAGAACTTTGTGGTATGGGAGAGAAAAAATATTCTAACAGTGATGACTCCTCCCTCATCCTTTCAGAGCCTGATTTCCTCTACACTAAGCCCAGAAGATGTGTTTCTCTTAGGAAAGCCAACAGTGAATACTAAGACAAGATGAGAACCATGGGTTCATGTCCTGAGGTGTATCCTATTATCAGAGCATTTAGGCACTTACCACTCTTCTTTTTAGAGGCATTACTACATTGCAAGTCTTAAATTGGATACATACATAATGGAAATTTACTTGCATGTGATATCCAAAGGTAATTTTAGAACCTTTTTTCTCAAAAGGTATGAGATACTATTAGTGTTATTATTTTTATTTTTATTTTAAATGAATGTGGCAACAAGAGCTTTTCAATAGTAATAAAGAAACAAGACTATTTTAGACAAGAATATTTTACCTTAGAGATTGTCAAAGATTAACCAGAGAAGTGCCACTGATAGTGACTAAAATATTCAAATTTGGATTTTTATTCTTTGATTTTTAGTTTCATATTTAAATATTAAAAGTTATTTAAGTTCTTAAGTATGAACTAGATCACCTACTTTTGAAAATGTTGCCTACTATAGCATTTGCCTTCACAACAGCTGAATGGATAATATTCCTTCTATTACTGGTTGCTAAGAATGACCTGCTACTCACTGTGATAAAAATTTCTGCTGATGATGCAGCTAAAATTCATGAAGCATTAAAGAAGCTGTATGACCTCTCAGAGCAGTGATCCACACTCACTGCAGCAACCTTGCAGAAAAAAATTTTTCATTACTACAGCTAGAGATAGTTTCACTTTACTATACCTAGAGACAACACAGCCTTTCTGCTTTGCAGAAAGACACTTTAAATATCCCTTTTTTGTTTGTTTACTGAGTGATCATGCTTGTCTTGCTGCAATAGCTAATGATAAATAATGCTTATGTTTTTAATATTCTTCCATCTCTCCATGCAACATCAGCACATTTTTAAAGTATGGCAATTGTTTTTCTTTTTGTTTTCTTTGCTCCTTATTGTCACTTACATGATTTGAAGATGAAGCATGGCATCTCCTTTGGTGATAAATAGCAGATACAAATTTTCTGTCACAGAATGTTAGAGCTTAGACTGCACAAGTTGGAATCTTCACTCTATCTATTAGGTGTTGTGCAATGTTACCTTAAATGCAAAATGTTAATAGAATCCATTAAGGACATAAATGACTATCCAAAACACAATAACACTGAGAAACAAGCATCAATATTTTTCTTCTTACAGCTTTGCCTGTGGTAGAAAAAGACAATTGTTTTAAGGGAACAAATTATAAGAAATCTGAGGATAATGGGTACATAATTCACAGCACATCCCTCATCAGATGATGTATTTGTTGAAACTGATTACCATCAACTAGTAACTTTCCCAGTGTGAGTAGACCTTTTTTTTTGTAATACAAAGAGGAACTATTATGCGAATAAGAATTGCATTGGCAATATCTTTTAAAATGTTATTTGACATTTATTTTTAATAGAAAGTTTACATCAGAGAAAATAGAGAACAGCAGATAACATAAGTGAAACAAAAAATCCAGAAGTTATTACTGTTTTCAACAATCCATGGATCAATTTTTTATAATCTGTGGTTGAAGACAGGCATCAATTATATCTGTGTGTAACAGAAGAGTTATTTTATTCAGCAGCTGTCTTCAAATGAACCTTCAGCTTCTGATCCTCCATAACCTATTGCCTTTTGGCCTCAACATTCCCCTACCTTTTATCTTTCCCTTCTTGTATATATGGCTGCAAAGCCAAGAAAAGAATACTTCTAAAGATCTATGGGTTATCTGATGATATTGTTTACAAGTACAATAATTTTATTTATTTTTACCTTTGTCCATGAATTCCTGCATTGCCATAGTACATTTTCACATCTAGCAATTAAGACTCATCATTTTTACCTTACAATAGAGGCACTAAGGGTTACTTGTTCAAAGGCAAACACATAGAAAGCACAATGTGCCTCAGGTGTACGGCACATGCAGTAGGTTATATTGCTGTTAAACAGCAGGCCTTCAAATACACATTTCAGATGAAATGTATTCAATCCATTTTAAATATTCTTTGCGTGTATGGCAACCCCTAATTGACCCTTATTTATTTGAGCAGTGATTTTGCTTCTAGGTCAATAACAAGATCAATAATATCAATATGCTGGTCCATTGACTGCCGAGACTGAAACACTAAATTAAAAAAGAAGTTTTGCTCTTGAAACTACAGATGCTCTTTTTTCCTTATCATAAAAATAAGTGCTCCAAATTACTATTGCTTTCTTATTTAAATGACAAAGACATCAACAACTGTAAACCAGTAACTTCTGCCCTTGTAAAAACCATTTCACAGCTCTGTAAAATAAAGAGGTAAGACCTACTGCATCAGGAGAGGCACTGGTGCTGAGTACGGCAACATGAACTGCTCCCTATATAACGACCAGCTCAACTAAGAATAGGAAACAGGTGATAGTAGTAGGCAACTCTCTTCTGAGAGTTGTGGAGGCACCCATTTGCTGACCTGACACACTCTCTAGAGAGGTGTGCTGCTCACTGGGGGCTTGTACCTGGGACATCACAGAGAGACTACCAAGTACAGTCAACTGATGACTGTCTGCTGCTGTTGTTTCACAAGGGCCAGAAACAGCCTGAGGAATATCAAGAAGCATTATAGACCCCTGGAAGCAGTGGTCAGGGACTGTGGAATGCAGGTAGCTTTTTAATCACTCCTCCTGATCAAAGGGAAGGCAGTTGATAGGGCCAAACAAGTGTGGTAAATCAACAAATGGCTACAAGACTGGTGCCATAGGCAGGGGTTTGGCTACTTAGACCACAGGACTCACTTTGAGAAACCTGGTGTGCTGGGTGCTGATGAGGTCCGCTTGTCAGAGAAAGGGAAGTGAGCAACCTCATGTTCACAAATCCTGGTCTTCATGGAGTAATTCAGTCATAGTGATATCTGTTGGAGGGACAACATAGCACAACATAAGCAATCCAGGAGGTCCTTGGAATGAGTTGATGAAAACTTCCATCTCCAAGTGACAGAGCTGCAAAGAAGGAGAAGTGTCATGCTGGACCTCATTCTAATCAACAAAGAGAGGCTGGTAAAGAACGTGCAGTGACTGTGAGATAGTGGAGTTCAAGATCCTTAGGGAATTGAGGAGGGCACATAGTAAGTTTACTACCCTGGATTTCAGAAGAGCATAATTTGGCCTCTTCAAGGATCTTCTTTGTAGAGTACGGTGGGATAGAGCCCTGGAAGGAAGAGAGGCCCAAGAAAGCAAGTTAATATTCAAGGATCACTTCCTCCAAGGACAGGTAGGCTGGGAGGAATACAGAGAAATTGTCCAAGGAGCCAGTGATCAGGATAGGAAAGCTAAAGCCCAGGTACAGTTAAATCTGGCCAGGGATGTCAACAGCAACAAGAAAAACTTATACAGATGTGTTAGTGACAACAGGAAGTCTAGGGAAAATGAAGCTGCCTCCTAAAGGAAACAGGAGACTTGGTCACTGAGGATATGGAGAAGGCTGAGGTCTTAACTGGAAAGGGCTCTAGCTACACCATGTTGCAGAAGGCAAAGGCAGGGACTAGAAGAATGTAGGAAAAGACCAGGTTTGGGACCTGAAGGTGCACAAATCCATGGGACCTGATGAGATTCATCCATGGGTCCTGAGGGACTGGCAGATAAAGTTGTGAAGCCACTATCCATCATATTTGAGAAGTAGGAAGTCATGGTAGTCCAGTGAAACTCCTGCTGACTAGAAAAGGGCAAACATAACCCCCATTTTCAAAAATGGAAGAAAAGGAAAACCTAGGAAACTACAGGCCTGTCAATCTCTCTTCTGTGCCCAGCAAGATCATGGAGCAGATCCTCCTGGAAACTCTGCTAAGACAGATGAAAATAATGAGAGGACAGCCAACATTGCTGCACCAAGGGAAAATTTGGTGGCCTTCTAAAATAGGTTTCTAGCATTGGTGGATAAGTGAAGAGCAACTGACATCATCTTTGTGGACTTATGCAAAGCATTTGAGGCTGTACTGCATGACATCCTTGTCTCTAAAATGGAGAGACATGGATTAGATGGATGGACTACTTGGGGATAAGGAATTGGCTGAATGGCTGCATTCAAAGAGTAGCAGTCAACAGCTTGATGTCCATGTAATGAATTACATTTCCCGGGGATTGATACTGGGATCAGTGTTGTTTAACATCTTTGTTGGAGTCATGGACAGTGGGATTCAGTGCACCCTCAGCGAGTTTGCCAATGACAAGAGACTGTGTGCTCTGTGGTTGATACACTGGAGGGAAGGGATGCCATCCAGGGGAACCTTGACAAACTTGAGAGGTGGACCCATGCAAACCTCATGAAGTTCAAGGAAGCTAAGTGCAAGGTCCTGCACTTAGTCATGGCAATCCCAGGCACAAATACAGACTGAGGGGAAAAGGCTCCAGGGACACCTTATAGTTGCCCTCCAGTACCTAAAAAGGAACCTACAGGAAAGATGGGGAGGGACTCTTTAGGAGGGAGTGCAGTGATAGGATGAGGTGTAATGGTTTTAAACTGCAAGCAGGGAGATTTAGATTAGACATCAAGAAGAAATTCTTTACTGTGAGGGTGGTGAGACAATGGAACTGGTTACCCAGATAAGTTGTGGATGCCTGCTCCCGGGAAGCGTTCAAGGTGAAGTTTGATGGGGCTTTGGGCAACCTGCTCTAGTAGAAGGTGTCCCTGCACATGGCAGGGGCATTGGAACTAGGTGATCTTTAAGATCCCTTCCAACTCTAATCATTCTATGATTCTATAACTGTATGAATATAGTACTAGGTACTAGTTAAGATATTTTCAGATTAAAAACAGTGACAAAATAAAGAAAAAAATATTGAGAATTTATTTTTAGATTGCCCCTATGAAAACCTCATGGGTACAGTCATTAGAAATGTAGAAAATTGCACATCCATTCCATGTGCCTTTCTTCTTTTACTGACCTTTGGAATTTTTTATTGCTACCTATCAATTCTGAGTGCCCTACAAGTAAGAACAATCATTACTGAAAAATCCATAGCAGATTTCATCCTCATCCATCTCCTGAAACAGAGTCTATATCTGGCTCACAGACAACATAAGACATAACCTTAACTCCAGCTCTGGTAAGTGATGGGGAATATTTGGTAATGTTACGAAGAAGAAAAAAAAGTCTATTCCATAGTGAGAGTTCTCACATGATGAATTGCACATTCTCTTAAATTTGAATTACAGTTGTAGTAAAGAACAAAAGTAAAGAAATAGTATGGAAATATGAAATTGGTGAGATGACAAAAAGAGTCCCTTCATGTCTGTAGTAATGTATAAGAAACAATTCTTCTATTCCATTCAGAAAGCATGTTAAGGAAACAAGTCACCTCATATATTTTTCTTTTGTTTAGTCAGAATATAGTTGTTCAAATTCAATATCTCAGAGGCATAGATATGAAACACTGTATTCAGATAAAGCATAGAAGCTCAAAATAAATATTTTAAACTTGAGATTTTAGGTTCAGCTTTTAGCTCTGAGGGCCCTGCAGGCACCATCTGACCTGGCTGTCCCTGCCCAACCCCCTGGGACTCTCCTCACCCTGCCCATGGCCCAGAAACTCATTTTAGCCCCCCAGCTGTAAGCCCCTGTCCCAGCCATGCCACAGCTCCCATAGCTCTGTCATGGTCAGTTATGGACCCCACTAAGCCAGGCCCATCTGCAGGCATATGTCCCAGCCATCTTTGGTCCATCTTTGTCCCCAGGGAAGTGCTTGATTTCTGGGACTGGGCCTACCCTTTTCCTCTGGGGTGGTGGGACAGGCCCAGACTGCCAGGTCCTGCCTTACAGGTCCCATAGAGTCCCCCTGACAGGTTTACAGAGAGCTGTCAGCCATGCTGAACCCAGACTTTAACTCTAGACTTGCTAAGCATTGTCCATACTAAAATTCCTTCATTTGTCTTTTTCATTAGCCATGTGGGATCTGCTGGATAAGACATGCAGGAAAATATCACAACCAAGTAGACACAAGAGGATATTTATCATATTATTAAGAAGCTCAAGATATAGTAAAATGAACTTTATTAGACAAAACTACACAATCTATATACATGTGTTAGATTAGAAGTGTCACACATTAAATTAACTAATTAGAGTCTGGTAACACTGACAAATGATTGCCCAAGTACTACAGTTTCTCTTGGTATGCTCAGTTCTGTATGCACATGGGTACCAGTCAATACATGGTTCCATTCAGTCAATACATGGCTCCATGGCTGGTGTCACCACAATAACTTTGGGTATTTTGATAGTGGATTGGCATATATGGCACCAGGCTCACTGACAGGAAATGCAAGACGCCTCTCTCAAAGGGGGAAGCATATTCTGGCGCAAGAGATTGCGGGGTTGATTGGCAGGTCTTTGAACTAGGTGTGAAGGGGGAGGAGAGTGATAACATCAGGCCTATCCTCAAGGTTCTTGAGGCAATAAGAATCTTCGAAACACAGATAAAGCACCACAAAGGAAGGCCACCTGAAGAGCAACACAAAAGAAATGGAGCCATTCCAGCCAGTAAACCAGATCCATTGGGCGCCTAGTTGAAGTGCCTGTACACACATGCACTCAGCATGGGGAACAAGCAAGAGGAGCTGGATGCGGCATGAAAGTTATGCGACATGGGAATGTGGTGGGATGAATCAGATGACTGGAGTGCCGCAATGGAAGGCTATAAGCTCTTCAGAAAGGGCAGGCAAGGAAGGAGAGGAGGAGGGGTGGCCCTATATGTTAGGGAAGATTATGAATGTGTAGAACTAACTGAGGGTAATGGTGGAGCTGAGTGCCTATGGGTAAGAATCAGAAGGAGGGCCAGCAAGGATGATACTGTGGTGGGAGTCTGTTACAGACCACTCAACCAGGATGTAGAGGTTGATGAAATGTTCTATAAACAGCTAGCAGAGATCTCAAAATCACTTGCCCTTGTCCTAGTGGGAGACTTCAACCTCCAGATATTCACTGGGCACACAATACAGCTGAGAGGGTACAGCCTAGAAGGTTCTTGGACTGTGTCGGGGATAACTTCCTGACACATCTGGTGAGTGAGACAACTAGGGAAGGAACGCTGCTACATTTGCTGTTTGTAAACAGAGAAGGACTTGTGGGGGATGTAACGGTTGGAGGCTGTCTGGGCTACAGCGATCATGAAATGATTGAGTTTTTGATTCTCAGGGAAGCGAGAAGGGGAGTCATCAGGACTGCCATCATGGATGTCCGGAGGGCAGACTTTAGCCTTTTCAAGAGTCTGCTTGACAGAGTCCCTTGGGAGACAGCCCTGAAGGGCAAAGGAGTCCAGGAAGGCTAGATGTTTTTCAAGAAAGAAGTCTTAAAAGCCCAGGTGCAGGCCATCCCCATGCCCAGTAAAGCAAGCTGTCTGGGGAAAAAAATGTCTTGGCTGAACAAAGAGATAAGGTCACAGCACAGGATAAAAAAGAGTTTATGGCCTTTGGAAAAAAGGGCAGGTCACTCATAAAGATTATAAAGGTGTAATAAAGTTATGCAGGGAAAAGATTGGAAAGGCCAAAGCCGAGCTAGAACTTAACCTGGCCTTGGATGTTAAAAACAATAAAAAGAATTTCTATAAATATATTAATAGCAAGAGGAGGACTTGGGAGAAGCTCCACTCTCTACTGGGTATGGGAGGTAACATAGTGACAAAGGATGAGGAGAAAGCTGAGATAACGAATGCTTTCTTTGCCTCAGTCTTTAGTAATGGAGTAGGGTGTCCCCCGAGTACCCAGAACCCTGAACTAGCAGTTAGGGGCAGGAAGCAGAATGAAGCCCCCATAATCCAAAGAGAGGTGGTGAGGGACTTGCTCCAAAACCTCGACACAAACAAGTCTATGGGCCCAGGTGGGATTCACCCAAGGGTACTGAGGGAGCTGGTAGAAGTGCTTGCAGAGCCACTTTCCATCATTTACCAGCAGTCCTGGCAAGCTGTGGAGGTCCCAGCTGACTGGTGTCTAGGAAATGTGATGCACATCCACAAGAAGGGCTGGAAGCACGATACAGAGAACTACAGGCCTGTCAGTCTGACCTCAGTGCCTAGGAAGGTCATGGAACAGATCATCCTGAGTGCCATTATGCAGCACATGAAGGACACCCAGGTGATCAGGCCCAGCCAG
>JAOQGH010000001.1:158163375-158179690 GCA_025769975.1 Gallinago jamesoni
GCCCATGGCTTAGATGGGAATACTCTCCACTGGGTTAAAAACTGGCTGGAGGGCCAGGCCCAGAAAGTGGTGGTGAATGGAGTTAAATCCAGTTGGTGGCCAGTCACGAGTAGTGTCCCACAGGGCTCAGTACTGGGCCCGGTTCTCTTTAACATCTTTATAAATGATCTGGATGAGGGGATCGAATGCACTCTCAGTAAATTTGCAGACCACACAAAGTTGGGTGGGAGTGTTGATCTGCTGAAGGGTATAAAGGCCTTGCAGAGACATCTAGGCAGGTTGGATCAATGGGCTGAGACCAACAGGATGAGTTTCAATAAGGCCAAGTGCTTGGTCCTGCACTTTGGTCACAACAACCCCATGCAGCACTACAGGCTTGGGGAGGAGTAGTTAGAAAAGGACCTGGGGATGTTGGTCAACTGTTGGCTCAACATGAGCCAGCAGTGTGCCCAGGTTTCCAAGAAGGCCAACAGCATCCTGGCCTGTATCCAAAACAGTGTGGTAAGTAGGACCCGAGAGGTGATCATCCCCCTGTACTCGGCACTTGTGAGGCCTCACCTCAAGTTCTGTTTCCAGTTTTGGGCCCCTTACCACAAAAAAGACATTGGGGTGCTGGAGTGGGTGCAGAGATGGACAACGAAGCTGGTTAGGGGTCTGGAGAGTAAGTCTTATGAGGAGCGGGTGAGGAAACTGGGGTTGTTTAGCCTAGAGAAGAGGAGGCTGAGGTAAGACCTTATCACTCTCTACAACTACCTGAAAGGAGGTTGTAGAGAGGTGGGGGTAGGTCTCTTCTCCCAAGTTACAGGCAAATGGACAAGAGGAAATGGCCTCGAGTTGCACCAGGGGAGGTTCAGGTTGGATATTACGAAAAATTTCTTCACTGAATGGGTTATCAGACATTGGAATGGGTTGCCCAGGGAAGTGGTTGAGGCATCATCCCTGGAGATATTCAAAAGACGAATTGACACAGTAATATGGTTTAGTTTTAGTGTTGGTGTGTCCATTTTTTTGGTTTTTTTGTTTTTTTGGTTTTTTTTTTTTATGGTTGGACTAGATGATCTTAAATGTCCCTTCCGATTCTGTGATTCTGTGTGCCAAGTGCAAGCATGAGAAAACTTCTTTTGGCACTTGGATTGCTTACTTAGATTATTTAAACAAATACTCGTATCTTCCTTGTCTGACCAGTTTTGAAACACAATCTCAGACCTTATCTTGTCTGAATATCCAGCTCCTTCAACTTTAGAGCAGACAACCAAGAACAAACCCTGTCAAGAGAGTTGCCATACACATTGGACTTTGGTCTGTGGGGATTCTGCATTCCTACACCCCTGGAACTGAAACTCAGGCACTGTCAGTCCCAGGAGGTTTCTCCCATCTCAGTGCAATGTATGGTGCTGCTGCTATTTCTGTTGGTATGTCTGGGCAACAGAAAGACTGAACACATATTCCAGGGATGCATCTGAAGAGGTGCATGCATGCATACACACACGTGATCCCCACCAATGTGTTTGGCCACAAAAAATAACACGGAGACAAAGCAGTGTCATCCTGGCACACATAAACACCTGGAGCTCTTACATACATGAACACAGCCAGCCAGTGCTTTTGTTTTCTCTGGTACTCAAGCTTGTAGTTCACTGGTGAAAGCACATAAACACATACAATATTGAAACTCCCCAGTGAAGAGTATGGTCCGACCTCTACAGTTGCAGGCACGCCCAACCTACAGACTCCCCGTGATCTGTGTCCACTTTTCCAGGTGTTATCACTTAGGTACATACACACAGATAACAGAGAGTGAAATTTCACAGAGGATAGAGATAATATACTATAATAAGAAGGTAGGACAGACTGCAGTGATCAGATGCAGGGCTCAGTCAGACAAATGTACTGATCAGCAGCTTGTTAACAAATGATTAGCCCCTTCTATTCCCCCTTCTTTTCCATTTTCCATGCTTGTACTTCTGCATCCTCTTTGATCCCTACCTTTCCCCACCCTTGTCTCCTTTCATGAAACCCACCCCTAATTACCCTTTTCCAGTTTATCCCAATTTAGTTAAATCCATATCCAAATTTAATATTTCTGCTAGCCCTTCTGTGCCTAAGCTTTACAGGAAACCTTCATTATGTGGTAGCAGGCAAGATTCCAGCCAGTTTCAATATTGTATGTTGTAGCTAAAAGAGAAAATAGAATTACTTGTTGGACTTTGAATATATTCTTGCCAGCTTCACTACTGCATCTTTGAACCTCTGAAATTCATCCACCTTTCATCCAGTTTTCCTTTGACTTTTTCTGGGAAGACTGTATTTCCTTCTACATTGTTAAACTTCACTTTACTTATACAGAAGTTGTAATTCTTCGCAAGAAAACATACGTTAATAGCAAAAGTGTACTTGTCAAGTTTCTGGTAGGTTGTCCAGAAGTCTAATTTTTGTGGACAGAACAGATCCTCAGTTCTCTCATGTGGCAGTCACCCAGATATAAAACCTGAGTCACTTGCAAGGCTCTTGGTCAGAATAGTGCTCACATTCTGTTCCACTTTTTACAGCTAATTTTAAAAGTATTTTAGAGCACCAGGGGTGTTCATAGATGTCAGGATAACTATAATACATGTACTGTCACAAGCTGCAGAGACAATGGTTCTTACTAACATACCTGAGATTTCAGTTGTGAAGGCAAAAAGCAAAGCTAGGCTTGTCCATGGGAAAATCCATTTGCCTATAGAAAAATCACTGCAGAAATGTCAGTAATAGAAAATGAACTCAAAAAAGAAGTAGAGTTTAACATCCATGTCAGGATCTGAAGTGCACCAAATAGATCTTAATAGCCCTTGGACAGTTTCAACTGAGTCTCTGCACACCTTGTGTACCCAGTATGAGCCCAGTATATACATTTTGACCCAGGCCTGGTGAGACCTATTGTAGGTGTGCCTGTCTCCATCTGTGTCTCCTGGACAGATACTTCAGACCTGCAATGCAGTTAACTTGTCTTCAATTACTGACACCTAGTCCCTTCGATGGACTTACCAGTTTGCCGTTTGATAGCCCTGTGCTCCTGGTGGGAACTGATCCCAGCCATGGCTCTATACTTGCCAAAATTGTGAAGTGTTGTTGGTAGGCCTCATTAGTGGCTTTGGTACTACCTGTCACAGGCAGGTTCTACAGGACAGTGCCTATCAGGAGGGTACAGCCACCCCTGGAGTCCCCACTATTCTCAGCCCTGAAGGAGCCTTCGACCCTGGGTGTGCCCTGGCACTCAGCTCAGATCTCTGAGATGAACACCATGGGGACTGGCTCACCGCAGTGCAGGACCTTGCATCTGTGGCTTCCTCTAAGTGAACAGCCTGGCCCGAAGTTCTGATCTCCCCATGGACCCAAACCACTGATCAGTCCCAGGCTCCTGAGTGAGTCCTCTTTCCCCAGTGCTTCCTAAACTCAGGGCTCCTTAGGGGCAGCTTGAACACCACAGCCTCTCCTCCCAAGGCATATCAGGAACAGCCTCGATGCCCTGCCCAGTTTGAAATGCCATATGTTATTCCTGGCAGGGTCCTGACACAGCTCCAAGTCCCTGGTGTCACGTTCCTGTCCCAGCTTCTAGACTCTGCCCTGTCTCTCTTTCAACTCCAGTTTCCCTATACCGCTCCCAAGCGCCCTTTGCCATGGCCCTGTTGTGACACTATGGCCTTGCTGTGATCCTGACCTGGTTCTGAGCTCCAGTTTGAGCCATGTCCCTTTCACTGATGTGCCATAGCAATCAGATCATTGTAGACCACATTCCTTCTGAGTCCAGAACTCTGTGATATGAGAGGACAACACCTACTCAGTATGTGGGGGAAGGGGAGCCTCCGTCATGGCCTTGAGGGCAGTAAAACAAGACACTGCCCCTTCTCAGCCTCTGTTGGAGCTTCCTCCCAACCCTGGCCATGGCCAAGGACCCCATCATCGAGTCCTGACCTATTGTAGGTGTTATAGGTGTGCTTTTCTCCAGCCCTGTCACTTGCATGGACGTTTTGGACCCTCTGGATCCTCGTTATAGCATCATCTCTGGCTCTATCTCTATCTTAGCATCCCAGATGCTAGATCTACAGCCCTGCAGTGCTCTAGACAGATAATTTCTTATATGGATCTCTTGTAGATAACTGGTAGCTTGTCTCCAGCCCTGTCTCTTGATTAGACTCTGGACCTATGTAATATCCTTTCTCCAGATGTTTGTCTGCTGCAACCTCCTGCTGTCGTTGGCTGGACACTCCACATGGATTTGGACCTGATCCACCAGTAATATTCTGTGTCTGGAACTGTTTAGCTTTTTGATTAAAAGAAGTTCCTTTATGTTAGCAAACAAGACTGGAGTTAATGGAGACTACCTAGGAAATTGTCTGGTATGCAGGCATTCATGGTGCTTGAATTGATATCTCTAACCTGTTGTCATTTCTCTTCCACAAACTTATTTAAATAGAAGACATTGAAGGCAGATAATTGTTTTATTAAAATTAAAAAACAAAAGAAAACAAAAGAAAACACAACAAACAAAAATAAAACCCCGAACTAACAAACTAACAAAAAAAACCTCAAAACTTCCAGCAGATTTCATGCGAAATAGATCATAAAATATTGATACAACCATTTTTTCCTGTTTTGTACAATGTTTCTTTCTTTTAACAGTCTTTTTGAAGTACTTTCTGTCAACTTACATTAAAAAAAAGCCAAACATTGTAACTATCCTCGAAGGTAATGAGACCCATCCTCCCATCATCTCCTCCTAAATGAAATAATGCACACAGAAGGAAGAAGTCACCCACAGCTTGTCCAAATACAAAGTCAGGATATTTCTGAAGTATTTTTGCCAGAACTGTGTAAAGCATCAAGGAATCCATGTGCTCCTTGTTATTGGGACAATTTACCAAGAATCAGGTTTCAATTAAGGGTACTTTTAATATAAGAATATTACTTTCTATATGTAATATTGACTTAAGTCTTTTGCACTTCATGTATGTGTTTTCCAAAATGTAAGAAAGAAAAGTCTAGAAGCATCAGTAATAAAAAAAAAAAGCTCCCATATTATGTTGTCTTTCTTAATATGCTTGACAGTACATAATCTTTAATGATTTAATATATAATTTATTTATTTATGGGTATGTCCATATGTAGACTGTTTAGAACTTGTAAGGCATATATTATAAGAAGCATTTACTATAACTGCACAATGTTCATGCTCTAATGAGGTACTCGCTCATCCTGCATAGATGAACTTTTTGCCACTCTGATTCTTTATCGTAAGAAATATAATTGGCTATTCACAGTTCCTGAAAGTAGGTGAAACACCACAGGCTTCAATCAGTTCACCTCGCAGGCTAAAATACAGATGGGGTTATAGGAAATGAAAGACAGAAGAGCAATGTTATCTATATTGCAACATTTTTATTCCGTTTTCAATCTAACCGCAGCTTACACTCTGCAATCAATGGAAACATTAGTTCTGAAGCACAGCATCACTTATTGAAGGTTATGATCATACTCTTTATAAGAACCATCTAAAAAAATAAAAGGGAAGGTTACATCTGAATTTAATTTGAAGCTCTTTGACTGTATTTAGGGATACCTACCTGCCATCAAATGAAGTCCTGTAATACAAGGGTTATAGCTATTGTAATATAAAATAGGACACGCATTGTTACTGCACAGAAGAGATTTGATTAAAATGATTGTGACCTCTGCAATTCCTACTCTAAACTAGTGAAAGCCATTATTAGCTATGCAAGTGCATTTGATTTGAAAATCTCGTGCTACAGTTGCTACTTCAGGAAGGCTCAAGAACTTCATTACATTATTCTGTCAGGTTTTTTCTTTTTTTCTTTCTTTATAATTTTTCTTTTAAAGCAAGAAGCATAGCACATTTCCTTGAAAAATGAGGCAATCTATAATGAATACAGTACAGGAGATCATTACAAATTTTTAAATTCAGCTTGACTGTAAAGGAGACAGTTGACTTGCATTTTATTTGGTGCTGAGGACTAATTCATTTGCATTTCCTGAAGAAAACTGGGCATAGATAAAGTCTAGCTGGTTGAAGATCAGTCCTGAGAGAAATAAAATAAAGTTGGTATGATGGCAAATCTAATAAAAGAAATTAACCATTCAGATACTTTCTCTGCAAGAAAACTTGGACAACTGATAATTATTTAGATGACCAATTGATGAGTGCTGCTTATTGTAACAGCAAATTAAAAACACAAGGTACATGTTCTAAGCAGAACACAATGTTGAGAAAAGATGCACAAATATACGATGGGATAAGAGAAGAAACGGGATGGAAATGGTAAACCAAATCAATCTGTAGCTCAATCATGTTGTCCAGATTATATCAATATATGGCCCTACAGTTTATATAAAAAAAAAATAAAAATCCATATGGAGCAACATTACATTATGCGTATAGTCCTAAAGTCATGTCAAGTCTTTCAGCTAGTTTTCCTTGTCTTAGATGACTACTTTTACAATTTTCTCCTTCAGAAACAGTTGAACCTTACAAGATAAAACTTTATTATCTCTGGTTGACTGAGATCCAGCATTTTATTCAGTTTAGAAAATACTTTAAAGCATTCAGAACTTTTTTAAAACAAGATAATAAAAATAATAGAAAATACAGTTTAGTGTGGCTCCTGAGTGGTGTCTATTTCAAACTCTTGTTCCAAGGTAAGATGAAATACTTATCCTTATTTTTAAAGGACTCCGTCCAGTATATGATTTAATAAATCCATAAATACTGCTACAATATTCATCTTTTTTCCAAAATATTCCTCATTGTTCCTTTCCATACAAAAGAATGATCTGGAATCAGATTAGCTATAATAACTGTTCCGCTCCTGTATTCTGCTTTGTTACATAGCTTACAGTAGACACTTTGATGATGTTTTATTGAAGTTGGTGACAAAAAAGTTACTGCTGAATATATATTAATACCAGCTGCTGCTAATTACGGTTCCAAAAAGTGACATAAAGCAAATTATAGGATTCAGAATCAGTTACCTTTTTACTGAATGAAGAAAGAGCTGTTAGAAAATTTTTCATTTCCTGCCTTTCCAAGTAAGTATGTATAGCCTAGTGGTTCACCTCGGCAGCCAGAAGTGTAATTAGAACTTAATTTATGTATTAATTAATCACTTCTTTGCAAAATATTCTTTTCAATATTAGCGAATGGACAGATATCTGCCTTCCAAAGTGCTGAATTACACAATATACAGTAATAATTAAAGTTTCATATTGCCTAAACATATCGAAATAATCTGTATTCTAATGAAAGAAATGTAAACTTTGTCACAGTGGGCTGTAAGAGATGGTTTGTATTTCTACACTTTTCATTAAGTAAGAAATACACATTTTCATTGCAAGTTGAAATAGTTTCTAAGAAGTAGATGCAACAGACATGTCATTGAGTACTACGTCAACTAGAAAATGTTCTTAGGAAAAGACATGGACCTGTTGGACTCAGTCCAGCAGAGAGCCATGAAGATGATCAGAGTGCTGGATATTAACTCTCCTATGAGGACTGGTTGAGAAAGTTGGGGTTGTTCAGCCTGGACAAGAGAAGGTTCCAGGCATACCTTATAGTGACCTGCCAGTGCCTAAAGGGGTACTACAGAAGAGATGGGGAGGGACTCTTTATAAATGGAGTGTAGCGATAGGATGATGGGTAACAGTTTTAAACAAAAAGAGGGTAGATTTAAATTAGATATCAGGAAGAAATTCTTTACTGTGAGGGTGATGAGACACTGGAACAGGTTGTCCAGGGAAGTTGTGGATGTCCCAACCCTGGAAGTGTTCAAGGCCAGGCTGGATGGGGCTTTGAGCAACCTGCTCTAGTGGAAGGTGTCTCTGCACATGACAGGGGGGTTGCAATTTAGCAGTCTTTGAGGTCCCTTCCAACCTAAACCATTCTACAATTCTATGATTCTATGAAAATCATCCCAGGCCAATATTTTTTTATCAGTGTAATGGAATGAGTCCAAGGAACACTGGTGGAGTACTTTCATTTAATTTCATTTTGGTTTTTTTTTATTAAGGTTTGTTTCCAGGGATCTCCTGGATTTTCGTGTCATTGTCATTGTACTATTACTATGTTTTGCAAATACTAAATTTAGTATGTAACTCATTTCAATCTGACAGGAAACGATGTCATAGCATCTTGATCCTTTCCAGATTTTTAGGCTTTGGTTTTTGAGGAAACCACCTATGCAAACTGCATTCTTGAGATTAACAGCTCCATTCTTCCAGTGGATGACAGCTGTTATGGAGAGGTAGCATTTAACCTTGTGCTTCCCTAATTTTGCCCCATTGTTCCTAATTAACTAGTTCTAATAATGTGGAAACTGCTGAAAATATAAGAAATCTGTCTCTCACAGTAATTCACTATCTGTCAGAATCACCAGACTCTCAATAAACTGAAATTTTATGAGTTTTCAAGCCGAAGTAATTCACACATCTTTAAAGATATTCTGACAACAATTCCTGGTTTTATTCAGAGCAGTTCATACTTAAGGTTTTAGTTTAGTTTTATTAAAACTTGAACACTTTTTACAATGGAGTTGTGCAGTGGTAGTGATGAGTTTACGAGGGTTCATTTTTATTGTTTTTTTTTTTCCTCAAAGTACATGACATTATTTAGTTTGCAGGGAAGCAGTGCTAAATTAAGATTATATTAAAAATGATATAAGCAATCTATGGAAGCCATTTCTGATTCAAGACAGGATACAATATTCAGAATTCTTTACAAGAAACAGTATTTTTTCATTTAATATCACACATAAGAAAACTGTTAAAACAGGTTCTTGTGTCAGGACAATGTAACCCTTCTGCTGCACAAATGCTGAAGCAGAAGACACACATATTTCCAAAATGGAGACATTGGTCTTGTAACTGAAGCAAACAGGTAATCAAGAACTGTCTTTTGCAAAGAAGTTGCCTCATTTACTGCTCTCGTCTCCCCTTTTTTGAACCCTTAGGCTTTCCTTACTGTGCACTGTAATGAATTAATGTTTTATCTTCATATAATTGTTTCTATTTAAACAATTTTTATCTTTTTTTTTGTGGTTTTACTAATTAAAATAGTGATACATTGTATATATTTATATAGGCATGCAGAAATCCAAAACAGATCTATTAAGAAGAATATAACACATCGTTCTATGACTGATATTTCCAGTCACCACAGGTAGTGTTACAATGTTCTGTAGAAACTGGTCTGAATGAAACAATAAATACAAGCCTTCTCAAATTTTGAATCCATTTACTTGACAATTTATACTTTGAAGTCATAAGGTAAAGTTCAAGATTCTTAAATAACTCAAAAAACATGTTTGATTCACAACAATGACAAATGAAAGTTTTTAATTTGCAACACTTCCTACTGCAAAACCAAAGAAACAAGAAACAAGCTAAGATTGTGTAGACATCCCACAATATATTATAATCTCATATGAAGAACAGAGATCTAGCACTGAGCACAGCATTTAGTCCATATGTATACCACAACAGCAAGGAAGATCAAAAAACCATCACAGAAACAAAATAGAGCTCTGTGTGCTGTCCAAGTAGCCCTAATCGGAGGTAATGATGATTAACACAGGTGAGATGACAAGATAAAAAACAGTGCATTATTTTAATCTGTATCTCTTGAGGAATCTCTACCATGACCATGTATTGTCCCCTAGAGATTTGCCTCATGATGTTCAGTCCTATTTTTTATTTACTTTTCAGTCAGAAAGCAGCAAACACATCTTATTAATAATGAGGGGAAAACAAACCAACAAACCCCTAGAAGCACCATCACTTTTCTCTTCTGGTTTTAGTATTAATTTCATGTTATTTTCTTACATTCAAAACCAGTACAAACAAAATACTCTATCTACAAAATGCAGTGAGTTCTGCATTTCCAGTTTGCAATCCATAATAGGGGAACAAGTTCCCACATTCACAAAACATATTAGCTTGCTTTTTTTTTTTTATGCTGTATTTTCTTGCATTTGTGTTGGCTTGCTACTTCAGCTACATATGATGTTGAAAAAACTGTGAATGAAATGTATCTTAAATAAATTAAATAATCTATTTTACTTAATTACTTTTTTATGATTGCTGACAAAAAGTGAAGAAACAAGAAAAGCAAGTTATATTGCCACAATCAAGAAAAATATTTTACAAGACACTAGTAATTAAACTGTCTCATAATTGATGAAAAAAAACATCAAAGTGAATAAAAAACCAAAATGTAACTAACAGGTAATGTGCTAAGAAGGCTTTTATTCAGTTAGACAATGTGTGTGTTTAAAAGGAGGTTAACTACAGTTTCTAATTCATCTAGTAGCGCAGTCAATATTGGCAATTCAAAGAGAGGGATGCCTTGGAATAGTTTCTGTAAATCAGACAGAAACTACTTTAATTGGGTCAACAAAATGGTTAATCATCTACTATGAAGTGACTGCTACCTGGTTTAGGGAAACACATGCACTTTTTGCTCCCCCTCAATTTGACAAGGAGTTTTTTCCTATGAGTCATTCCTCTATGTTCACAGAATACATAAAATTTATTGGCATGTCCTGAATTTCCATTTTGGAACTATTACAGATATATTTGCATATCATCTCCTTCCTTTTGACTAAGGGTTGGCTCTCATGTACCTAAAGAGGAAATAATTTCATTCCATTGTCTTGCAATTAATTTAATTTGGTTTCAGTCTAATACATTAAATTAATTTCTGTTATTTGGGCTTTATGTTTTCTGTAAATGGGCAAAATATTGCCTCTCATTGGAGAAACATATAGAGTAAGATCTGGTTCACGATTAAGACATCTAAATTGAGGTGTCTACATAACAGAATCTTTATATCAGCTAGATCTCCGAACTCCCATTTTACTCAGTGGAAAACTTATCAATGCAGCCAATGGACACCAGAGCGAAATGTGGCTGAGAAGATGTTAAAATAAGATTATTACATAGTTGTCTTGTGACATTTAGGATAATCTGGAGTACATAAGGTATCTACATAGGGTTAATGGATACAAATTAGCATTGGCAGAAAGCCCTCACAAAAGAAAGGCAGCCCTAGATGCTAGAGTCCTCTAGAGTTCCCAGGGCTTAGCGTTGGCACCATTTCTGTTTAACGTCTTTATTGATGATCTTGATAAGGACATAGAGTGTATCATCAGTAAGTTCGCAGATGACACCAAGTTGGGTGGGAGTGTTGATCTGCGTGAGGATAGGGAGGCAATATCTAGTGTGCTCGTGATTTGTCTTGTTACTTTTTGGGATCACTTGTAGGTTGCAATAGTGTATTCCATGAATTTATTTTAAATTGAAATACTGTAATCACCATTGTACACATAGAACTTGCAATAGTGACGTACTGGACCTGTGAGTTAAGTCCAAATAAATGCTTAATTTGAACCTCTCATTGAAGTCCTTTTTCCCGTTTCATCACATGTTGGAGGATATGGTGTAAAGGAGAGGTGCTTTGTAGAGCAGGGTTGATGGTTGGACTCGATGATCCCAAGAGTTTTTTTCAGCGTGAATGATTGTATGATTCTAGATGACAGTAGAAGAGTGACAGAATTGTGCCCTCAGGGGTTACTTTAGAGGGTTCTGAATCAGCACAGGAGTTTAACATTGATGAAACCAAACTAGTATGAACCATTTTCAGCACACCATTAGAATTCAAACTTCTTATCCTTTCTGTCTTTACAGGTCTTGAGGACTCTCTAAGGTTATCACTAAAAAAAAGTCATATAATCATAGAATCATAGAATCATCTGGGCCGGAAGGGACCTTCAAAGGTCATCTAGTCCGACCCCCCAAGTCAGAATATTTAATCTAAAAACATTACTAATAAAATTAAAAAAAAAAAATAGATACAGAAATTTGGTCAGATTAATAAAAAGTTTATAACAGCTGTAGCTGTGACCCGGCTGTTCTTATTAATTTCTATCAGTTCTATAACTAAAGAAGTGTGCAATTTGCTTGTGTATTTGAATTTGAGTATCAAATGTTAATGCTTCATATGAAGCATTTATGGGAATCTTTCAGAAAAAATCGTGTGTCCAACAATGTATTGAAATGGAAGTATTTTACACAGACTGTTCTTGTTCAGAGCAGTGGCATCTCTAGTTATTATCATCTGATTATATAGAAGGTCATGTAATCATGGTAACCCTATTGCCTTCAGAATTTATGTTATCAGTCTCATAATCAGCAAAAATACGTGAGTTCAACTGGGGACAGTGGTTCAGTCACAGCAGTATTCATATTTTTGAGCTGTATTAGCTGTTTACAAAATAATAGATATTCTCTTCAAAGGTCGTCTTCTTTGTGACCAGAATTGCTCTTATTCAGTACATGTATTTCTACATGTCGTATAATTAGTATTCTCAGATGCGATCACTATCTAAGATTTCATACTGATATTTTATGGAACAGAAGATAAAGTTATCACAGCTTATGGAGTGTTATGAAATAATACACGTCTACTCAGAACAAAAAAACATAAAGTAAGATGCAGTAAATCTGTTTAACTGCTAAAACATTTTGAGTACAGTTCCACAAGAAGTTGTGGTCTGTAAGCCTTCTAGTCTGGGACTAGTAATTCATCTAGACAGATTGATAGGAACTATTTTAAAATAAGTTACCAGTGATCAAGTTTGGGTGTTGTGGTTTTGGCCGAATTGACCAACCAGAATGACAGATGGCCCCTCCCCTCTCTAAGGAAAAGAGTGGAGAAGAAGAGGGAAAGAAAAACTATGAGTTTAGAAAAAAACTAAACTACTTTAATGAAAATATAAATAAATAATGAAATAATAATAATAATAATGATATGGAAAGGAAACAAAATAAGAAAAAAATATGTATCTGTATACATATATACAAAACCGTATCAAGCTCCCAGGATGATCATCATGTCACCAGCAGGCACAGGGGAAAGTCCCAGGCTGGACTTAGTGATGGACAGGAGCAGGATTACAGCTCTGGAGTCAGGAATGCTCGGATCGGGATCAAAAGCAGACGAACAGACAGGGTCCTCTTCGGACATCAGCCATTGAAGGAAGAAGAATTGACCCTTTGATCCCTCAGCTTTTATACTCAACATCATGCGGATGGGATGGAATAACCTGTTGGTCAGTTTTGGGTCACCTGTCCGTTCCTCCCTACAGGTGGGACCCTTCTACGCTTTTGTGTTTCCGACCCTCCAATGGGGCAAATAACAAATTTGCCTGACCTTAGTTGTTATAGCAATAATTATAAGCAAGGGCCTCTCTGCATACCATTCCTTGGTATAATCAGGTCTTACCACTGTGAGAGTGAACGGTTTCTGAACAGTATGCTGTTAATTTCAGAGTTTAGTTATTTAGAAGTGGCCCAGCTAAAAAACTAAAATTACTGAACAGAAAATTAGTTCTGTTTTACCTCAAACCAGGACAGGTGTTAAGAAATATTCAGAATAAGCAGCATAGAAAATACAATGAGGCTTTCATTCATGTAATTGAACTGACATATGGCAAATGAAATCTAATGTTGACAAATGCACCGCAATGTACAATGACAGGAAAAACATTGGTCTCAAATGTAAATTACACAAAACTTTTTTTTTTTTTTTTAATATCCTAAAATAGATCGTAAACAAGAAGCAAAGATTTCAGAAAAAGGACAAGAACGTACAGAAGGATAATTTTCAGATCCTATGTTAAGAGGGGCTAACAAAATATTTCCTGACTCTGTGGAAACTAGTTGTAATTATTTATTGAATAATAAATAAGTATATTTATTTCACAAAGGAAAGTGTACCATGAAAGCATGAGTTAATAAGTTATATAGATAAACCGGGAAAAAGATGTTAATTTGTGGCTTTCTGGCTTTCATATTATTTAGCCATATTTATAGTATATTTATATTTATATTTTTGTAACCACGATTAAAATGTATTTATTGCATTCAGGTCAAACAGTTATTTTGACTAGTATCTATTTTCAGTTTATTAAGTAATCAAAATCACTGTGAGATATGCAAATATTTGATCCATATTACAGTTAATAATGCATGGTATCTACTCTATAAAAGTCTGTACTTTCATTCCTTTTCAGTCCCAGTTTTAAATGATGAAAATTCTATTCCAGGAGACACTGAAAGATTTTTTCTTGGTAGTCAGATGCATTTATCTCAGATGTTACCTCTTTGGTTATTATATGAATTTAGACAGAATATAGGCTTTTCCTTGTTCATACTTCCCTGACTATCCTCCAAATTTTGCCTTGCTGTTTAAATGTTAGATTTATTCCCCGACTTGAATATCAGTCGATTTATGAGTGCAAAAGATTCTCACTGATTATTTCCTTAGGATAATATTTATTTTGGGTTTAGAAAAAAATACAGAATGACAAATACATGTGAGGGTTTTGGAGTTCTGTGTTTTTGCAGTTTCAGGGATAGTAAAAGGCATATAATCCTTCTGAAGCATTTTAAAATGTTTGACGTCATGTAGTTTTCATCAAGAAGAAATAATAAGTTGCCAAAAAAATGACAACAAAATTATAGGCTTCATTCCTGTGTGCTGGTTAGCTTATTTTGGCTGTACTAGTATAAATACTCCAGGACTTCGAATTTCTGCTACTAAAATATATAGTCATCATTTCTGTGTGAAGATGGGTTGTTCCATAGTTGATAGATTCTGAGTTAGTGGCAGGTAGAATTACAATTGCAGAAATATTGAAAATATTCAAAGCCTGACTGGACAGTCCTGAGAAACCTGCTCTAGCTGACCCTGCTTGGATGGTTGGTGTAGACAATCTCAAGACGTCCCTTCCAGCGTAAATGATTATGTGGAATGGATAGAAATTGCACAGCAGCAGTGGACGGTCACCATGTATTCCCAACAGAAAAGATACCAGAAAGTCAGACTGATATTGTTCTGACAAAAGGATAAAAAAAAAAAGCAGCAGTAAAAAACATAGAAAGAAAGATAAAAAGAAAGGAAGAAAGTTAAAGCAAATTAAATTTTCCTGCAGTTGTCTGCACCTGTGCTATTGTTAACTTTCAGTGATTTACTGTCTTCTTTTCTCCTGAAAGTATATGAAAGCCACTTTGAATTTAAAATGAGCACATGCATACAGTGGAGGTAGACTTGTTTAAAAAAGAAGTAAGTGTAACATATTTTTAAAAAGATATAAAAAGTCTACTTTTGAGATAGTGCACTGCATGTAAGTGAATCGAATAATAATCATGTTATTAAGTGTATTAAGTTATTAAGTTAACTACTGATTGAGATTTAACACCTGTTTAAGCTTGTTTCACTTGTGTGTACACTTGTACTGAAAAGAAAAAAAAAATAAAAGAGAATATGACAGTATTTACCATCTGTTCTTCCATATTCTTATCACTGAATGTGTTTTAAAATGCAGGTTTTCCATTTATTCTACTTTCAGTTTCCGTGCTACTTTCTTGTATTTGGTGGTTTATCCCATACTCCATACCCAGTATACATTTTTTTGATGTCAAATTCTGTGGACATTTATTTCCCAGTTCTTTGACTAGGAACCCCTTTCAAAATAAGCTTTTAAGCAATAATTTCTCTGATCAAGACTCAAACTGGGTTATCCCAGGGTATCCTTTCTTTGATCACTTCATGTGATTAAAAATAAATATAATTCTTATTGTCTTTAAATTTGACTGGAAATAAACAAAGTGTCAGATATAATTTGGATTGCCGGAGTGATCTGAACCATGACTAAGGGAGAAAAAATGCCCATTATTCTACAAAGAAGCCAGACACCCCTAATAAACCTGAATCTCAGTCCATGAGAAATCTATGATACAATGCACAATAAAATGAATCAAATGTCTATTCAAATGAATGAATGCTTTAACCACAAATCTTTGCATGTTCCTTAGCTATTAATTTAAATAAGATTTTCTGTATTTCTTTAAGTTACTTTAAAGTTTTCTAAGAATTTTTCAAATTGAAAAGTTTCAAGGAAACTAATTTAGAGCCTGTTTTAAGAGAATCATGTCATGTTTAGATATGCACTTTTTAAAGGGTATTTGAGTAATGTCATAGAATCATAGAATCATGGAATGATTTGGATTGGAAGGGACCTTAAAGAGTATCTTGTTCCAAACCTCCTGCCATGGTCAGAGACACCTACCACTAGATCAGGTTACTCAAAGCCCTATCCAGCCTGGCCTGGCCTTGAACGCTTCCAGGCATGGGGCATCCATGACTTCCCTGGGCAACCTGTTCCAGTGCCTCACCACCCTCACTGTAAAGAATTTCTTCCTAATA
>JAOQGH010000001.1:158179790-158198929 GCA_025769975.1 Gallinago jamesoni
GTGTTGAGGACTCCAAAGCTGGACACAGTACTCCAGGTGGGGTCTCACAAGCACAGAGTAGAGGGGCAGAATCACCTACCATGACCTGCTGGCCACGCTTCTCTTGATGCAGCCCAGGATGTGGTTGGCTTTCTGAGATGTCAATTCTGAGAACAGACAGAATGAAATGTGGATGAATATAGGATTTCTGGCTAATTTGTGATTTAAATGTTTTCTGATAAGTTAATAAACTAGGCTATTGGATGAATTTGCTTTTTGGTGCATACATCCAAAATGGTGTATTTTTATTAAAACTGCTAAATAAATGAGCATTGCAGTGTTAGGCAACACAAAAAGAGAACTGGTACAAATTCGTAACCTGGAGGACTCTATAGTAATGGTTCTGAAAACCTTGATAGACACAGTGGTGAAGGCAAGCTCTGAGAAAGCAGATTCCTGTCAGAGACTCTGGGTTTGTATACTTCCAAACTCAGAAGAGGCTGAATCTGTTCAAGATTAACACAAACAAATTTTTGTTTTGCTGGACAAGTCTTTGTCCATAGAGCACCTCTGACCACCACAAGAGGCCTCATGTCCCTAATCTTCAATTACTACTTTTTGCTTTTTCCTGTTTAAAGTCTCTGAAATAATATAGAGGCAGTTTTGTAGCCCACTAGGCTAATGTTTTATTACCTGGAAACTGCTGATATGGTACACTCAGTGATAGTTGCTCATGCTATAAACCACTGTGAGGTAATTTAAAAGCCTTTGGATGGTAGAGGCAGTGAAAACTGTGTAGTGTCACAGTATCAACCATTGACCTTTATTGGACTCTGTTAAGTTTTGGTTTCGATGAAGCTCAAGAGACCTAAAAATGAGCTAACATTTATCTGACATACATGAGCAAGGAACCAGGACCCAGAAGTGAACTAGGAAATAGTTATTTTTCAATATAGATTTATCCTGTAATTTTTTAAACTTTTAATTGTGATCTAGTAAGCATACTTGTCCTCAGCTTTGGGAATGTATAGATTCCAAGGTCCCCGAGATGATTTAGGGGATCTAAATGACAGAGGTACAACTCCTAGAATTTTTAAGCTCCAGGCTACATTGCATTAAAAGCACATTGCTGCATGACATAAGGGCAAGTAGCATTTCAGATCAACATTCTACTATCTTCACTCCCATTTTTACAGGTCAAAACCAAGGCAATTTTCTTTGCAATTTGCCTTCCACTTGAGAAAAGTTAAGCAAAAATATGAAAGGGAGAGGGAAACTAAAGAAAGAAGAAAAAAAAACACCCAAGAACAAGGAAAGACATAGACCGATATATTCTTTTTTTTTGAATGAAAAAAAAATTGCTAAATAATACTCAGTTTAACCCTAAGCATGTAAAAATCTGTTTAGTTCCGTCAAAGTTCAGTGATTAGTGAATATGCTGCTTAAGCAGGTTGCAATGCCTCATATGGGAATCAATCTTGAGAAATGCAAGAATTTATTTTATTTCAGGTATATCAAAAACATATCGCAGAATCACAGGATGATATGGGGTTAGAAGGGACCTCTGGAGATCATCTAGTCCAACCCCCCTGCCAAAGCAGGTCCTCATAGAATAGGTTGCACAGGAACTTTTCCAGGCAAGTTTTGAATCTCCCCAGAGAAGGAGACTCCACCACCTCTCTGGGCAACCTATTGCAGTGTTCTGCCACCCACAAAGTGAAGAAGTTCCTCTTCATGTTTAGATGGAACTTCTTATGTTCAAGTTTGTGCCCATTACGTCTTGTCTTGTCACTGGGCACTACTGAAAAAAGACTGGCCCCATCCTCTAGGCACCCACCTTTAAGTGGGTATTGAGATATGTAGTAATCAATCCATATTTATTACCCTATGTAAGCTTTAATCAATAATAATAAACATTGATTTTCTTACTGAAGAGTTGTGACAAATTTCGTGTATTTGATATTACATACAGCCAAAAGACTGATAAACTTTCAACTATTTGAAGTAGTTTTGAGGTATTTCTTGACTTGTTATAAATTCTGTTTAAATGTCTGTGATGTTGATTGTTGGTGACATTTTCAGTTTTTAGAATCAGTTTTTAAACTTGATTTCATCAGTTTGGGGTAAATTACGAAAACCTGAATTTAGAGGTTGGATATCAAATATCTATTTTTTTAGTAAATTAATGTTCAAAGGTGTGGCATTAAGGGTAGTGAGACAAGAAATAACAGCATTAATGATGTTACAATGCCTAAAGAGAAGGTATAAGTGGTTTTTTTTCCTTTTATTTATCTTGTGGTTGTTTTGTTTTTTTTTTTAATTATCACACTTGTACACAGAAAGGCTGCCAAAAAAATTTCTTAGGCTTTTGAGCCGTGTTGTGCTGAATAATTGCTCTGCAGAGGTTACATAAGAGGCATTGTTATGGTACTTCATAAGATAATTCAATTTTTAACATTTTAAAATAATTTGCTTTTATGTCTCTTCTGTTGCTTTTGTTTTGAGCTGGACTTACTAATAAAAAACTAGGTACTAGTAAATAAAAAAGAAAGATTCCAGTGACTTCTCTTCCAAATACTTATTTTATTATTGATTAATAGAGAGGAATATATGTTGAAGTTTCTATGTATTTTTAACTAGTTGATATTCTACTGTTCCATTATTACAATTTCATATGCAAAAGGTTTCCATTATAGGAAATATTCATTATTGCATCTATTTAGGTTTTAGCTAAAATTTTTCACTTAACATTTTTCATATATTAAGTATCTTAGTGTTTATTAAAATGTATACGTGGTCAGCAACTGGTTCTGTGTAATACTGGAGTTAAGAAAAGGTATTTTAACAGAACGTTGTTGGTATGGTACATGCCCTGGGTTGTAGAATGAGGGCATAATACATAATTTCAGAAACAATTTGCCTTTTCTTATGATAGATGTGAAAATGCTGTTAGCTAAGATTATGAGGAAAATATTACCCCAATGTCAAAGAAATAAAAGGCACTTCTCAATGTCACCCATTTTCATTTTATGAAATTCAACAAATCAGTTGAGACAAAGTGCTTGACCATTCCCAAAGGGCAGCACTACATCCATGCTATATTTTTATCAGGTATATATAAAGCAAAAACATTACAGGCAAAATTATTTATCAATGCATACAATTAACCTTAGTTTACCAAGCACACCTTTTAAATACTCACATGCTGTTAATGAATAGTCCTAGACAGAAAACTTAATGAAACCATTCATGCTTCATCTCATTTGTTACCAATCTTTTAACTACTTACGAAAATTATCTTTAAAAAATCTTGTACCTTAGTTGAAACTTACCTAAAATCTTCAGGATCTGTGGGAGGATACTTTCAGTTATATGTTAATTCTAAACTCAGTACACAATTTTACAGTAGTATGACTCAAGCAGTAGTAAATAATGAAAGTCATATAAACTTCAAGTGCTGCGAATATTTGAGATCAATTAAAACTTGGTAACAATTGTCTGGAAAGCTTTTTTTTTTTTTTTTTTTTTCCTTTACATCCTTTCCACCCACTTTAGTTGTTCAATTTGGCAAATACATTTCAATAATATACTTAATGATTAAAATAACATGACTAGCGTAGTAATTACAAGAGGTGGCTATCCTTACATATGTAATTAAAATGTTGATGTTCCTGCAGTGCTCTCTAAACTTGCCTTATTCAGTTACTAATTCAGTTTTACAAATATAAATACATTGTTTTCATCAGAAGAATATCAATGCAGCTATTAAAATATTAAAATTCAGCTCCTATCAAGCCAAACATCTTTCAGACTTTCTGTAACTGACCCTAAGAAGTAGAGAAAGTGTGGTAAAAATAATTTTTCTCAATAACATCAGCTAATACAGCTTTCTAGATATTATAGGCATGGGTGCTCACTTTTTATATTTATATATTTGTGTTTGTATACACATCTGATGAGTTTCTACATCTTTTTTATCTGTTCTTATCTTATGTGTTTCACTAATTTCACACAACATTTCACTCTTCACATACCAAATTAATTTAAACCAATTACCCCTGAAAATTTGTAGTAGTGGAAATGTCTAATTAACAGTGTAAGTTTCCTCTGTCTTTTTTTTCACTAGAACGTCAGACCTGAGTCTCCATTATCACAGTGCAGTTATTGATTTCATTGATCAGTCAGCTTCTTTCATTTTATTTAACAGCCACTAAGTAAAGAATGTGGGATTACAGCCCTTGTACTGATTCTGTTTCTTAACACTGGCTAGTGGAATATCCAAGAACTTGCCTCAAATCTTAATTCGAAGTACACTAAGAAAATAAGTGATGGAACCTACGTTCTACATAATTTTATAGAATTTCAGAGAAATACACAAAATAGAAATATTTTGCTAGTTACTTCAGAGATAGCATTAAACCATCACTAGAAATTTCTACATCAATTGAAATTTAATTTATACAAAAATTTAATTTATGTGTTTTAGAAAATAATGGCTCTTCTGTTAACTTTGAAATGCAATAAATTTCATTTACAGCTTGTTATTGTCTTCTTTCCTCTTTTTTTCTTCTGGCAAAGAAGCCACTGATACATGACTTCACATTTTCCCTGAAATTCTTTTATTATCATGTCTTATAATGTGCATAAGCTACTAGGGAAACACTGATTTCACAGTCAAAGCTTTAGGAGGTGTCAGTTGGTTGTTTTTAACAGAATTTGAAAATGCTGCTAGCACTTTCTGACTATTTTAGTTTAGGTGCTGTTGCTCTGACTAACGGTGACTTTGTGATAACTTTAACAGTGTGCAGCCAAAGATATCCCCTAGCTGTTTTAGCCTTTTCATTAATAATTCTTCTCAGTATTCCTCAACTTGATGATGTTTCTCAGATCTGAGAAACCAGAAAATGCCAATTTCACAGTTCTATCATAGCTGAGGATCTGGTTTTCCTAGTTGTCAGACTAGTGTGTGCTGTAACTTCAACAACATTTTCCTTCACTGAGGTCCAAGATCATAATTTTGACTATCTGAAAACTATTTTCTTTTGGCCTACACATGCACACACATGCAGACACAAACATATACACATACATATATCGTACTCTCACCAGTTGTATTTTGGTTTCCTTCTCCAAAACTTTTGTTTCCTGGAATCCTCATTCTTCTATTTCTTTCACTATTCCAAACTTCTAAATGGCTGCTTCCACCCTGCATAATCTATGAGCCTCACTAGAGACAGAACAGACTTTTATCTCATCAGAAAGACTTTTCATCAACCCCTGTAGCTCATGATGCAGCAGCTCTCAAGAGACAGAAAGAATAGCTTCAATGAAAATCCATTCTGGGTATTACAACTGTAGAAGACAATCTGTCTGATTACCCGCCAGGGTGATATATACACAGTCCCCCTTGTCCGTAGAAGATCTGAGAGGTTAGACAGACCTGCCTATTTAATAGCCAAGGATATGTCAACCAAATCAGGATACCTTTCACAGGAACTGTAAATGACAACTCCTCACTAACAAGTAATCTTGAAAAATTTCAAGTCATGGTTGCAAGCTTTGTAAAATGAGAGATTCTAAGTAATGTGCATCTGTGTTCTACAATTTAATTTATACATATGTATCAGAAGAATAATGGCTCTGGATTGTCCCGGCTAAAACTTTATCAGAACACTTTATGGTAAGGGAAAAAGCTAGGAAAATTATTTAAGTTATAAGCAGCTGAAAACGAAATCCTATAACGTGTGCTTGCCACGTGCGTATGTGTGTTCATTTTGAGGGATATTGCTTGAAATCCAGATAAAGTTATTTAGAGTTCTATAAGAATAATTTATGTATCTCATGTATGATTCAAGTCAAAGCCTTCAGTTAGAATATATTAAAGTAAAAAGATCAGTAAAATTCCAAGCAATACCACTTTTATGCATATTGACTGTCACTCAGTATCTACATGCATATATTTTCATCTATATGTACACTAAAAAAATGTCTGTTTCTTGAAGGTCACTGGTGCTTCTGGGATTAGGAAAACAGGAAATTATCTAGCAATTTGAACCCTTCAAAGCTAAAGATTAAGAGAAAAATAATAGCCTCTAGTTCCTGCAAAAATTGTTTTAAATATCCTGCCAATCTATCCTGTCTTATATGTGGAGAGTCACTTTTTGCTGTTCTGCTTTAGAAAGGTTAGTCTTCCACATTTGGATTAGCAGCACAAAAGCTGTTTCTGTGAAGCCCGCATATGTTCATCATCTGATTCAGAGTAAACTTGCATGAACTTCCAATAATATACTTGCCTCTAGCAAACAGGTACATAGAATGCAGCTGGATGGGTTTCTGCCACATTTTAATTTCAAATACTATTATATTTGTAGGTGAAGTTACAGTACTTAAAATTATGTATGGAGTTTGACTATTAACCTCATATTTTGCCTTGAACTTATTTGCCTTTGGGGAATGCAATTTTTTCTATTTGTTGGTGGGTTTTTTATATATATAGAGAGGAGTGCTTTGGGAAAAATCCTTCAGCTGTTTATTTTATGATAATGTAAGATATGCAATTTTTTTTCCTACCCTTATCACCAGACTAAGTGATTAACTTCAAAGATTTTTATCCTTTAACATATAAATGTGTTCTGAAGAGCATTAATTAAATAGTTGATTAAAAATCCATAATGTTTTTAAAAAAATCACATAATAAAGAAACCATTTCCTAATTTTAAGTGAATTTGGACGACCTTATAGAAAACCGTAGAGCTGATGTATAGAGAGGGGAATAAACATTTCTTGTTTTGCAGTAAACACTCCATGTGATATGGGCTTGAGCTGCCTTCAACCAATATATTCCTTTTTGCAACAGAAGACACCCAGCATTCTGATGGTGAGCATATAGAAAATGGTGATGGAAATCACATTTATATTGTGATATAGCTGTATTCTGGATCCAACTGAATATTACATTGTGCTTGTATTGTAACTGCACTACATTGCTGCATCACTCTGCTACCTCAAAATCTTATATAACATCAAAAATTTTTAAAAAAGTAAGTTTGGGATTAAAGATTAAACTCTGCTTCTATGGCATATCTAAAGAACCTTGTCAGAAAGTGTTGAACACTGACACATGAACTATAAGAATTCAATATCTTTGATGTTTAAAGAAAAATTATGTAGGAAGAAACCTTAGATACATGCTTATCATATGATTTTGAATTTGTCTACCTCTTTTTCTCCAGAACATAATTCTAACAAAATAAAAGATGAAAATAATTTGACAAAAAAATCATGCATCAAGAATGCAACAATACAATAGTCTTAAGTTATAGTCCTTGGACTTCAAGTGTATTTTGGACAACAAAGGTAGGTATTTAGGGCGAGGGGAAAAAAAGACAAGTGGGTTGGGTTTTGGAGTTGTGGTTTTTTTGTTGTTTTGGGTTTTTTTGTATTTTGTTTGTTTTTTTTAAAGCTCTTAAGAGTTTAAAAACTTCTCAGGAAATTCAACATTGTTGTGAATGCACATCTGGAAACTAAGTTGAGGTATATGATCTAAACTAAATACTGGGTTTTCAAAGTGGTCACTGAACCCAAACTCTACTGACTCAAAATTTTTCCAAGAAATGTTTGGGTATTGATGGATATATATACTTCCAAGCAATGATTGATCGTATATAGAATTTGGAAAGAAAAGAATTTAAAAAGTGTCCTTTCCTTGGTCTTCAGACTTATTATAGACTGGAGTTTTCCTGTTTTTCATGATGACTGGGTCCTGTTTGCCTACTTCTTTTGTTAATCTTCAGAAATATCCCATTTTGCTCATTCAAAATCATCAGTGGTGCATTAGTTGCTTGGCACATTAAACATATTCACTGTTATACTTCATGAGTTCCTTTTACTTTACGTTTGGTTAAACTACTTTTAGCAGTGGACACATGACATCTAGAGACTTTTGGAAGTGTATTTGCAAAATCAGCTTTAAAAGTACCAAAATTATATTCTGAGTATGCATTTTATTTGCACTTTTTTTTCCTTTGACACTCAGGAATTCTTCCAATGATAGAAAAGAGTAAAAGTAAATAGATCTGGTCTTTTATGCAGAATACTTTCTTATGTATGCAATGCGAGGAAAGCACACAAAAAATATCTGCGTAGTTATACATTCATAATAACAACTTTGGAGCTCAATCCTCCCTGGACAGAATTTACATCTGTGCAGAAAAAGCAGCAATAAGTTTTCCTACCTTACCTTGAATATAACTTAGGAACAACCTGAACATTTATTTATTTATTTAGTGAGTTAGTTAGCTAGTTTAAAATGGTGGTTTAAAATGATGCCCTGATTTCATGTTGCCAGCACAAGCCAAAGCCAAAATTCCTTAGCCTGGAACTTGAAAAAAATCTAGAGATGGCATTGAGGTTCAGCTCTGAGTGATTTTGTACTGACTTTTAAATAAATATAGAATTTACAGGTTGCTGCTGAGATTTCTTGCCTGCCTTCATATCTACTGTTCACAGAAGGACAAAGTTTAAAGTCAATTTCAGATTTCTAAGTTGTACAAAATTGTTCAAAAATAGTGGAGAATGTTAGCTTCTTACACTAACTTCAGAGTCTCAGTGGGAAATTCACTTTCAGACTAAATTGAAACCGGTTTGAAACTTTACAGGTTTTTAAGCTTACAAGTGGCATAAAAGAATCTATATTGTTTATGACACTGTAGGAATTAAGCCTCTGAGAATTCTCCTGTTTCCTGACTTCTGAAAGTGCAAGATATTAAATCCTTGATGGGCGAATGTGATGGTTAAGATCTTTTCCTGTAACTGAAGGACATTTATGTAGGAGTGGGAAAAAATCTGAACATGAAGACTAAAGCCCAGGTACTTAAACTCACTTTGCTTTAAGTAGCTCGTACATGATCAGGAAGTTTTAATAGCAATTGAACACTGAAAGGAAATTTGAAGTAGTTCACATTTGCCAATGTGGTGGAGCACCTTTATTAGCTTCTCTTTCATTTTCCCATTTTGTTCGTAAGGCCTTGAAATGAAGTAAACCATCATCCTTATATCTTTTGCAAAATACCATTTAGATATTTTAATATGTATTAAGAAGTGCTTTTCCTCAGCAGCTGAATGGTCTGTTTCAAAATTATTCTTGCTTCTGTTTCCTTACTGTCAGATCTTCATGACTAAATGCAGTGATACCTCATACAAAGTAGCTGTCTGTCCTATCAACCAGCTAGTTTGTGTGTAAATGATAACGTTAAGTATGTCTGAGTTTGAGATGTGTGAAGCATTTAGTATGAGACCTATGAAAATCTATTTTGTTAAAAAAAAAGTTCTAGTTTTAGATAAAACAGAAAAACAACCAAATAAACAGAAAATTAAAAAAAAGAAAAAATCTAGAAAACAAATTCCCAGAAAGAAATTCAGAAACAGACTAAAAAAAAAAAAAAAGGGAAGAAAAAATAGCAAAACTTTATTTCCCAAATATAAAACTATTTTGCCTCTCTATTTTCCAACTAATGTGTCAGACTTTTTATTTTTTCATTGTCAGTTCTTCATTTTCTAAAAATTAGTGTTAGTCAAGAAAAAATGGAGTAGAGAACAGGGAAAAATTTGGGTAGCAAGAGATGGTGAAACATCTAAAATATTGATTCATGTCTCCTACGTTAGCTGTAAGTGGAGACAGAGACTGTTTTTTCTAGTGTATCATCATCCATTAGAACACCTTACATTTTCCATCGATAGCAGCAGCAGCCTGGCTGGTTAAGGCATAGACGAAACAGGACAGTCTTCTCTAGTGTTTGCTGTTTGTTTCTCTAGACATCCTGATTTATACCAATCATCTGTACTTTGTGGATATTAATTTAATTCCAGTACGTCTTTGGAAGCAGAAAAATTATACGAACCTGATAAAGTCTCAGTACTTCAGTCATTCCAGGACACTCAATGGACTCATATCAAACGCCTTTATCTTGTCACATACAATTTTTCCAATATTAAAACAAGAGGTCTCATGCATGTACACCTTCAGTATCAGGTATTGCAGCTCAGGTATGATAGGCAATGCATCCTGAGTACTTTCTGAAACAGATTAAACCTTGGAGAAACTTAAATATATTTTAAAAATTTCCAAGACCCAAAGAAATGTTCATTATAGCACAGAGGAAGCTGAAGCTCTTATCACCATATGCCCCAGGATGCCCCTGTTCCGGAGAACATTGGGAAGGTCACTTCAAGCACAAATAAGGTAATTTTTATTCTGTCTGCAGCTTTGATCAGAGTTGTTCAAAACTGCAAAATCACAAAGTAAATAAGTAATAAATAAATAAAGTGGGATACATTACAGAGAATGTTTATCATGGAAACCATCATGGTCATGTATCATGATGGAGAGCAGAGCATCCTGTTCAGTATGTATGGCAAGACAGCAAAAGCTTGTAGGAGAGGTACCAGGTACCAAGCTTGGGATTAACCAAAATTGTATGCAAAGTAGTCAAGGATGTGCAATGTGCTACAGAAGGTTTATTGCTTCCAATGCTTAAACATATTTTTTAAGAATTTTCTCTCATATTATTTTCAGTAACTTTCTTCTTCTTTTTTTTTTTTTTTAATAGAGAAGAGAAAATATTCCTACTAAATCACAATTTGGTATTCAGAGATCCTAGCTGTATCCTGCTTTTTCCCTATAACATGATATAATATATATTTAAACTACATGTATTAATTCAATGACCAGTGTAAACTACTGGCATTGCTGTGAGTAAATGAAGAATTCTAATCTAGTAGTATTTCATAGATGTTATTTGCATGTAATTTTAAACATAAGATACAGAAGAGTAGTCAATCTTGCAAACAAGATTGAGACAAATGCATTTTTTTTTCCAGAAAGATCATCTTGAGCTCTCATAAAACTAATAGATAGGGATGATAGAAAGGTTGCATACAATTTTATTAAAAATCTGGAGTGAAACAAACTTGAAATGTTTCACCTGTACTTTGTCACTTTTACTACAAGTTCTTTTTCTTTCTCACTGCTAAAATCAATGACAGAAAGAGAGAAAATGAAGGAAAACGAAATAATGTACTTCAGGTAAGAAAATGAAAAAAAATATTCACACAAGAAACATGACAACTATTTGTGCCTCATTTCTTTACAATTCATATCTGTGAAATAATTACTTTAATATTACTTTTAATCAAAGCTGAGAAATTTAGCTTTTAGGAAAAATATTTCTTAATTTCCTTCATGGTGTTAGAAGTCCAATGACATTGTAGTTAATAATTTGAAAACTGAAGTTATACAAGATTGTACTGTTTTTGGCTTGGATAGACTTAATTTTATTCCAAGTAGCTGGAACAGTGCTATGCCTTAGATTTGGGACCAGAACCAGAGCTGGTAACACACCCAAGTTTTAGGTGTTGCTGGGCAGCGTTTATGTAGCGTTAAAGACTTTTCTTCTTCCTGTGCTGCCCTGTCAGTGAGTAGGCTGGTGGTGCACAAGAAGTTGGGAGGGGATACATTTGGGACCTGATATCCCAATTGACCAAAGGGATATTCCATACCATATCATGTGTAATAAAAGCTGGGGAAAGAAGGAGAAAGGATGTATGTTTGGAGTGATGCCATTTGTTTTCCCAAACAATCATTGCATATCATGGTACCTTGTTTTACTGGAAAGGGCTGAAGACCTGCCGGCTAATGTGAAGCAGTGAATAAATTCCTTATTTCACTTTGCTTACACATGTAGCTTTTGCTTTACTTACTAAACTGTCCTTATCTTAACTTGTGATTTTTTCACTTGCATCCTTCTGATTCTCTTACTCATCCCACTATGAGGATGATGAGCAAGTGGCCATGTGACGCCTAGCTGCCTGCCTGGGTTAACTAACAACACTGATTCCACTTAAGACTTGTAAAATAGAGTAAATTGAGATTTATTTTAGTATCAAATTGAAAAAGCCCCCTTATTTATATAGAATTCATTACTGACTTTTAGTTTGCTCAGGGCATTTTTCTTATTGGCAGTCATTGACAGTGTAAGATAGCAAATGCCTTGAAAAATACAGAACCTAGGACTGCACACATTAATGATTAATTGGTGATAAAAGAATTGTGTAACAATAATTTCATGAAGTTTCTCACAGCTCACAGCATAGGTAGAGCTGTCTTTGAAGTAAGGCTTCATAAGGCTACCACTACAAAAATAACTGGTCAGATTGCTTCAGAATCCACTATACAGAATTGATCACTGATACCTTGTAGTATACTGCTGCATATGCAATTATTATTTCACTGCCATCAAAGAGAATTATATATCTAAGATCTTGTTAATTATATTGATTGGTTATCCAAATTTAAGGTCTTTCTGTTTCAAGTGAACACTGCAGCATAAGGCAAAATTCTGCCATAAATTGACCACATTTAGAAATATTTTTCTTTCCTACTGTATATGCCATATTTTTTCAACTTAACACCATAGAGTTTATGGCCAAGAATTTTATTTCTGTTCTAAATGTTTGTTTGTTTGTTTTTTTAAGATAATGTAATAAGTTTAAACAAAGAAGGAGAAAAAGAGGTAAACATATGGTATAGATGTAAAAATGGATATATGATTATCAAACTGTGCTATTAGTGGCCTGTGCTATACTAAGTGATACATAAGCATTAGATTTCCAGTAGGTAAAGGCATAAGGTCAACTGGGAAGCCTCTTTATTTGTAAAATGATTTGAGATTACAGACGTCTTTTCATTTTGCTTTTAGTTTTGAATAGCAGATAACTCATCCAAACAGATGATGCGAACATTTACTTAGAAGAGAGGAAGTTTAGATCAATCTTCTGTTTTAGAGGAATTCACTTTGATTTCTAACATACTCCAAGTGCATACCCCTTAATCCTTTTACAGCAGTGGAGTATAATCTAGTCTGTCTTTAGAAATTCAGTTCTGAGCCTGGGAAAGTTTCCAAATTAAGTTTAGATGTTAGCTAAACCTTTTGAAAGACATAAGCTTCAACAAAAAACCAACCTACCTACCTTCCTTCCTTCCTTCCTTCCATCTGTCCTCTCTTCCTTGTTTACTTGTAAATCCGGTGATGGATGTTTTAATTCCTGTAAAACACTCGTTTAAAATTATTAGTAGGAAATATTTTTTTTCTTTCTAATAGACATAATTTTATCTTCTTTTTAGTCAGAGAATAGGTACAACATCAGTGTTTGCAATAATACACATTCGAGGCAAGATCTAATTTAAGTAACTGTGTAGAAACTTCTAACATTAAATATACTAAATCTGTTCTAACTTCTCGGTGGTTTGAGTTACAATAGAAGAAAGCAGAAAATTGGTTAAATACACTGAGAAAACTCTAAGTATTTTTTTCTAATAAAGGAGGATTCCCACTAATACATCATATATATTCTGTGGAGGTTTTTGTTTTTTTTTTTTTGTTTTTTGTTTTTTGTTTTTTTAATGGGGAGAAGCAGGAAAGCTTTAATTATAAAGAAGAATCTCTTATTTTCTTTTTGTCTACCTGGAGTCACTTTTGTGACATCAAGATGAGCTGTCTTGACGATGACTGTGATGTCAGAGGACTATGGCTTCAACTGGAGGAATATGACTTCAAACTGGAGAAGTGGAAGATGAATCCTTATGAAGTAAACGTCTGCTTCCATAAAAAATCTTTGTTATCAGAAACAAGAAAAGAAAAAAAGCAAAAGAGATGTGACATATTTAGGTTGATTTCTTTCTCCTAAACAATGTCCTTTAATATTCAAGATATATCTCAAACATGTTGATTTCTACAACCTTATCATGTAACACTTGACCCATTACAGAGTTAATAATTTTTTTAATGGAGTCTTCATACATTCCTGCTGATTATTGTGTCAGGTACAACTTTCATATTCACTATGCCCACATAAATGTCTTCCATATAAGGTCAGTTAGAAAGTAATACCATAGCCATGCTCTGATATCATGATTCATTCCTCCAGTAACTGTGTTGTACAATGCCTAGGGCTATATATGTAATTAAATATCTAACTAGAATGCAGCTCAAGCCGTAACATTGAAACACAAAAATGTAATTTCTCTGTATTTTTAATTGTATCTGCATTAGACTCACATTGTACATTTGGATATAAAAACATTAAATATTCAATCTTAATTAAGCTTAAAATACCTATCCTATAACTATAAATTAATTATACATCATATTGTATCATAATACATGTAATAAAAACAGTTTGTGAAAAAGATTGTATTATAAAACAGTTCATGAGGTGGGGGGAACCCAGTCCAACCCAACCAACAAAAAAAAGGAACAAATGAGAAGAAACCCAGAGCAAACTTCATTACCTCAACAGTGTAGTGCCTATACAGCTCTTTCCCTGCTTTTAATACCATGACAAAATATGCATAATTTTCAATACAAGATTTACATCATCTCTGAACTACTTTGGATGAAAATTAAATTCAAATAACATGTGTCATAAACAAAAATTTCCAAATCAACTAGCTCTTCTCTTCATGAAACTTGAAATCTCATCCCCAACCTCAAATGTAACACCAGAGTAACCTAGGGAAAGAACTAATTTCACAAATAAGTAAGTTGGTAGCTATGGCAGGTTTGACCTTGGTTGGCTGGCCAACCTTCACTTAGTTGCTGTCTCAGTCACTATCCTTAAGAGGACAGGGAGATAAAAATAAGATGGAAAAGCTCGTAAGTCAAGATAAGGACAGGAAGATCACACAGTGATTGTCATTACGGACAAAACAGACTCAACTTGGAAAAGAGCAATATCATTTATTGTTAATTAAAAATAGAGTAAGATGGTGAGAAACAAAGATAAAAATAAAACCACTTTCCCCTGTCCCCATCCCCTTTTTCCAAGTCTCAGTTTCACTTGCTCATTCCAAACTTCTCTACTTCCTCCCACCCTTCATGTTGTGCAAAAGGGAGGGTGGTTGTGGTCAAAACAGTTTGTCTCTGCTTCTCCTTCCTCTTCACACTCTTCCCCTGCTCCAGTGTAGGATTCCTCCCATAGGAGAGAGTCCTTCACAAACTTCTCCAACAGACAGGCTTCCCACAGGCTGCAGTTCAAGAATTGCTCCAGCATGGGTCCTTACCAGTGCTTCAAGACTGGTACAGTCCTTCAGGAACAGACTGACTCCCCCTCCCCACCATGGAGTTACAGATCCTGCCAGAAAACCTGCTTTTGCATGGGCTCCTCTCCATGAGCATGGTCTAGGCTAGAACCCTGCTCTGGTGTGTGCTCTCCATGGACTGCATCTTACTTCAGGATGTTTCCATCTTCTCCAGTGTGGAGTCCTCCACAGGATGCAGTGTGGGTATCTGCTCCACTATGGTACTCTCATGGGTTTCACGGGGACAACCTGCTTTGTCATAGTCTTCTGCATGGACTGCAAGTGAAATTCTGATCTGGCACATGGAACATCTCCTCCCCAAGCTTCTTCTGTGACTGTGGTGTCTGCAGGATTGTTTCAAATTCTTTATCATTCCTCTCTCTCACAGCTGTTGTGTAGTATATTTTTCTCTTTCTTAAATACATTTTATGGAAGGCAGTACTATTTTGGGGCTGAGGTGCTGAACTGTGTCCCATGGTGGATCTACTGGAGTCATCTGGAACCAATTGTGTCTAGCACAGGACAGCCCCTGGCCTCTTCTCACAGAGGCCAACCCTGTAGCCCCACACTGACAAAGCCTTTTAAAGTAAATCCAACACAGTAGCTTACCTGCTGAGACAAGAGAATATAGTGAAATTTCTTGGCAGTATAAAAATAACTTTTTAGTTTCTTGTTTAATGTTTATTGCTCTGAAATATTTCTATTCTTTAGTTTTTTGGAGGAGAGGAGGTTGGAGGATGTTTTCGTGCTACAAATAAAATTAGAAAGATTCACCATTTCCCCATGTGAGATGTGAACTCCTCTGTGTTACTTTGAAAAGTGTTTTTAATCTCCCTTGCTGATCTGAACATTCTAATTATGATAGCTTTGAGCGTGACAGTGTGTTTTTCATAAGACTGACATCTATGGGATGAAAATAGTGAGATGTAAGGAGTTCAGATTAGAAAATGATGCAAAAATGACTTGGCTCATCAAGAGTTCTATGTGTGAAAATCATTAATAAAAGGAACAGTTATATCCAACAGGCAGAGGTAACACACTTTGGCAGTATCTGAGATATGAAAAGAAAGGAAAAGCAAAGATGAAAATGGTGTTGAAAAGAATCTGAGAATGATGCTGTTTGAATAATTAAATGTTTTGATTCACTTCCAAAACTGAAAGATGAGGCAAGAAAATTATAATCTAGGTCTGTGTATGTAAGACAGTAAAGCATATGGTAAAGGTCCTCTTCATTGCAACACATCGACTGATTATATCACTTTGGGTTCAGTAATGTTAAAAAGCAAGTTAAAAAAACATTAGTCCCAAGTCAAATGAAACTTTCGTTCCTGACTTCAGAATAAAAGGAAAGGAAAGAATAGGTGCAAAGAAGATGGAGCCAGGGCTCTTTTCACAGGGCTGCAGTGAAAAGACTAGAGGCAATAGGCGCAAATTGAAAGACAGGAGTTTCCCTCTGAATATCAGGAAACTCTTTTTTTTTTACTATCAGAATGACTGAGCACTGAGACAGGTTGGAGATCCTGGAAGTCTTCTAAAGCTGTGTCAACATCGTGCAGGGCAACTTACTACTAGTGAACATGCTTAAGCAGGAAGTTGGAGAAGATGACCTCCAGAGGTCCCCTCCAGTCTCAACCACAGACTGTGATTCTGTGATTGCTGTCCTTGTCCAGACTCCCCCAGGACTGTCTTCATCCTGCCCATGACCCTGTTTCAATCCCCCAAGTTTAGCATTCCCTGTTCCAGCAATGTCACCATAGGGCAGGTCTTCAGCTCCCCACAGCCCTGCTCTGACCAGCCATGGGCCCTCCAAGCAGGGCCCACCTGTATGTACACATCCCAGCCTGGCAGCATACCATCTCCATCCCTAGGGAGGTGCCCAAAACCCAAGTATGAAGCTGCCTCAGTGACCTTTGGCTAACCTGCTGGCCCAGTGGGATGGACCCTAGATTCAAGGCCCTGCCCTGGCCCCAGGGAGGCACCAGCCCATGATGTGAGTGACAACTCATGGCACTGACATTTCTTTTCACTAACTGAAAAATTAAAAAAAATAGTACTTGTGCATCATACTTTGCAATCCATACAGCTTTTGGTCAAATATTTTTGTTTGTTTCACTGTGTAATCTAATACATGCACTGAAAACTCCAGCTTCAAAGAGGAAAAATGAAATTATTCCCTTGTATGCTATAGGAGACAAATGAGTATGCTAGCAGTGCAAATCTAAGAGATAATTTTTCGTCAATAACTGCAAACAAATGGTTTCTTTCATTTCAAGTCAGATATAATCTGTGTTCCCACAGCAAGAATGAGGGTAATCAAGAAATATTTTCTAAGTTATTATCAAGCAAAAAACAGTGCCGTGATAAACATTTAATAAGACAGAACACAGAACTCTCTGAATTTCATGAGGATGCCAGTAATTTTAATTGTAACATTCCAAAATGTGTGACCCGGACACAGCCCTCTCATCTACCCAGGATCTCTGTGGGAATATCAAGCTGAGCACAGGAGTGCTAAACAAAAAGTACTATTGTGGGGCCAACAAGCTTCTACAGAAAGGTTATTGTGTTCATAGTAGTCAAAGAGCAGCATTTCTCACAGATGTTGAATTTTGTCCAAACTATCACTTTTCCTATAATGAGCTATGGAAAATTATCTCAGATAATTTGTGATGTATCTGCTTGAGCTGAAATAAGTAATTTGTGGTATCCTTACTACTCAGTGGATAATTATAATGAAGTTGCGTAATGATGAATTGTATCCAATCCTTGCTGCCCAAGGAGACAAGTGTCAACATTATCTAAACTGATTTACACTTAGTTGTGTAATGTAAACTGAACAAACTCAGAGTGGTGAGGTTCCTCCTTCAGAGTTCACAGACTTAGCCTGGAAAATTTTCAGGTCAGCACAAAAAAAATTGTTTCTTGACTCATTGCTTTGTTCTCATATGTGATTGCTTCATCTGATTACCTCATAACACTATCTTATCTTGCTTGCACATCCATGCGATGTTAATGGTTTTTAAATGACCAAAACTTTTATTTTAGTCATGCTTTACTTAAAAGGTCATTTTCAGTGTTTTATGGTTTCTTCTGTTCTCTGTTATTTGTCGTTTTCTCTCAGAAACCTACATCAGTATTTCCAAAAAATACCAGTATTTTTATACCAAAATTATTGATCTCAGCCTTGCAAACCTTGTTTAAACAATATGGTAACTTTGGAGAACCCAGTAGATTCAAAGTTTTGGGGTTAAAAAAAAAGTATAAAACCAACCAATACAGTTCCAGTTTTGTGCATGGAAATTTCTCTGTAATTGCAACGTAGATGTCAAACTTTTATAAGCTTTATAAGACTGCTAATTAAGCATTATTCATGTGGTTGTTAGGTCTCTTTAGAAGTCTTTTGTTTTAGACTTAATTATCTTATTCTTCTAAATCATAGAAAGCAGACCAAGGTTAGTGAAAATTATAATTTTAACTCTTACTTCTTTGCAACACATTTGGCAGTTAGGTATGCACTTTTAACCCTGAAATTTTAATTAACCTTTTTTGCCTTAGTTTGGTTATAACCTCCTAGTCCTCAATGGCCACTGTGTCACTGTCAGGAAATTCCTCAGGATCGTTTATGTCTTACCTGACTGACACCATGGATCCATGAATTGCAGATCAGATGGGATATCTAGACGGTTATCTCAGAGATCACATAGCACCACATAAAGCCCCTTCTAACAGCTCTCCAGTGTGAAATGAAACTTTCATATCACACAACCCAGCTGCATAGCCCTTGTCAGAGGTCCAGCTAGCTGTTGCTCTTCAGTATTCACACCCATGCAACTGCAGCAGTCATTCATGAAAAGCTGAAATCTCTGACTTTGGGGATGGAAAAAATGGACAACATCTCACCATACTGAAATAAATAGTCTTGAGGCTTTCCACAGGATGGAAAGCCTCCCTACCACAAGAAGGACATTGAGGTGCTGGAGTGGGTCCAGAGAAGGGCAACAAAGCTGGTGAAGGGTCTGGAGCA
>JAOQGH010000001.1:158199029-158216366 GCA_025769975.1 Gallinago jamesoni
TTTGTTTTTTTTTATTGGTTGGACTAGATGATCTTAAAAGGTCCCTTCCAACCTAGGTGATTCTGTGATTCTGTGATGAACAGTGCCCTACCTTGTGGTCAGTTAGCCTTCTCACATAGCCAAATGCTCTCTCACTCGCCCTCCTCAGCAGGAAGGTGGAGAAAATTGGATGAGGAAGCTTGTGGATAAAGATAAAGAAATCACTTAGCAATTATTATCGCAGGCAAAACAGATTCTACTTGGAGTAAATTAATTTTTTTTTTTTTCATTTAAAATTTATTTGGCTACTGAGAAACAAAGACAGAACAAGTCTAGTTAGTATCTCAGACTTATGCCTCCTTCTATGACTCCCACTGCCCACAATCCAGTAAACCAGAACCAGCTCAGCTAAACAGTCACTATTCCTGCTTGTAAGTCAATGTCAGGAGAAAGAAGTTCTCCTTCAAGAGGTTCTCCAGAGAGAAGTATTCACAGCAAGGGCAGTTTACCAAGAAAGAGCAGCTCCTTTCGTTCCTAGAAGAAATAAAATCCTGATAGTAATTGCTGGTGGTTCCTAAGGGGAGGAGATAACCCAAAAAGATATTAGATATTCCTTCTGTAGTTGGAGAAAGATCCTAACAGCTACCTGATGTTAAATAAGCAAGTCTGTATCAACAATCTCTGAACATTTACTACAGTTTTAAAACTATCTCCTTAGAAATAAATTGTCTTGTATTTATACATATATGCATTATGCAATTGGATTTTTACTGTGGAGCAGGGAAAAGGTAGACCCATGGAAAAGTCATATTGCAATGTTTACAAGAAAGTTCTTGGTTTTTACCTGAAATATAAACTTAATACACTTTGAGATGCTTTAGCAACCTATTTTCCTTTCATATAAGCACATACACAACACTCATTTGCTGGTCTCAGAAGTATACCATGTTGTTTGAAATGGTCAATATTTGATTTTAAGATGAAGCCTAAAGATGGTTATTCTTACTGGAACAAGACCTTCAATGCATGAAGATACATTACTCTAATGGTACTACAAGGTTTTAACACTTTATAGTCTATAGCAAAAAGTTGAGTTTAAAAAAAATAATTTAGGAATTTTAATATCTCTTAAACAAACTAAGGAGTCTCATGTGTTACAAACATTTAAAGAATTCTACATCATCTTGGAGCTTTTTGAAATTTGAACCCATAGAAACAATTTATATCCTTTATATCTACACACATACATAGTAGCACTAGTTCAAAAAGAGTTAATTTTATTGATTGTATGGAAAATATTCAAAGTTCGTATTTAAAAAGGAAAAAAAATCATAAGCATTAGTGATACTGTTTGGTGATAACACTTGAGTTCTGTATATTTGCAGAGGCACTTCATAGTTTGCCATTTATAACAGTTGTTTTAGCTGACCTAATTTTAGCATACTAAGGTAATTCCTTGATAACATGCTGTATCATGCAGACATGCTGTCCTTGCAGTTGTTGACTGTATTTAAAGGGAGGAAAACAGCTCTCAAGAAAGCAACCCTTCAGTAATATTGAGACTTATGTATCTTTTTAAACAACCATTGCTGAAATTTGAAACAGCTCATACCGCAGTTGTTAGGAAGGACAGGTAGCTTAACTAAAATTCCACAGAAAACTGAGTTTAATTTTATAATACGGCAGATTCTCTTACAGTCAATTTACTGGCTCCAAAAATGAGTATTCTACAGTTCAACTGTCTCTGTGAACTATTTTTTATCACTGAAACAAACTGAGACTTAAATTGCATCCTTCCATCTCCAACAGCTTACAAATACAATTATGTGGGATATTTAAAGACTTTTGCAGCATGCTCAACTTACAGCAAAATGAATGTTCCAAAAAAATTTTGTCTAAGGACAAGACATACTGTATAACTCTGAGCTCTTCTCTCTGCATGGAAAAGCATAAAGTGTTTTCAGAACATTAATAGAAATATTCTGTAAAACATATATTCACAGAGCAACAAACCCAAGCCAGACAAAAGCAGAGGATTACATTTATTTCCCAGCTCCCTGTTTCATCCTGGTAGATATAAATAATGACTTCGGTCTGCTGCAACTTAAGTGTCTGAAAGAGAGACAACTAACCATGAAGTGCCCATAATGCAGGAGTTATTTCACTCATTAGCATCTGGAAATATCACAATGGTTTGTAAGCACTGCCTTTACCAAAAGAACGGTAGATCATGAGTTGAATTTTTGCTTTAAGAAGATCTAACTTGCTTTTTTTTTTCCTTTTTTAAGGAATCTGGACTTTTCCATCTCTGAGGTTTATTACAAATATTTCTCAGGTTTTGAACACGTCGTAAGTTTTTTGTTTTGTTTTGTTTTGTTTTTTCTTGGAAAGAAATAAAAATATTTACATGCTTTGAAGGTAAGATGGGGTCTCTATGGATGAAAATGCAAATGCCTGAAGGATCCCATGCATATTAATAGCATTGTTTGACTAAAGAACAATTGTTTGATATTTTTAGGTAGATTTTTAGGGAATAAAATAATGGAAAAAAAAAGAAATATCACCCCATGGCCCCCAGGGCAGGGAGCAGGAAAGCCTTTTATCTTTTTTTTCAGGCCATCAGTCTAAATAAGAGTCAGAGCACTGTCAAGATATTTTTGTCAGAAATTAAGAACTGTAAACCAGAACAAAGAATTTTACTACATTTAGATGGAAGTTTACTTATGCACATATCTGTATTTCTATTTCTGTCTTCTCCTATACTAAATATTTATTCAAGAGGTCTAAGAAGATGATCTAAGTGATAGTGTTTTGATAGTCTAAGTGTTTTGAAGACAAAACAGGCAGTTTCATCAATGTTTTAGTACATAGATAGAAGGTAGATAGAAGTAGATAGAAGCAAAAATGGTAACTAACCCCATGATTAGTGCATTTTTGCTTGCATTTTGCATTATCCTATTCTTTTTTTTTTTTTTTTCTGGAGCATGCAATAGTTCAGCAGTAGAATTATGACAATGAGAGACTATGAATTTACCATCAATGTGCCAGGCAGAGATTCACTTGGTCAAATATGTATCCAGGATCCCTTGAAATGCTCTTATAATTTCCTTCCGAGCCTTCTGTTGACGCTCCATAATGACATGGGTGTCCTGTAGGCCCTATCTCATGTCTGCCAACCACATGTGCATATCTCGAATCCTTTAAGGCGTGTGATGTGATCAAATACAACCAGATGACTATGTTTAGGCAAGTAATTCCCACACTTATTTTCTTGGTGTAGTCCTAACTTGAATCTGCTGTCAATGGAAATATAATAGTGCAGACAAAGTATTTAATGAATATGAATCATCTATTTTGTCACAAATTATCATGTCTGTATTAGTTACCACAAAGATTTTGACCAGGTTTCTTCTTCATTTTTGAAATTGTAAACAAACATTACCCTGAGAAACAAAAAACAAATAAAAATTCTCAAACTGCATCACACAAAAAAGGCGTAAAAGTGTGCAACACCCCAGTAAAAATGGCATCTGCATTAAAAAAAAACAATTCCAACTAATCTGAAGGCTATTTTATGTACATATGATTAAAGAGCAGAGAAATTATCTTTACCAACACTCAAAATTTTAAATTCAAAAGCAAAATAACTGACATGCAAATCATTAGATTGAAGCAGTAATGCTGACAGTTTATTCAAAAGCATTTTTTTTTTAACTGAGACAAGACACTGAATAACAATATTATAATATCAAAGTATTTAAGTTACCATTTGAAGAGATCATACTTTCAATTTGAATTGTACTCCCACCTACTATAATGCTGAATTTAAGGATTTCAAAACATTTCCAATAAAAAGTTACCAAAAAACCTCTGCTATCATAAAGGAAAAGAAAAAAAAGCATTTATGGGAAAAAAAGTTAGCTCTCAGCTAAAATTAGGTGTGTGAATTACATAAGCCACAAGAAATTTTTCTTCAAAAAGATCTAATTTATATTATCTCATTAATTTGTAGTTAAAGGAAAAATGAACTTTTTTTTTTTCTGCAGTAAAGACACCCCTTTATACAGTTTTCTCTAGCTACCTTACAAATGTTGGAATTCAGCATCCTCAAATAGTCAGGGGAAAGCAATTTTACTGAGTTGGATTGGTAATGTGCTGTTCTATGGGTATTCCCAGATTTTAGGATTCCAATCTAACGTTGGAATTTTGAGGTTTATATCCCACATTCAAATTTTCCACAGAAGAAGCTACACAGGTGACAGTAAGTAATTAACAGTATCAGTCCTGTACAAATAAATAGCTATGGCTTTTTTCACCTAATAATATTCTACCACATCTCCCCTTCTTTCAGTATGTGTTTAGAACCATTTTGCAAACAAGGAAGCTGGGGCATAGTTACTAACTGCAATGTGAATCTGAATATTTACAATGCAGAATATATTCCTAAAAGGTAAACATGTCAAAGAAATACTGTTTCTGCTGATATAATTGCGCTTCTGGCCCTAACAGTGCTATGTCAGTAGTGTACCATGTCACATAAAAAGGAAATACTGCTGAATGAAAAGAAAGAAATGTGTTCTGAGCATGAATATGAACCCACCCTGTGGTATCACTTGATTTATTTTTTTTCCTTAAAGAATTTCTTGTTTTCTTGACTGGAAAGAAAGTGTGTTATAGGTAAAAAAGAAATAAAACCTGGCATTCATTTATTAAGGAAAAAAAAAACAACCCAGGAGTATTTTTTTGTTGTTGTTGTTGTCTCATTTTATTAATTAAACCTTTACATATTTACTATTTAAAAAAAATAACAAAAGGTAAATGTTCACATGCACGATTTTTCTACTCTTGCTCTTTTTTAATTCCTTTTGTTGGTCATGGACCCCTTGCACTATGCAAGTTATTTTAAATATAGGAACAAAAACAATAGATGTATTTTTTGAAGTCAATTCCATCAGAGACATTTTGTGGCCAGAGGAGTAAATGAAAGGAAGGCAGAAAAATCACTTATTTGAGAGACACAGAACTGTTTGTCTTCCTTTGTTTGCAATTCTTTCTGCAGCTAAGAGGAACTCAGGTCTGAGCTGTAGTATATGATGCAAATACCTCTTCAGCTAGAGAGATTTGCTGTTGCTGAATAAACAGAGTCTATATCCTTTCAAGTACTGTAACTGGAAATCATCATTTTGTGCTTCTACCCCCGATGATCCTTTCATGTTTGTTTAGTTACTTTTCCCTTCCTCTTTGATTTTTCTTCCAATTTAGCACACTTTTATCCTACAGTATATCTAGGAAATATTGATGAATGTTACAGTGTGTATTAAAATTAACATAACAGAAATGCCTTTTTATTTCTGTGTTTATATGTTTTTATCTTTCAGTAGGTAGGATCTTAACACAAATGAGACAGTCTTCACTGCAGCAAACAATTTCTATATTAAGCTGAATCTTTTGATTTCTCCTAAAATGTAGTACTTAACATTTTATGTATCTAAATCAGTAGACTTCTTCCAATTAGTGATAAACACCATCTTAGAGCACTGAAAGGATTTAACTTCTTGTAATATTATTAAGGAATTCTTTTCTATTGTCCACTGAGATTTACAGATGTAACTAAGGAATAAAGGTGATGAGATGAAGTTAAACAGTTCTCCACGGACCACCGTGATGTGCGCTGTACATCACACCTCAGAAGCCTCTTAGCAGGCATTTTCAGAATAATTACATCCATAATACCAATGTTAAATATTTTAGCAATAGAGTAAGAATCTACTTCTGCTTCTGTAATTTCACCTCAGAAAGGAAGACATCATGTTTACAATTTTAATTTCTCAGAAACAAGACCTTGCACTGCAAGGTGAACATTCCCTATTTATCTATAACATATGTTCCATGAACAGCCTCATAGATATATACCCTGTATTTGAAAGAACCCCTAATTCTGCTGAAAACAAAGTATATTATTTTGAATGGGGCCATAATTTCAGCCAATTATAACTGAAATACACCTGCTTAAAATTTGTGCCGAGTAATAAAAATGATTCAGAACTGACAAATCTAATTTACAGATGGTGGAGCATGCCTAAATTTACATACAACAGGCTCTGGGTATTTGAAGTTTTTATAATAAGATAGGAACATATGTTTTTAATTGAAATGTGAAGAACAGAATCACCTGTTTTTAACATCAGCCAGCCCTTCCTGTTTAATATTAGACAATTCAGAAACTGGTTCAAAACCGCTCCCAACAGCAATTAACTTCCTCCTACACAGTTAAATATTTCTTAGGTTATCTGCAATCCACACACCTGGAAAAAGGCCAACGCAACATCTTTTCTTATAAAGTATATTTTAAAATAAGAAATACCTCTAGCAGTGACATTCACAGGGATTTATTTTAAACTTCCTATTGATGTCTACTAACAGAAGTCAAATGACTTCTTCACTGTATTTAAACCAATAATAAATACCAGTCAAAAAGAAAAAAAAAAGTTGGACTGACTTTTGATCTTTTTGCCAAGAGGAAAATTAAACCTAGTAGTAAGTACATATATTTCTACTCAATACATTTCAGGACAGGAATCTTAGCTCAATTGAAGTTAAGACTTATATCAAAAAACTTCTGTCCATATAAATGAAGGTGGCATAAAGAAAAGAAGGTTCCACCCTCCATGGCCATTCCTGTGCCACATGACTGAAAACATACATGCTGCACTTCATAGCACTAATAGCTTATTTCATTTTAATGGCAATTTTGGCCTGTTACAATTTTCAGACATTAATCCAACCAGGAACATATGTTCTCTATACCTACCTGGAAGAAGAATTAATGCCATTTGTTGGGTGTTTTAAAATACACAGTGACATACCCTCCACCACATATGTGAAGCAGGTAAGGCCCTTTGCTCTCTGGGGACTGTGTTTAAGATTTGCTTAAATTTTTAATACTTACATGGGGTGCAAATCAAACAGATTTTGAAATACACCACAAAGATGCTCTGTGTGTTTCATGCCCAGAGTTAGAATTAAAAAATCTATATTTTTAAAATAATTTTGTTACACATAAATGGAAGTCATGTTTCCAATACCATGTGTTCTAAAGTTTAAAAAAAAATCTCTCACACAATATAGAGCATTCTTGAAACAATAATCCAAACCTAAAGAATGTGATTGATACAAGTAAATACATGAAACCTAAGCAGTAATGTAAACATATCAATATAAATGTATAAACATATCATTTAACATATATAGATATATCATCAAAATTTTATGTTTTGTGTCATGACTCAGCTCAATCACACATTCTTCAGGTATAGATTATTACATATAACATTATATGTAATATCATTTGGCCTGTAAATATATATAATATATATTTATATTATATATAAAAGATATATAATTATTTTACATTTAATTTTTTCCACAAATAATTATCTTTTTAAGGGCTAACCTATTTTTGTTCTCCATAAGATTAAAGATTTATATTTGATAAAGAAATTAAATAAGTGGTGAAAATATTTTTGGGAAAAAAAGTAACAAAATAAATCATATCAGTTTCAAAATTATTTTCTTTCCTTTTTAAGAATAAAAATTAAAATTAGGGGCAAAAAAGAAGCAACAGAAATGAAGGCACAAGGGGCAGAACAGAGACTGCAAAATCGGTGCCAAAATAAGCGCACGGTTTCAGAAGGTGAAATAAGCCTTCTCTCTGACTCATCCAACTAGATTTTTCAAAGAGCTTTTGCAATAGTCTTTATCCATTTATTCTCTTATTCATAGTGAAAGTGTTACTAGATTCACTCTGAGGACTTGACTTATAAACACTTCTTTCTATATTACATCAGATATCAGGATTGTCATCATATACTAAATGAATCAATCTTCAAAAAGCTGTTGCTCTTTCTAACCTTTACCCAGAAACTCAGTGGAAATCAGACACATGGCTTTTGGTCTGTCCTAGGCTTGTAGATATCAGAGTGAATTTCATGGTCACAAGCTGAAAGTAACTGCAGGTCAAGATCAGTTTGAACACAGACACCTTCTACTAAAGCTCAAAGAGTTACATGAGTCCACATAGGAACTACCTTCAGCTTCCCTTGCAGGTATAGATAGCTCCCTGCTCAACCTGTTGGTTGCTTCCTATGCCAATTTATGGAATGTAACTATTCCCAGGCAGTGTGTTGAAATCATATATGCCCATTTGAAGCTTGTTCTGCTGGAGAGAAAAAAAGGTACTGGCAGCTTGTTCTTTCAGGGCATAAACCCTGCAGCTTCTAGCTCCCTTCTGATAGGGGCTTAATCCTTCTGCCTATTTAGTCATGATGTAATTGCTAGCCCAGTCATACAATGTTGCTATTGCTAGTAACAGGCCATAAATTTTCTGCTACATGTTAAAGGCCTGAGGGCTGAGGCTTGCCAAGACTTCTCTGTCTGAATTTTTCTTTACCTGCCTCAGCTTTGTTTTACCTGGTTTAGCAGTGACAGCCATTTCACTAATTGACCAGGCAGCAATGGCTAATTTTATCCTTGTACAGTACAAGTATAGTTCTATACAGATTTAAAAACAAATAAAAATATCTAGGGAGAATGAGATATCTACAGTTCTAGTGCAGTGATGTAGTGTAAAGAAATACAGGTCTGGTACAGTAACAAAGACTCTGAGAAGTGGAGATGCAGGACATGGGACAGTGGAGCTTATGTGTGGGGTGCTGATAAGAGGTAGGGCATAGGCTTGGCATTGGACATACCACAGCTATGAACAACTCACCCATGGCCAGTTGAAGAAATGCATAGACATAGACAAAACTGGTTTTCAGAGCAAGAAACAGAACAAAAAATAATACTTAACATATATATAAAGGGCAAACAACTTGAATGTAACATGATACTGCAAACCAATGAGGAAAGAGAAAGGTGTAGAAGCTCATTAACAAACACATAAAAATTACCCCAACTGGATACTGGTGGAGAAAGAAAAAGCTATAAACAGCATATTCTTCCCAGCAGAGGATGCCAGAGGATAACAACTTAGAAAAAGGCCAAAGGCCTTTTTCAGCGTTACAAAGGAGGGTAAAAAAGGGAGGAAGCCATAAACAGGAGCATACAGGTAGACAAAACCTGACTGTTGCATTTGTCTTACGAGAATTAAGATTTTAAGGAATGTTAAGATTTCCACTACAGTAACAATAACATTGGGGATTTACTTTTACAGATAACATGTAATTTGCTTCCTCTTTGCCCATAAAAAATAGTTTGAGCATAACGCTAACTTGTTTTTAATTATTCTTTACTGTAAAGAGTTTGTCCCCACAGGGGAAGCCTAGTTTCAAGTTAGTTATTTATGCCCAGATTTGTCTCACTGAACTTCAGGCATGTAGCTAATACATCTCAATAAGTGTATACTCTTATCAAATGCCTGTTATAATCAGTTGAGAGACGTTGGTTTGCCCAGGGCAAATCTGCTCTTACTGACACTGCACAAGCAAAATTATTCACATTATGAAAATTGAAAAGAAGAAACAGCACTGATTCCTAATTTAAACACCTCAAAGAAGTGCCAAGTCAGGCAGAATGAATTTGACCTTGAAATGATAAGCTTTGTTTAAGGATGAATATAGCATCTGCTGCTATTTAAAACCCTTTCTCATTATCAGTCAATAAATCCCTTGGGTAATGTCACAACACAAATGCAATATACGTATATATAACATATATTAAAAAAGACTTTTTTCTTCAAAGGGGAGGCAGAAGTATGAATGGAATAAAAGATCGTGTATTAATGGAATGAATGAAGAACGATATCAGAAATTAATTTCACTGTAAACAAAAAACTCAATGATCTGGGCTGGTTCAAATTAGATGAAGTGGAACTGGAGTTCCACAGCAACAGGCTACGTTGAATCACCATTATTCTACTTAACATACTGAATTGGCCTGCGACCTGCAGATAACAGATAATTCAGAACATAGTCAGTATCCAAAGATCCCAAAATTCAAGTCACAGAGAGCAATCCATCAGGAACCTTAAATTCTTCAGTTTCAACATTACATGCTGTGTTCAACCTCTCCCAGAGCTTCCACACAGGCTGTATTTACCACAGCTGTTTCTTTTGTCTGCAAACTGAAGACCTGAAAAGCTAGGAAAAGGATGTAATCCTCCTTCTTGTTACTTCTGTAATTGCATGTACCAGTGTCACATGAAATATAATGATTTTTCATGGTAAAAACAGTTCAATTGTTATAATAAAATATATAAATTAAAGTATATATAGGCTAATACTCTGTATTTTGCATTCTTAGCCTCCAGAAAAATGCGGGTTAATTAATGCCAGACACTTAGTGCCTTTGTCTACAAACGATAATAAAGAAAATGATTTATCAGAAGAACATGCTCTACCAATGTTTTAATGTATTTACATTTAGATAATTTGAAAATAAAAGCTTTCATGTGCAAATGGAGTTTCTAAATGGTGAATGCTAAAATGAGTTTATTAAACCTGTTGGGTTCATAATTAACATAAAGACAGGGGTTTTTAAAATATAAATCTCTCATTGCACTGCCTTATTTATACATTAAATAGAAAATCCTTACTGCTTAAAGCTTTGCTAGTGCAATTCAATCAAGTAATTGAATACTAGTTAAAATTTTAGATGGAGCATAGCTGTATACAAAAAGGATGGCTTGAATTAATGCTTGCTTATTTACCGCAAACACAATTCTGTATGTCTCAGATTCTGAATAAAAGTAAGACATTTGTTTTTTGGAGGAGAATTATAATTTGATTTGAATTACAAATTCAAATTTTGAGTTACAAATTCAAGTTGGGATAGATATGAGTGGACGCAATAGTCATATTTGAAACAGAGGAATTTTTTCTTAAAAATTCTAAACTCAGTATTTTCCAAAGATTCTTATTCTGTCCTGTCATGTTTCCTGTATCACAGCACTCAAATTTGTTAGACAGAAAAACTGGACTGGTAAAGTCAGAGCTTTTCTAAGGGAAGTTCTGTAATTTTTTCTCCTGTACTGTTGACCAGTATGTAGTTCCTTACTTCCCCACAGCACATGACTTAATACATCTAATGATAGATGTGTAAATTTCTGCTTGAAGGGACTGTGCTGGTTTGGAAATCCTACTGATGTGTTATACATTTATATTTAAATTTCAAAATTCATAAATCAGCCACCCAGTATTTACATTTAAACACATATTTCTTTCTAATTAATCACATTAAAAGTGAAAATGTGTATAAAATAATTTATAGTGTTGGTCAATGCAATTTGTAATATGAAAATAAACAATTTATTTCCAAATATTTTTTTTATTGCATAGATGAATCATAGGGTGAAATTTCTCAACTTTTCTTTCATTTTTCTCTGAGTTATCCAAACCAAAAGAAAATGTAAAATAAATAATTTGTAAAAAAAAAATATGATCAATGCAATCACCTCCATCTGAACCTACATATTAGTTCATGACCAATTATAATTCCACAGATAACCATATACCCAAAATATAAATAACTGGTTACTGAATCACAGAATCACAGAACTGTAAGTGTTGAAAGGGAACTTTGGAGATCATCTAGCCCAATCCCCCTGCCAAAGCAGGTTCACCTAGAGCAGGCTGGACAGGAATGCATGCTGGCAGGTTTTGAATGTCTCCGGAGAAAAAGACTACACCACCTCCCTGGGCCACCTGTTCCAGTGCTCTGTCACCCTCAAAGTAAAGAAGTTTTTTCACACATTCAGATGGAACTTCCTGTGTTCCAACTGATGTCCATTGCCCCTTGTCCTGTCACTGGGCACCACTGAGAAGATTCTGACCCCATCCTCTTGACACCTGCCTTTTAGATATTTATAAGCATTGATGAGATCCCCTCTCAGTCTTCTCTTCTTCAGGCTAAATAGATTGAGGTATCTCAGCTTTTCCTCATAAGAGTGGTACTCCATTCTTTTGATCATCTTTGTGGCCCGCTGCTGGACTCTTTCCAGTAGTTCCCTGTCTTTTTAAACTGTGGGGGCCCAGGACTGGACACTGTACTTCAGGTGTGGCCTCACCAGGGCAGAGTAGAGGGGGAGGATGAGCTGCCTTGACCTGCTGACCATGCTCTTTAGAGTACCCCAGCAGACTCTTTGCCTTCTTGACCACAAAGGCATGTTGCTGGCTCATGGTCAACCTGTTGTCCACCAGAAGTAAAATACTTGACAAAAGAAAATTCTAAAACTAATCTGCTAGCTCAGTGTATTTTTTTTTTTTTTAATGTTTTTAGAAAAAAACATACTATGGCAAATCTCACTAATTGATTTGTATGACATACAAAAGAGATGACTCTTCAAGTTACATGACTCCTATGGCAGTAAGGGACAGATATAAGAAACTGTTGTAAATTATAGACATTTATATATGTAATTATAATCTGAAGAAAGTTTTAATGACCTTAAAAATCAACTTATTAGTGGTTATTCTGAAAAAAGGTTTCTCTAAGTTTCTTCCTGCAACTTAGACATTTTATAACATGTGGTAACACTGAAATCTTTTGCAGCTTAGTTTTACGGGAGTTTTCACAATCCCAACATTTTCAAATTGAAGTGTAGTGTTTCAGCCTTTCGGAGAAGGCATACTGTTAAAGAGCAGAGAACATCCTTTAGCAGAGTTACTGTTCACATATGCATTCCAATATTTCTAGGTTACCTTGCACTGAGCCTATATCTGCTAGAAAGTTACATAAATATTACTGGTATCACAGACACTCCATGATTTCCCTTAGTGATTTTTTTTTATAGCGATTAATTCCCACAACATTAAATGTGTTTCCTATTTTCATTTAATTTCATATGGCTTTGATATTGACCAATGTTGGTTTTGTGCCTTTTTTGAAAGAATAAAAAAGTCTTTAGTATTCTCTTTCTTCAGTATATAAAACTCAACTATGTATGGAGCAGTAGAGAGCAAAAGAGCTCAGTCAGAGACAAAAAATACATTTAATCTATTATTTCCAATAGTTTTCTGTAATTATTATAGAACAATATTTCACAGAACCTCAATTTCAAGATCTATAAGTCTACAGTAGCTTTGCTGGCAGATAGCACAGAGATTAAAGGGAAAGACAGAACAATTATCCATCATATTTTTGTACTTCTACCAAAACATGTAACATTAATTATTTGTCATGTAAAAAACATCACCAACCTCTGGTAACCATGAACCATCAACTCTGTATTTACATGGAGATAAAATTCAAGTGGGTTTCATTTCCAGGTATAAAACTCTACATATTGAGTATTTTGAACTGGTCAAAACCTGAATAAAATCACTGTAAATCTAGAAAACTCTGTGATCTGTAATAATAGGATCCAAATGCCAGTTTTCATTCACCCTGATGCATTCTAAGCTGAGTAATAATATTGTCACATTGAAGCAATTTTCCTATTAGAACTATCTGTCTGCACTATTTCTTGTGAAGCTCACTTTTTTCTTTTGTGACACCTTTCTTTTTAATTTTCTTTCAAGCATAAAGAGCAGTCTACAGTTTGAACATAAAACAATGGTTACAAAAAGGGCATCAGTGGAATAAGACTGGTCATTTTTAAATAGCTGTTCCCTTCCAAAATATGACTGATAAAAATTGCATTAAATATTCCTATAAGCATATGCTTTTAGAAGGATGTTCTGTTTTTTCAAAAGTACAATTTAAACATCAAAAGATGCGAGGAATGTCATGAGGACAAACTGTTAAATTCTTTAACCCACACCATTCTTAAAATTGAACACACAATGAAACAGTTGAATGTCAGTTATAGGGGCACCTTAACAAGTCTCATTTGTGCAGTTTGGTACGTTTTTTGTATTTATCTTTTTTTAAAAAAAATCATGTTTTTTTAAAATAATGCTGGATATGTCTTTGAAGCTTGGCACACTGAACAAAAAACAACTCAACACTCTGACATGTGGAATTTCCACTTGTAACATCAATCAGTCTTGCTACAAATCTTAATTGTTATGTTATGTTTGCACTTCCCTCCCCTCCCACCTCCCCAGGTTGAGTATTAGATATTAGAGGTAAATTGAAAGGCTTTTCCATTACTATAACAAGAGCATTGGCTAAATTCATCCACTCTATGTTCTATAATATGTTTTTAATGATGTGAACAGATAATGTTTGCATGTTTGTGAAAGTATGAAAATTAAATTAGACCTCAAATATTTTGGGTGTTATATGAATCACTTTCTTGAAATAACAGCCTATTAAAGTAATTCTTCTTAAAGTAGGTATTCTATACAGTAAGCAAAGATTAATATGGTGGAATACATCCAGAGAAAGATATGAATTTGGACTAAAGTTAGAAAGACAGGATCTTCACAAGATAAAGAGTTATGTTCATGTATCATATTTTGAAGTTATTAAAGTTAGATTTTAAGAGCAAACTATATATGATGACAGGAAGCTATGTAAACATAGGAAGGAATGTGATATTCATGAACTATTAACTCAGTTAATAAAGCCTAAGCCATTCTGCTACCTTGTTTTTGCTATGCTAAACTACTAAAAGACAACTCAAGAATATTTGTGGACTCTCACCACCCTTCTTGATTGTAGTTTTAATATCCTCAACTGATGTTTGGAAAAGACAACCCCATAAAAGACTTGATCAAATTCAAAAGAAGACAAAAGATGAACCTCAGAACTGTTTAGTTCTTTCTCATCATGTGAAACTAGAGGCATTCAAAGACAGTCAGGAGAACTGCAAGTCCAGTATTTCTTTCTAGATAATATCTGTACACGCGTTTTTTCTTTAAATTATTTTGCTGTTCTTGTTATGACCACAGCCCGTCTCAACATCAGAGCATGGACTCTGGTCCTATCTACCGCTTAATCATCAAAGAGCTATAATCATCTGTAATATATTTTTTTACCTCTGATTTTTTAATTAAAAAATACTTACCTATAATGGTAAGTATTAAAAAAAACAAACCGCACCATACAATAACCCCTTCTGGTGTTGATTCCTTTTTTTATTATAATGTACATATTACTAATAATTTCAGTGCTTTATTTTACTTCACAGTAAGACCATGAATTCAACAGTTTTAAAGAAAACCAGAGATTGTTACACACCTACACTGAACAGAAGCAAGGGTCCATATAAGAAAAGATCATAACCATGATCTCCCTATGGGAGAGGGATGGTTGTTTATTTCATTTTATATTTATTTTCTATTTTTAACTATTTCTTTCCATAATCCAGAGTGGTAAGTTAACTAGATGAAATGCTCATAAAAATACAACAAATATAATGCTATTATTAATGATGACCAAACAGTTATTCTTCATATTGATATCATCTATAAGTTTTCATATAACTATGCAGTCTAAATTTGGTGGAAAGTGTTTTTTTTTCTATATTAACACATATTTCTATATATGTTTCTATATATGTGTTTTTATATTCTCATAAACAATATTTCTATATTTACAGTGTCAGATTTACCTAACACTTGCTCTTTTCTAAATTTATTTTAAGCTTTCTTTTTTCTGCCTTGTGCAGCAGAGCATTATATATCTTGTAAAAGTCACTGTGACAGCACCTCTGACTTATTCAGAGCTTTGAGATAAATTTATTTGCAACTTTTCCATGAAGTAAAATACCTAGTTCAACAAAATTACTTTGAATCTTGAAATCTAGATTTCATTACTTGACAGAAAACGGTATCCAAGGAACACAAAAAGAACAGAAACTTTTCATTACAGTATCCAGTCCATCCCTACAGGGACACTATTGTCATTACAGTGGTATTTTCCTTTGTTTTCTTTATGAGGATGACAGCAAGCATTTTATGTCACCAGCAAATTTTTACAATATACCTGAGATAGGTGGAAGAGACTGTGTTTCCTCCTATAACGACCCACTAAACAATCCAGCTATCCCATACATATTTTAAACACTTTCTTCATTGTCAATTTATTTATCACAAATTTAATATTCATTGTTATTCAATCCTATAAACAGCATTCAGCGAGAAACACTTTCTTAAGGGAATATATGATCATGTAGCAGGACGTCATGCAGAAGATTTTTTGGAAGTTTTTCATGTGATGTTGTACTTGATCCCCACACTGGGGACCAATTGGATTGAAAGCGGCTTTGCAGAGAAGTACCTGGGTGTGCTGGTGGATAAGAAATTGAACATGAATCAGCAATGTGTCATTGTAGCAATGGTTAACAGGTTTTTAGCTGCATTATGAAAACTTCTGCCAACAGGCTGAGAGAGGTGATCCTTCCCCTCTTCTTATCCCTGGGGAGGCTACATCTGGAGTGCTGTTTCCACATTTGGGCTCCTCAGGACAAGAGGGAGGTGGACATACTGGAGAGTTCAACAAAGGGCTACAAATTAAGGACTGGATCAGCAAGGTTTCTTTGTTTAGCTGTGGATCTTAACAGAAGCCCCCCAATACTTATAGGATGTTTTCTGAGATGATGGAGCCAAGCCCTTCACAAAGGTGAGTGATGGAAGGATAAAAGATACATGAGTGTAAATAGAAAAAAGGGAGGTCCAAACTGGATATCAGGAGAAAAAAATTACACTATGAGGTCAGCCACACAGCGGATCAGGTTTCCCAGAGAGATTGTTCAGGTTCTATCATCGGAGGTTTTCAAGACCTGACTGGACAAAGCCCTGAAGGACCTGGTCTGACATTAGATCTGACTGCTTTAAACAGAAGGTTGTGTTAAAGGGCTCCTCCTGTCCCTTATGGTCCTATCCCACCTGGCCTCAATGCGTCTCTTCCAGAGACCCTGTGCATTCATTATGTACCAACTCTAGTTAGATATCTTGAGTACTGTAGGGCACCTCAAATGACATTAAATCACTATGTATAAGTAACTGAAGCATTGCCAAGGTCTCACTATTTGAAATAGATATTTAAGCTCCCATTAGAATCAAGTCATACCTAATATGGGATTTAACTACTCACAATTAAGTTTTCAGTAAAATTTGGTAAATTGGATAACCTAGGGTTATCCAAAACACTTAGAACATGCTTTCAATTATAACAGAGGACATGTAGGAGAACCAGAGCCTCTGAGGAGTGGTTGATGGCCAAGTGTGATACCTCATAGCACCAACTTTTAGCCTAAGTCATGAAGCCAACAGACTCTGTGGTTCAGTTTACTTCAAACTAGATATCTAAAGCTTGCTCAGTTGTAAAAACTGAATGTTTGGAGGTATCTAATATAACACTTTGGCCTTGCAGATGTTACAGCAAGGATTTGTGGGAGAGAAATAAAAAGACATATACAATTAACAAGTGGCTCAGAAACTGGTGCCACCAAAGAAAATTTGGGTTTTTTGA
>JAOQGH010000001.1:158223351-158241583 GCA_025769975.1 Gallinago jamesoni
GTATATCAAAGCAGTTTTGGATAATACTATGTCTTTAATGTAGTTGAACAGTGGCAAGAGTTCCTTTAAATTACATTCTCATTATCTACTCATGATACAATACGGGAGCTCCTGTATCTTGTCCTCTTGGGGCTAAAGGATCTACATGTTTACACATTGTTTCCTCTCCAGCATTGCTCAGCTACAGTACTATTGTGTCTCAAACTACTGAGTTTCCAGCTGCCAACAGCAGTTTCTCTCCTCCCCCCTCTCTCCGTCCTGTCACTTATAGATTGTCCTCTGACTTCTATTCTTTCCCAATTTTCCATTTAAAATTCTCTGCCCTCCCTAATTTTTTTTTATTTTTAACACTTTAACTTCATTTCTGTTAGCAGTTGCCAAATTCAGTTGTCCAATAGAGGTGAGTCAGCCACATCTCCCTGCCCCTAGGTGCAAGCAGCAGAGAGGCTGAGCATGTATTGCCAGCAGGCAGGCAAATCCATATACATACTACATCTATACATATAGGCATAGACAGCCACATGGGTCAACACAGAAAACACTCAGCCCTCACATGGACACAGACAGCACCAACAGCCTTATCCTGTTCCCCTCTCTGACTGATCCCACAGCCCCTTTCCAGCTGCTGGTATTCACACCGCCTTTCACGCACCAACACACGCACACACAGACATACTACAAATCTCTAGGAACTGCCCTCAGACACTCAGCCCACCCAGCAGCTGGATTCCCTCACCTCTCTATTCCCTAATGCACAGCCCCACACATGAAAAAGGAACAACAGCTGATCTGGACTCACAATCTGACAAGCAGCCAACCGCTGAACACAGGGTTTGGACCTCCTGGTCCCTCCAGCAGCCAACTCACAGTCCCTCTGTTCTTTCCAGTATCTGTCCCAGACTTAAGGCCACTGCAACATTTCTCTCCCAAGCCGCTTATCATACTCATCAGCTATTCTGGCTTGATGTTTAATTATTCATACATAAGCATATGTACACTCACAATATGCATCTACTGTGGCATCTCCAGTTGCTGGCATCATTGACACATGCAGTCTCTGACCCCTAGTCCCACATCTGGCAGTTGAACTACCATACACACCCAGGCACATAGAATAGAGAATCCCCTACTCACAAAAAGTTTATAGACTGTCAACCTGTTTGCACAAAACCAGCCATTTTTATGCCTTTCTCCCTCTATTTCCGCATATTTGTTCTTCCCCAAACCTATTTGATCTGTATATTTCCCTCTCTTTGGCTTCTCCACTAAACCCATCCTCTTGCACAATTCATAAATGGTTTTTTTGTGGCATCCTATAATGAGTCTGCTATGTTCCCACAATCTATTTAGGTCACTTCATCATAAATTCTCTTCCATTCACAAATCCTCTCCACTTCATCCCATAATAAGGCCCATAGGCTATTGTTTGTTTTCAAGACCTCCTGGTGTAAATTGCCCCGTTTCTTATTGCAGATTATCAATGCACTAATTAGTCGGTCTGGGTGAAATTAAAGAGCAGCCAATTCCATGTGCTTCTTGACTACTGAATAGCTTACTATGTTCCTCCATCAGTCATTATTCTTATCATGTTTGCTGGGCTCCCTGTGCTAATGTTATTAGTCTTTACACAGATAACCTAACACTTCCCTTATTTCCTTTTTTCCTGCTCAAGTCCCGTTCTCTTGCCACCGCTTATTTCTATATCTATTACATTCTACCTCTTAATTTTATACCTTTACTGTCCACTTCTGCCACTTTTTCCCCCATTTTGTAGTTTAATGAGTACAGGGAAATGAACTGCCTCATCTGCATTAGGAATTAATTAGAAATTCTACTTTAGCAAAATGGCAGAATCCATGCTGAGCACTGGCACACAAACAGTTCTGTTTGGATAGCATATGAGACAGTTTCATACCTTTACCATATCCTTTTAATTACAAAAGTCTATTACATGCTCATTTCTATCCAGTAAGTCTTAGCTCCTTCTCATATCACTTGCCAGACACCTGAATCATCTCCAAATTCTGCTTGTGATCTGGCAATGCTTAATGCACATATTGCTCATTTGCTACTGAAAACCCCTGTCTTATCTGTTCCCTGTATGAGACAGGAGGATCACACAAGATGCAGCATAAGGAATACTGCCACACAACATCAGAGAAAGACCAGGTACCCAGCATGAAACCACTGAAACTGACAAAATGTAACATAAATCAAGGAACAGATGATCTATCCAAAAAAGCACATAACAATTTCCACTCATACAAATATTGCTTCAAATTAAATATCATTTTAACTTAGCAGAATACTTAGTATTTTCTTAATGATTTCTGTTTATTCCATAATTGAAATGTGTAAATAATATTCTCTTAATAATATATCCTATGTTTTGGCAACCAAGTTTCCTTCTTGTTCTCATCTGGGTGGAGCCTACACTCACATGGAACATATATAGGCCAGATTCCATTAGAGGAATGATAATCTTACAAACTGCATTTTGTTAGAAAGTCTGTTGAAAAAACAAAAAAGAAAAGGAAAATCTAGAGTCAGCCTTCTGTAAATTCTGTATCTGTGGTATCAGGTAGTGGTTAAGATATTGAAAAAGTGGTTGTTGGTGTTGTGTGGTTGGTTTTTTTTGTGTTTTTTTTTTTTTTTTCCTACAGTCGCTACCATCAACAAAGTGACCAGACAGAAGGAATGATATCTTCATGTTCTGGAATAAACTGAACATAATTAGTTTCACTGATTTACTCCAAGGATGAATACACATATTACATTTTCTGACAATTTTAATCAGTCAGACTCCATAGGAAGCTACTTAATGTTAGCTAAAATTTTCAGTAAATTCCAGGTAATAGATGACCCCACCTTTATCAAATTTAGATACCTTCTTACTTCTCTTAGTAGTGAATTGTTGTATAGCCGTGAAAACCTGGTGATATTTTCAGTCATGTCTTAGAGATATCAAGGATATTTCGATCCTTTTAGTTGAAGTGGGATTAATAAAAAGAGATTCTAGTTTATGCTTATGATATGGCTCCTGGGAAATAAGTCCATTCCTGAATTGTGCAGATGACTCCATTTCTCTTCTAGAAGTAATTTCAGATTTTTATGTCTCTCTGTCTTTCACCAGTACCTCAAGTGATTGACCACTCTCCTTATTTTTTGTTGTTTTATTATTATTATACCAGCTGTCATTGGCCAACCTCAGACCATAATTCTCTATGCGTTAAAGAGTCTGAACTACCTGAAAGAAATGAAATGGTGGATTCAAGCTTTTCATAATGTTGAATTTAAAATTATCAACAAAAAAACCTGTCTAAAACCTAAATTTTAGATGCCTACATCATTTAAGGGTGCCTTTATAATCAAAGGGCAGAAAGGTTCATTTCATGAGCATAATACATTTCATCTTAAAGGAAAAAAACAAAAGCTGGCCAAATGCTTTTCCCAGAAAATATCAGTAATCTGAATAACACGATTTGAAATTAATCAGACTACTGATGAATTAAAATCATGAAATAAGACATGTTTTAATAGCTATGGCTTGCTAGTAAGTTATTTCTCTAATTCATTGTAACTGTATGTCTCTTATTCAGTATTAGTTGAAACATGGACTTCTTCAGTGAGTTATGAACAGTGCCTTTTTTTTTTTTTCTGAATTGAGTGGGAATATTTACTTTTCTTACTTTTAAATGAACTTAAAAGATATTCTAAATTGGCAAACTCAAATTAACTTTTCTCCTGTAACTGATGAGCAATAGCAGATACACCATTTTGCCAGCAGCTTTTCCACTGTTGCGGTTGATAAGAAATGACAGAAGGTCAGAATTCATTCTGAAATAAAAAAAAAAACAAAAACAACAAAACAACAAAAGAAAACCCCAACATTTTGTGTCTATTCTTTACAGACATATCTATTGGTGGTATTAATAACAATGTCATAAAACTTACCTACTTAGGAAGGCATAATGCCTAAATTAAATACAGCATGTCTTCTTTGACTTAATGAAAGACAGCATTTGTAAAATCAAAAAAACTATGCAAAAAACTATATATAGTACCAGTATGTAAGAGTAAAAGACAGCAGGGTGAAAGAATTGCAGAAATTATAATTTTTACTGGAATAAAAGTGTGTGAATCTAGAATATGCAAAATTAAAATTACATTTTGATTGTTTCAAGCTCATTAAACATGCATATACATAATGAAGGAAAGTCAAACACAGAAAAATCAATCATTCAAAGTGAAATAACAACATAGACATGATATGAAAACTTACTGAAATTAAGATTAGGGGATAGAGTTTAGAGACAAGAGTTTGATTAAGAATTCTGAAATAAAGGAGGGAAATTGAAGACACAGCTTGGAAATAATCGGACTATCAATATTGTCCTCCCACTAAGCCAAAGGCCACAAGTTCCAGAATAAAATGCAACATGCAGAATCTAGTTTTCATTAATCCAATCTTGTGAACTGCATGGAAAACCTGAAGTATTGTTTATATTTCCTGTTCCTTTATATTCTCCAAAAAATAATGTTTTTGTAAATCTGTGCAGTGTCCCTTGAAAGAGAACATGCATGTTTATTTCTGTCCTTCAAAATAATACTGCCAGGACTTCAGGCACGTGTTTTTTTCCCCTAAAAAGCAGTATTTCTCAGTACATATAAGTAGATACCTTTTTTTTTTTTCATCTTTTCCACCCACAGTTGTTTGTATATTCCCATATGTACTATAAGAAAGAATTTATATTCAGGCTTAAGAGAAATGACAGTCTGTTATGATCCATGTGAAAATACAGCTCAGTATGACATTCAGAATGCCCCAAGGGGGAAAAAAAAATCAAACCAAACCAAATGATTTAATACTAAAAAGAAGAATAGTTTCAGAAGCAGAATGTCACCTATACTTTATTATCTTTAAAATAAAATAAAATAAAATTTTGAGTAAGGTTTTCTGATGGGTACATTTCTGTAGATCTACTTGTTATTTAAACAGTAAAATTCCTAATTGCTCTTTTAAAGATCTAGCCACACCTTCAGTAGAGGCTTTATTGAACATATTTCATCACTTTGTCTAAAATGCTTACATTTTCTACCTTGGTTTTGTCTATCAAAAATATTTCAGAGCTATTTCAGAACCTATGTTTGTAAATATATACATTAGTGTATGCAAGTATATTATATATTTTATATATCATGCATGTTATACAATTATGTATGTATCATTAATAATATAAAATATTTATTTTTTCTTATGCATTTTTTTTCTAAACAAAACAGTTAATTTACTTCTTACAAAAGCTATGGACATAAGAGCTCTTTAACTCTCTTAATGTGTATTGTATGTTTTGAAATTGAAATTAATCTAACTTTATTCTTATTCTAGCATTCATCTGTCTGTTTGAAAAACTGCAGTTATTACCACAGAAGTCTTGAATCAATTAATGCTGGTGTTAGAAGAAAGCTACAGCCAAAAATTTCCTCTTTTGAGTTTCCAGGCCAGCACAGTTCTTTAAAATGAAATCTACCACAAACAAGCACTGTCATCTGTCACACTGTAAGCACATCTTTGACATCCAGAGCTTTTTTTAAAGGACTATGTTTCAAATGTCTCCCACCAATAGTACACACTTATTTTGTCGCAGGCCATTCAAAAAACACTTGAAAAGATGGAGAAGGAAGCAAGATGAAGTTACAACATATGAAGTGCAAGTACTACGCACATGCATGACCGTTTGTAGGCCAAGCTTTGAAGTTCCTGTTTGGCAGAAGGGAAGGTTCTTATCCTTATTTCCCAAAATACTTGGGAAAAACCCACTGCTTTCAAGCCAGTCCTGGCAGCAAAAACATCTTGTCCAGAACAGCCACACAGCAGATGATTTAACACGTGCCAGGAAGAACTGGAAAAGATGAAAGTATGGTTTGAACAAAAATTTTGTAGTGGGGAAGCACTTTTGAAAATATTACTAATGTTCTCTTTTTCAGTACGAGATCCCTTATCCAATTTTGGCAGCACAATTCCAGTAAGAACAACATGAAGTAAATTACCTCTTTACATGTAAACCTATTATTTGAAAATTAATTCCTTGTTGCCCTAGAAGTTTTTGGTGTTGACTATTTGTGGTGTGGGGTTTTTTGCTTGTTTGTTTGTTTTGTGGTTTTTTGCCTTTTTTTTTCATTTAAAAGCATTAGCAAAGTAGTAACACTAGCAGATAATAAAAATAAGATACATGAAATCAAGTACCATACACAAATACATAAGTAAAATTTCTTTCCAGCCTGCTTTTTTCACAGAAAATATGTTGTTGGCTTTCCTCCCCACCCTGTGTTTCCCTAAATCCATGTTACACCAAGAAAAATCAAGTATGTCTACATTCTGAGTGACTTCCAGTGAGAGACTGACCAAAGGCTTTTCATATCACTGAATGCCTTTCATTGGATTCAGCTGTCAGATGAGAAAGAGAAATAAACTTGGAGCATTACTACCTTCTCTGCATACCGTGACGTTTGCTGAAAACAAGTTGAAATTACCAATAAGTTATATCAGAATATACCGAACTGTTCTCTGAACATCCAGAACTGTATAAAGCAGTTCCCTTTGATCTTTACTGAATCATGCATTTACACTGCACATGAACTTTTGGGAAATTCTAAATTTTGCAACCTAAATACTGTTCATTTATTATGGTCTTTTTTTCCCCTCAAGGTTGGTTTTATTGAGAGCAAAGAATGAGCTCTAAATATCTCTCCTGATAAAAAACAAGCAATATTAAAGCACAGTTCCTTGGAATCAATACAGTAGGGAAACTATTGTGTTATGAACATGTTTTTTTCTTACCTAAATACTGAAGCCTATATTTAAATTAGATAAATAAAAAAGATATAGAGCAAATGAGGATACATCAAGGTGAGAAGTGCAGGAAAAGGAATTAAGTGGAATGGAAATATTTTTAAAATAGATGTGGTTTAATGTGTTATGGTTCATACTGCAGTTCTCCCTCTAAAGAGCCGAGAAAATAAAAATCTGGTTTACTTTGGTTACATTTTTTGTTTCAACGAGAAATGTAGTTGTCAGTGGTGCAGCTTTGCACTACTAATAGTTTGAAATTAAAAGCAGTGTCTAGAGATTGTAAAAGAAACTTAGTCCAAGTAGGTTAACTTGTGAAGGCAGGTCAGAAACCTAAATTATGGAAAACAGATCCAAATGATACTGCCTTTCTGGAGCTTGCTTTGTCATTTCAGGCTTTTAAGGCGTGTTTTGGTCTGAAATGTTAACTTTTATTTCTTATTATATGGTAGATACTTGCATTAGAAAAGAAAAAAAAAAAGTCTTGCCATCAGGAATAAGATGGGAAATGAGGCTGTAGAAAAGTGAAAGGGAACCCAATATAAAGTTCATATCATTTGTAAAGGACTAGAATTATTCCTTTCTGCAATGTTGTTGATAGAACATAATGAATTCTTATAATATCTTCTTTTTCATTTTTCCACTGTTTTCTATATGCAAAACTGCTCAGTGTAAAAAATAAGTCCAATAGCAGTTGCTAGATTAATTTTGTTGCTAATTTTGCATTGGGATGGTTTACTGACAGAAGAAGGTTTAAAGGCTTCAGGAGGAGTTAGGTAGATTAAGAATTATCAGGGAACTTCTGTCCCCCCACCATATGCTCTTCTAGTTCTGCCCTCATCTCAAGCACATTTCAACAGATGAAATGGATCTACCTGTTTGTAGGGCTGTATTAATCCAGAATATAATAATTTGCACACAAGCAAATAAAATACTGTTCTATGCCATTTGGAAAAATACTGTCATTTTCCTTTCTGACATTGTTATCTCACTGTCTTCCTAAGTTAAACATGTAGATAACTGGAAAAAAAATAGTAAAAAAAAATATAATAATAAAGGAAGAAACAAATGAGACCATCCCTTAATTGTGAAAAACTGAACTTCAGTCTAGGAGAGAGGACAATATTATTTGTAACTTTTTGAGTGATTAATTTTTTTATTTTGTCACATTATTGTAATGATTTCTGCCTTCTAAACAAGGGATAAAAGCTATCAAAATGGACATATATTTGATAAGAAAGAGCAGGGTCACTTTCATGCTTCACCAATAAACCCCAAAGAAATATCCTAGATGTAATAGAACTATTTTATCATTAGCTTTGTCAAGTGCCCCTTGAGTTATCATAATTAAATATCAGCTGTATGACTTACTGTAGATCTTTCACCAAGAAAATGGAAAGCTTTAATATAAAGTTAAAATTCACACAACAATTTCTCTACTGGGAAGAAACAAAACAAAACCAAAAAGTTCTTAGCTACAAAAAAAACATTCTTACCACAATTTCTTGAAGAAAAAGTCTGGGACAAGCCATAAAAGTATGAATGTCAAATGGCTTCATGACTGTTTCACATATGTTCTCTATAATGATATAGTTATTAATTTACCTTTTTTTTTTTTTTTCTGTCACTAAATTTACTTTCACATCTTTTTTTTGATAAAAGGAACTATGCTTTTACACTAGGCAGATCAAACTGATGTCAGACCCCAGATCTAAGGAAAAAATGCATGCACAACATAGGCTCTCCATGTAGGTGACTGATTCAGTATTTACTGAATTGGATACACATTGAGATTGCAAAAATGGCAGAAGACTACATAGCAATTAATTGTAAAATTATAACTAGCTAGTTTAAACCTTCTCACAATTTGGGGTTTTTTATAAGTTATTTCTTCTCAAATACATGGCTAAGGAGAGAAGCTTATAAAGACTGATTGATTAAAAGTTTTTGGTTACTTTTCAGTTTGATTTGATAAAATGTTTTGGATAAAGTGGGAAAGCTCTGCTGTTCCAAGAGACAGTCTTTAGAAACACTGTAATGACTTCAATTAGTTTCAGTAGGCATGAGACTGGCCTCTGTTTTGTGTTGCTTATGCTTTGGAAACTTAATTTGTCAAATTGATTTTTAAGTGAACTGCATATAAGATGTTTTTCTAGTTACAGTAGCTGAATTAGGAAAGTTGTGTGGGTTGACCTTAAAGTTGTTTCTCAAGAGCAGACCCTATACAGCCCTCTATTCCTTCTTATGAGAAGGAAGTTAAAACAAAAAGATACAATGGGACGCTTACATTTTTTGATGGTGATGTATAGCTCTGGGTCTAATACATCTTGAAACATATCTTTCCTAATTCCATGAATATTTCAATTCCTGCAATCATCAACCTATCTAAAATTCTGCAAAATTGGCACAAAAAAAAATAGCAAAATAATAGAGTAATCCTGAAACAGCTACTCTAATATAAAATACATTGCCCAATTTCTTCTCTCAGATTGCCCTTATCTTTTGATACACAAGACTGAGGTGTTATCAAAGCTTACACAAGTAGAAGCTTAGTGTGTTTTTGGTTTTTTAACATGAAATGTAAACATGAAAATCTTTTTGAGGATTCTCTCTCTGTGCTTTTATGGAACAAACTAATTCCACTCATTCCAAGCATTTTAGGCTTTGTTACAAACCCAAATCCGGGTAAATATAATTCAGGGAAAGGTATAATTCAGGGAAAGTTTCTTAATTACCTTATCCATTTAATTGAAATGAAACAGTGCAAGAGTCAAAGGCCAGTAGGCCAGTAAATCAGAAAATGAAACATCTCAATTAATAAGGATAGTTAATTGATTTCAACAATGAGGATACCCATTGAAAAAAAATTACTGTTAGCTTATTTTGAAAGAAATTAAGAAGAAATATGCTTTGTTTTGTTTTGATTTTATTTGTGTTTTTAATTGAAGAACTCAGTGTGTGTCCTAGATGACGCAATCTTACACAAGGTAATGAAATTTCAGGTGCCTACCCTCACTTAACCTTTTAGGGGTACCCCCTCAGAAATACTGAGCATGGAGCTGAATGACCCATTCCCTCATACAGGTTTGTACGTAATACACAGCTCAGAACAAACACAAACTTTGAGTTTTCCTTATTTAAGTTTCTAACTTGTAGTCAAATGAACTGAGGCTATTTTACTCTTAAAGCATTTCAGACTTTCTGGAGTTTTCACCTTAACAGAAGACACAAGAGGTCTTCATTTTATATATATATTTAATAACTGAGGGAGATGAGGAGGGGCAGGAAGACAGAGATGTTGCGTTAACGCAAATGCAAGTTAACTGGTCTCAGAGAAAGATGTGTTTGTGCTCAGCCAAAATTTTTTTGTGGGTTTAATTAAAGTCTTAATAGTGTAGCAGAATAGTTATTAGTCCAGTCATAATGGAATTAACCTTTAAAGTCTAAATTATCTAGTTACTTCAAAGAAAGAAAACTTCACTTATAATAAGGTTTTAAATTTTTACACAAATACATACACACATATACACATATGCTCTTCTTAACTTCCGCATCTTCTCTGCAATGTTAGACTCGCACTTCCATGCTTCACTGGGTCAAGGGTAACAGTCTTCAGTAAGAAGGAGGTGGGGAGTATGGGTTTCAGAGGGCTTTACGTCAGTGCCCCGACTCCTCCACAAAGGGAAGTATGATTTTGATAGAGATGTTTATTCCTCCTCATTGTAGGGTCTAATTTTACGCATTTTCTAAATTGTTTTAAAGTTTGTTCTTTTTCATTTTTACATAACATTCAAATTTATAACCTATAGAAACAGTTTTGACCTGCTCCCAGTGTTACATTCCTTTAATGACTAATTAGTTATTGGTGAGTTTTTCACAGGGCTGGAACCTCTGCTATCATCTCATGTTCACACTTTCAAGGTCTCTGTTATCCTTTCACTACCCTACAGTGAAATTTATTCTGCTTTATTCTAGTCACAGTTTATTCTACACAGGCTCATTTGGTTTTAGCATTTACTAGCTGCAGATATATATCAAAATTATTACAAGAATGGGTCTTATGTGATACTGTTGTACAAACATTAGCTAAATATAAAAAAAATTAAGTAATAATCACTTGGAAATTACAGGCAGATCCAGCAGTCCTGCAGATTCGCTGTCCTGAGGCCTTGGAGATTTTGGATAAGATATTTAACTTTTCAATAACAATGTCAATACTATATTTGCTCACCTACAAGGCTACACACAGAAAAAAAATAAGTTACTATTGTCTACGACTTATATTTCATACTGAGGGCATTTAGAATCCAGTAGAACATGACAGGTTTTGTTCATCATCCTAAGACTTACTTGTATGTTTTAACCAATACATATTTAATGTAAATGTACAGAAATATTCTTCAGTGAATATTAACTACAGCTCCTAGCAAATGCAAAAACCTCTTGTGTGCAGAATCAGGCGACCAGTATTTAATCTAGTCAAGCCTCACACTTTCCTCATATGAAAAAAAAGGAGTAACAAAGAATAGCAAAATAAGAATAGAAACTGGTATTATTGCCTATAGCTATTTGATTTTTATTTTATTCTAGGCAGGTGTATCTTGCGAGTGAGAGAAAAATGAATTCAAGCAAGTGCTTTATCTCATAATTAATGTCCAATAAGGAAGCAGAATCACACAGATGGAAGAATAGTTTTGGGGTTTGTTTGTGAAAGAAAGAGAGCAAACAATGTCTTCAGGAAAGGCTGAAAAGTGTTTCGAAGTATCTGATAAAGAAGCAGATTACATTCTTCTTCCATTGTTCTCCCCAAGTGCTTTCTGTGTAGTTAACATCAAGTAACATCTCACACTGTGCATACAGGTTGTTTGGGATCTTCGTGTGCATGAAGAGCAGGTGTATGGCCCAGGGGTCTGGAACCCAGGTTCCTAAATGTTAGTCGTTGTAGTGCTTAGCATTGTGTCACCTACATCCTCTTTGGCTCTTTTCCCAAATTCCATACAGCTCATGGAAAATGAAAGCAGGTAAAAGATTGTGTTAACACTTTTCCTCAGAAGTTTAGAAAAAAAAATGAGTTCACCCCTAAACTGGTGTTAATTTTGTAGTACACAAGACCTGCTGGCTGCTGTAGAACGTTTTATTTGGTGTTCTTTATCAGTAGGTTTACTACAGTAAACAAAACCATAATTATACTTATCCATTACATAGGACGCTGCATCTAGGTGTGTAGTGGGTGGTATCACTTAGGGTGGCATCACTAAGAATCCAAGACAGAATGACAAATTAAAATTCAGATTCTTATTTCAGATAATGTTTCTCCCGTGATGTTTGTTGGCAAAATAAAAAAAAAATAAAAATATAAAAATTGCCAGTGGTCATCCCTGCTGTAATTTGACAGAAACAAAAGAGCTATATTAGGAAACAGTATATTATATATAATTAAAACTTGGAAAAAATGCATATCAACCAGAAAATATTTTTCTTTGTGATTTATGAGTCCTTTTAGCTTTATCTTTTGCTTAAACTATCTGTGAAAATTTTTCATGAGGTTTTGTAACATACTTCTTTATAATACTGAAGACAAAGCTCCAAACTCAAATATATATATACAAACCTAGAGATTCATTTCATTCATATTTTCATGTATGGCTTGATCCAAAATCAAGAGAAATTTGGAATTGCTTTCTGTTGACTTCAATGAGCCTCAAAGTACAGTTCTTACGTAGTAACAACATTGTATTTGTGTCCAAATACATGAAATTATAGATTACTTAAGTGTTTGCATCCGAAGTGTTATAACAGCTACTCTACAGTCCACAATGCAAAAGTTTGAGATTTGTAGTAATGTCAATTCAGCACAGAAATAGTATTTCCTATGGAAATATTTGATTCTGTCTGAAAGCCTTCAGTTCTGTGTGATCATCATACTATATACTTTGATATACCTTGATCAATTTTTGCAATATGAATTTAAAGCAAATTAAAAAGAAGTTATCACAAATACTGCAAATAGAGTGGAAGCTTGAAACTGTACTTACAGATCATGGTAGAAGACATTCTGTGGTTTTCTGTCCATTTAATTACACATTTTGTAAACTTGCCTTGGCTAAAGTTTGTTATTGGGAAAAAGGAAGGAAAGTGCCAACATTATCTCTAAAAAAAGCCAGTTCATTTGAAGATTCTTGTCTTTTATCCAAATATACATTCAGACTAAAGTATCTCTGCTATAAAAATAGCTTTATATTTATGATAATTAAAATATTCCCAGACAGATCTGTGGGCTGTATTCTTATAGAAAAAATATGTTTGTGGTAGCAAAGAGATAAGAATCATCTGGATTTGGTTTATAATGGTGGGATAGTAAGTTGTATTAACAATGAGAACTTTTTTAGACTTAGCTAAATCTAAACAGTTTATCCTTCCACTAGACTTGTTTAAATTACTACATACTCATTTCTGTGTTTCAATTTTTTTTATAAGTCAAAGTACAGTGGCAAAAGCCTAACAGAATTTTTTCAGTGCTTTAATCTTAAAGGATTTTTAAAAATACAACTTGCACCTTAAAATTACAGTGGGTTGACATATTTTCTCTAGCCATAATTCCTGTTGGTTTTCCCCTTAGAAATGAATGCCAACCATCTCTACAGGAATCTGGAGAGAAACCGAATTATTATGGGAGACAATAGACGAAAAAAAAAAAAAAGGTGGAGGGAGGGGAAGGTGGGAAGGTGTTAAAAAATTAAAAATGTAAAAAGGAGGAACAACAGGTGGACCCTGAACAGAGGACCCTTCATTAGCCTAATGATATTCTATCTAGAGATGAGATAGGGAAAAAATAAGTCTCACAGTTTGCAGGATGCCTTTTTTCAAAATGTTCTTCCTGATGGAACATGGTAGCTGTCTAGGACTAGAGCAAGCTTAGTGAGAAAATTAATGGAAAAGAGAATGTTTAAAACTGCAGAGTAGATTTCCACATCCATTCCTACGGTTTTTTTTAAAACACATTCTGACAAGCTGAGTCAGAAAGATTCAAAAGTAAATCTTTTGTTGCACAAGCGGTGTTTCAGCATTTATCAGTGGATTTCTTCCTGTTTTCACTTACATTGCAGACTCCCTACTTTTGAGGTTTTGTTGTTTACCTGCCTCAATTTGCACTCCAGGATACACTACCAATTGAGTTATCTTTAGTTACTCTAAAAAAACGCCAACCTTATACTTGACCTTACTTAGTCACAACTATATTGTAAGGCAAGACAAGCAGGTGATTTTCCTTTCTGCTTCCCAAACTTATTAAAACAAAATAAAAAGAAAAAAAAAGTAATGTTAATTGCAGATATAGTAAACAGTGTCAAAACAAATGGAGTTATACCATCGATTGCACTTGGCAAGCAAGCAGTGAGGAAAGATTTAGCTATAGATAAAGAAGGACTACTTTGCAACAGGCTACAAAAAATGCAGCCTGTGCTTTACATGAAGTACAAATAGAATAAAGAGTGGTCTTCAGAGAACTTTTTAGGGAAATGTCATTATCATTTAGTGGGTTCATCTTGGGCCTCATCATTAAGGTATATAAAATTTATAAAACTCTGAATTACAAGTTTCCAATAATGTACAAACAAGAGTTTAGTTCCTGAGGGAACTCCTAGCAAAATACCTGTAAGTGCCCAGGTGTAATACTGAAATGTGATATGAAGGTAGTTTAAGATATCAGCTGTGTGCATAAGTCCAACTTCTCTGAGCATGTGCTTGCAACAGACTTTAAAGTTGTGTGAGAAGGGAGAGACACATAAATAACCTGACTGTAGAGGCTTAGAGAATGAACCAAATCATGTTTCTCACAGATTTAACATAGTTTAACAATAGGGCAGCCAGTAGCAAGTACAATGTTGTAAATATATAAATAATATCTGTTATTCCAAATCTGTCACAAATGTAAATTCATGAAAGTTTCAGTTCCTTTTCCCTGTAATAGATAATTGCCCTTTCCACAATATGTCCCCAAATTAAATGCAGAATTTTTTCACCAAACCTAATTATTTCTCAAAATGTGACACCTCCTGTAACAATCACTTCAAAATCAGAAATAGAATAGATGGATACCATGGATAACAAAGTTAATCTTACAGTTAACAAATTTAAATTCTTGGTCAGTATGAAACTTTTTGTAGAACCTTGTTTGTTTAAGGGACCTTCTAGAATATATGGGAAGTTTCACTTCATCAAACTTTGGAATAGACTCTGACTTGTTGAAATTAAATCATTTCTGACAAACTCCTCTGCCACACAAAATATTCTGGCTGTCCTTTATGACTTTCAGTGTTTTCTTGCATGTTCACAATACAGAAGACTAAGAGAAACATCTTATTCTTGGAAATCTAATTAATCTTATATTTATAAATAAATCTTCCTTCCTTTCTCAGATCCAAATCTTTCTCTCCTGGGGTTTTCATATCACTTTTGTTCCAAGATTTCAGTTTGCAGCTTCTCCAGTTCCTCCTTGGAAACTTCTTCCAATCTCACAGAAACTCATTAATTCAATAGCAACCTTTTTCCCACAGCTTTTCTTCCATTTAACTTCCATTTCCATCCTTTAACTCACAAGTTATGTCTATATTAGTAACTAAAATTAACCAGGGATCATTTTCTGGATCTGAGACAAGTGGCAGAGCATATTTAGTGCCAAGAGTGATAAATTCTTATTTTGCCTTACTCTGTACCTATATATATTGCCAAACTTGAACCATCCTTAATCCATACTGCTATGGTGCTGTGGAACAGCAGATGGCATATGACAAAGCCATGTCTGGAAACCTCCTAACAGTTAAGCCTGTCTGAATAAACGCAGGATTGTGCTTGTGCTCATAACTTAGCTGAGTTTCATCTTTCTCTCTTGACTTTTCTAGTATAGACCCACACAGGGATTTCAGATAGAATTTCCTAGATCACCAGACTTTCTTGTGGTTAACGTCTTCACAACATCTGCTCAGTGTTTCAGAAGTTGCACTTCCATCCTTTTTCAAGCTATATAATTTTCTGAAGAATTCTACCTGATTGGTACCTGCCCTTGGTTTCACAGCATGGGCTCTGCTCCTGTTAGTGTTTCCCTCAAAGTTTAATGTCACAATGTAAAGGCTACATGTGGCTCTCTTAGTTCTTCTGCAGGAAGACAGACCCTAAGCTGCATTACAGCTCACTATTTTTGCAGTAAAAGACTGAGCTTAGAGCAAGGACTCTCTACTTCCTCTCAGCACTGGTGAGGCCCCGCCTTGAATACTGTGGCCAGTTTTGGGCCCCTCACTATGAAGAAGACATTGAGATTCTGGTGGTAGTCCAGAGAAGCGCAACAAAGATGGTGAGGGGGTTAGAGAACAAGTCTTACGAGGACAGACTGAGGGAGCTGGGGTTGTTTAGCCTGGAAAAAAGGAGGTGGGGGGAGACCTTATCACTGTTTACAACCACCTGACAGGAGGTTGTAGCAAGGTGGGTATCAGTCTCTTTTCCCAAGTAACAAGTGATTGTACAAAAGAAAATGTGCCAGGGGAGGTTTAGATTGGGTATTTAAAAAAAAAAAAAAATTCTACACAGAAAGCATTATCAAACACTGGAACAGGATGTCCAGGGAAGTGGTGGAACTGACATCTCTGGAGGCATGTAAAAAACAGGTAGTTGTATTGCTTGGCGACATGGTTTAGTGATGTTTTTTATCAGTGTTAGGTTGATGGTTGGATTCGATGATCTGAAAGGTCCCTTCCAATATAGGTGATTCTATGATTCTGTGATTCCATGACTAAGAGAATGTTGTCTTTACTTTGGCAACAGACACTGCAATAAATCTAGTGATGTTATATGCATGTGGGGAGTCCTCAGTGGAACACTATCAAGCTTACTAACTTGTGAGACTCAAAAGAGAAGAAGTATACATTACACCTCAATAAATTCATTAAAAAATAAAGGAGAATTACAGTCACTATCTAGCACTGCAGTTGATCTAAGAAGCAAAATTAAAGAGCTCTTATTGAAATGAGTTTCTTTACTTGTCAGAATGGACATGGAATGAATAGCTTGACCTGTAATTTGGCAAGCTATTTGAAAACAAGTTTAAGGGTTTTTTTATTATGACTTTGAAAGATACATGCATACCATTTAATAGCTACCATGCACTTTAAATATCAGCAAGTTTCTGGTACTTAAGAGCTACAGCATTAAGTTAACAGAACTAACTTCTACTTAAAAAGGATATTTAAATAAATACTTTGTAACTAAATTAAATAATTCAGAAGTAAAATTGGAAATAATTTTTAAACAAAAGAATTTAAAACAATAGCTGTAATCAAAGAATATGCTGCATATTTTATGAAACTGGGGAAAAAGAAAAGTACAAAAAAAAAAAGGCCAGTTAAGCTACCCAATACATCTGAGAGATCTTACCTATCAGACTTGGTAGATGGTAGAGTGTTTCTTTGAAATACTGTTTAAAATATTAACCGATAAAACCATTCAAGCATGAAGTTGAACAGTGTTTCCTCTTGGAATTGAACTAGCAATATACCGTGACATGCCCTTCTTTCAACATCATTCCAGTGTTATATGAAAAGACTGAAAGGTCTGAGAGATCAACATTTTTTGCCAACTAACAAGCACACCTATATTATGTGTAAATGGAAATACTGCTTGAAGAATCTCATCTTCATATTGTTAGTGCTATCTGTAGCCACAGATATGGGTTTTTTTAATTTTTACTTTCTATGAGTATTTGTTTTCATTGTTTCATTTATGAAGAAGTCAGTGAGATCTTATTGAAAGCAGAGGAAATTCTTTTCAAGCTTAGGAGCAGGGCTGATATGATAAATAGATGTTTATAAGGTTGGCATGAGTGGAGCAATGTGTCATTTCAATTATCTCTTCAAAATTGTTTCCCAGTTATTATTTAAGACCACAACAGCAGCTGTAACAGAATTTTTCTGAAATTATTTTCTACAGTGAGGCAAGAACCCAGATAGCAAAACATAAATGCTGAATTAAAAGCAGTGAACCAGTAAAGAAAAAATTAATAAGGTTTAACTGAGTAACAGTATGGTGTAATTTATGAATTGAAAAGAAATATTGATAGTGGAAAGCAAATGAGGAAAAAGTTGAAATATTCCAGAGCAGGACCAATATTGTCTTATTTTACCATTTGCAGTACTTTGTGTATTGTAGCAATGTTGTTATTGATCAATTATGTCATGGTTTCAGCCAAAATCACTGCAACCGGACCGACAGATGTCCCTTCCCCCCTCCCCCAAACGAGAAGAGAGGAAGAGATAAGGAGAGAGAGAGAGCAGTTTAGAATAAACTAAACTACTTTAATGAAGAATTAATATTAAAATAAAAAAGAAGAAAAAT
>JAOQGH010000001.1:158255611-158314525 GCA_025769975.1 Gallinago jamesoni
AACCTGGTCTAGTTGGGGGTGTCCCTGCTGACTGCGGGGGGGTTGGACTAGATGGCCTTTGGAGGTCCCTTCCAGCCTGAACCATTCTATGATTCTATGATTTTATGATTCTATGATTACATATTAATACTGCAAAAGTTCGTATAGTTTTATTTCATGCAGTTATTGTTTTCAGTGTAGGTAATTAAAAATGTACTGTTCACTTAAACACCATCCAGCCAGGGTCTGTAAAGAAGATTTTTTGTAAGCCAACTGGAAAATACGCTGTTCACTAAAGTCTTAAAAGTTTGGATATTTATTTTTTTTTTCTAAATGATAACCATTAAAATAAAAGAGTTTATCTAGGACATTACTTATTCCTATTATTGTCCATGGGTTTTGGCAGGCATCAGGAAGATAACAGCTGAATGAATACTTACAAGTTTAATGGGCACAAGCTCTCAGTGAAAAGATCTCATTATCTCATATGAAATCAAATTAAAATGAAATAAAATGTGAGGAGCAGCAGCATATCAGTTATAACAATTTAAAAAATAGGCTTTGAAAATGTGAAGACACTTATCACTGCTATTATTTCATTGCATAAACTAGTATAGAATCCAAATTATGACATATCTGCTTTTTTTGCAATGTATTTCAAATTCATCCTAAGCAATTTCGTGACTGACTTAGTAATGTATATGAACAATGTTTACAAAGGATTGTAATTTTTTTCCTGACATATCTATGCCGCAATGGACAACATTTTAAAAGAGAAAAGTTAACTTTAGTAGTCTCTCTGAGCATTTATCATGTGCATAAGATGGAATGGAAGTGGCAGAGAAACTTGCGAAATGTAGATAAAGGAGGAATATCATTGAAGTGCTTCTAGGGGAATGACTTTACATGTGTTATCAGTCAAGAGTGGCTGTTAGGATACAATATCTGAAAATCCTGTTTTATTCTCATGAACATGAGGAGACTAGTTAGCTGTGGATTTGACAGTTAGGGCTGTAGTGCATTGCTACCGTGAATGCTGCAGTAAGGCATGAGATCTGGAACACCAGATGTGGTCACAGCTATGCACCCTTCTTCCTCTCTCATTTTGGCTGAAGATGTATTGATCCATGAAGCAGTTTATGTTTCCTGCTATCATTAAGACACTCTTGGCATGCAGATCTTCAAGCACTAGACATCCTCTTAGCACATCTTTAAATGTATCCACTCAAATATATTCTGACTGCCTTTAATTTATCATGCTACATAAATAAGTACATAAATAAACAAGTAAAACTTCTAGATATGCATGGAGAGAGGCAAACTAATGCAAAAATCACTCACAATTATAAACAGTCCATGTCCATAACATTGCAATTTTAGGGGACCTGGGTTAATTGAACATCTTTCCCTCAGGAGTGATTTGTTTGTGGATTCAAGAGGGAGAAAAAAAAAAAAAAAAGAATGAAAAAAATGCTGTTTATTAAGGGGGGAAAATGATGGAAAGGTAGAAAAAGTGGCGGATAGGCAGGTGTGAGGAAAGACTTTACCACCCTCCCACCAACATACCAGCTTTAGGGTAACAGAAGTCCTACACAATAGTATGGTTTGCTAATAGGTGTGAGAGAGTTGGAAAGTGCACATGTGTTTTCTTGGGGGTAATTAGTGTTAACAGCTGAACTTTTTGCCAACATTTTTGTTATAAAGAGTAGTGTGTCATCTGTCTTCGAGACAGGCTAAATCCAGTATAGCCATTATATATATACATATATAACCACAGTTAGCAAGAGTAGGCTTATTTTTTTTGCCCTGGTTATCTTAACAGTAACACGTTTCTGTGCTTGCAGAATCAGGGTTGAATTTGTCCAGTTGAGTAGTCTTGTCATGGGCACATATGGCATAAATATTGTGGGATCATGGTCTGAGCTGAATTCTTGAGTTCATTCATGGAGTAAGCAGAGCATAACCCTCTTTGTCATTGCTTCTGTTCCCTTTTGGACTTAAACTTGCTAGATAAGTGGCAGAAAATATTGTTCTCTGTCCTTCTTCCCTTTTAAAGTGACAGAAGAATTTCTTTTGGAGGTTCTCTCATATATATTTCATAAATGATTACAGGACTTACAGGGAAGCCTATGGCAATGGAAAAATGTGTCTTAATTTGTCTATTTGGTGTCTTCATCACTTGAACTAAGGTGAAAATTATTTCTCACAAGAAGAGCTATTTTGACAATTCTTCACCAGTACTTCATTCTTCTATAAGGCATTTATTCATCTGGGCCACTGGCCTCTGTTGGTTTTTCTAGTCATTTTCTACCTAAAGTTAAATATTACACTAATTAATACATGAGATTTTAACTTGTGCTAGCAGAATACGAAGTCACAGTAGACAGACTTCTCAGTGATCATCCTAGCCTGGAGCACACAGGAATCTCACAAAGTCACCAGTGCCAGGGCTTCTGTCATACCAGCACAGTTTCATTGGCTGGAACTGAGATACTTAAAGTTAACAGTTGTGTTATAGTAAAATGAGAATTAGAATTATTATTCCCAGAGCAGAACTAAAGTTACATATTAAGATAATGAATATTTATAGGTAATGTAGACAAAGCCATAGTTAGAATGGCATTGTACATGTTGCTCATATGACATTGTCTAAAATACAGCAGATGGTTTTGGTAGTTCACTTCAAGAAAAATGAATTTACGCTATAATAAATGCATGCAAGAGTTACAATAATGAGATGAGAGGTTAATAGATCTTTGACTGTTTATGAAGTATAACTGCAATCTATACATCTACAAATGATGGAAGGTAACTATCCAAACTAAGTATAATCTTGGCACAAGAGTAAATTAATATAAAATGCCCATGAATACATTTAGTCTGGAAAGGACATTTTCCATCTATCACATAGTGATATTCTATAGCAGGTTCACTCTCAATGAAGTATGAGAAGAAAAAAAAAAAAGTAGCTACATTCAAGCAAACATTTGCTATATCATTAAAAGAATTTCATACTGTCATCAACTTCAAGAGCATGGAATTGACTCAGTGATCCAAAAGTATTATTAGTACTATATTTCTATATACCAATTTTAAGATTTAACTGAGATTCTCAAAGGACAGGAGAAGCGTTTTCATGAAGACTGAAAAAAAAAAAAAAAAAGAAAAGGGAGAAAGATCAATTCCTTTTAGATCAAAAGTGAGTATCTGTATAAAAACATATGGTCAAAGCAATTATAAAAATAGCCTCTCTCAAGCACCTGGCTGAAAACTGAACTCTGACAATCTTCAGTGTACCACTGCAACACCTGTGCACTAAAAAAGTTGTCCAGCTAGACAAACAGTTTATATTTGTGATTCCATACGTATTTGTACATGTACATGCACATGTATATTATTGCAAGCAATACAATAGGATTGATGCATCTTCATCAGAGAATTATTTGACCACAGTAAACTATTGAAATTTTTAGTTAGGAGTAATATGCTGACCTTTGTTTCATTTTAAAAATCAAGGAGGATAACACAAGGAGAAATTAATTTTCTCAAACAGAACTATGTGTAAATGAAACAATCAATGATGATACCCTTCAGGGATTCCAAACTTAAGAAAGGGATTTTGAAGGAAAATATTAAATATGGATAGACATATTTATATGTACATGTGTGTATATATGTATTCTGTCAGTTTGCAGCTTTTAGGGTAAAATTTCATACTAAAGAAAAAAATAGAGGATAGCTACATAAACATTTATTTCTGTAGCTGTTACAGATTATTAATGCTACTAAACACTTGTAATATATATTGTTTAAAGTTTTTGCTTCTTTCTGCAGTATATTTATTTATTCCACAAATGATATTGTATTGGCGGTAACTGTGGAAGACACTGTATTTTAGGAATTAATGATCTCAGGCAAGCCATGTCGCCTGTATTAGGGCTCATAACCTCCATATTAGCATGTGACCACTGTATAGTTTTACCTATGTCACAATGCCAGCGAACTTAAAAATTATTCTGTACTTACGGCACTTAAAAGGCTTACCCATTGTTTTCAAGGATTGAAAGGATTCAAGGATGACATGAAGCCTAATGGTGCAGTTGATTCACTGGAGAGAGGGACTTTGATAGGCTTTTGATGTATGCACAGCTGAATATCACAAAGTTCAACAAGACCAAGTGCAGGGTCCTTCACCTGGGGTAGACAATCCTCAGTATCAACGTAGACTGGATGATTAATTAATTGAGAGCAGCCCCACAGAGAAAGACTTGTGGATACTGATGGAAAAAAAAAAATTGAATATGAGCACTTGCAGCCCAGAAGGCCAATCATATCATGGGCTGCATTAAAAGAAGCATGGCCAGCAGGTCAAGGAAGGTGATTCTCCCTCACTATTCCATTTTTGTGAAACTCTGCTTGGAGTATTGCAGACATCTCTGTGGCCCTCAGCACAGGTTTAGAAAGGTTGGTTTAGATTGGAGATAAGATATAGAAGACTGGAAATAAAGAAGAAATATTTTTGGATGAGGATAGTGAGACACTGGAACAGGTTTCCCAGACAATTTGTGGATGTCACATTATTGAAAGTGTTCAATGTCAGGTTGGATGAGGTTTTGAGCAACCTGATGTAGTGAAAGATGTCCTTGTCCATGGGCCCTGATGGTGGACACTGAAACTAGATGGTCTTTGAATGTTTGTGCAACCCTGTGACAGATCGATCTATATCTCTATATGTACACCTATGTATGTTCACTGAACTCTATAAAACACATTAATAAAGAAAAAATTTAACTCATTCAGTATTTTTGTTTGTATTATTTTTGCCAACTAGTCTTGCTTGGAATTTAAAATTAAATGAGATCGTTATCTTTCAGTATTATAACACTGTAAAGATTCAACAACACAGTGACACTATGTAATTTAAGGAATATGTGAGTTCTAAGTATGAAAATCAAGTCTCTCCTATAGTTGTAGTTGGGCTGTGTCTGAGTATCAGGGCTGTATCTGTGTGAGCATCTCAAGTATTTCAGTGATTAATCCTCTGGGTGGTCCAAGACGTGTCCAACCAGTCATCTGCAGATATGACCTAGTGGATTAGCTTGAGAGAGGGTTTATCTTGAAACTCGGTGACTGAGTGGACCTACCCCATCAAGTATTTCACTGACTGTTAAAGAAGACCCCAAGTTGAATGGGGAACTAGATCCAGTGGGTCTGCTGCTCATGTTAGACATAAGCTCAGCTTCCTTCCACCGGAAAATGAAAAGAAATTATAGGTTTGAGGTTTATGCCAGACTACGATAAAGTATGAGTCATGAACCTGTTTTACCAGGAATTATGATTTTTATATATGTCACATATAACAAAAAATAGCCATGCAATATCCTTCCTTCAAGCATTCATCAAAAAAATATTGGATTTTCACACCAAGATTTTCTTATAGCCTCAATGACACACAAATTTTATTTTGAACAGTCAGCATCATTTCAGGTTTCTGAAAAACTCGTGATCTCTCCAGCGACTCTGTTTTCTGTATGGCTTTTAAGTGTTTCTAACTTAAATCTAGGAAATCCCTGTCTATGTCAAGGAAATCTGCTGTCAAACAGATTATTCATATGAATTATCTGTCTTCTGTATTGTTTATAGCAATGCAAAAGGTTGAAATAATTTGTACTGAAGCTTACTGCCTAATAGGAACAGGACAGGCTAGGATCTATACTCTGAGGTATTTTTTTCATGACAGACTTAAATGTAATGCTCTGTTTATCTTTGCTGCCTGGCTGAATAGAACACAAATGAGCTTTCAAACCCATGAGACATCTCCGACTATGGTTATTGTTTACTATGTATAAACTTGGTATTCAGAATTATAGCAGCACTTTTGTCTGAAATCTTTTCAGTTCAAAACTATGCAGAACTGTTTTTTTAAACACTTGTTTAGCACAGTTATTTGAATACAATAGCGAGCTGAGATTCAAATAGGAATGTAGCTTAATCATAGTAAGTGTATTGGATTGCAGCATGAAAATACTCCTCATAGAAACATGTAGCTCTTTTCTATTCATGTTGTATACCCTCACTCTAGAAAAACCTTTGACACAGTCTCTAATGGTCTCCTTATCACCAATCTGGTGAAATATGAGATGGTTAAGTGTTTGATGTGGAAAACTAGCTGGACTGCTGGGTTCAAAGAGTGCAAAGGTGCAAAGTCTAGAAGATGACAAGTAACTAGCCCTTCAGAGATCAGTGCTGGGATCAGTATTGTCTATTGTCTTCATCAATAATCTAAACAATGGGATGGAGTGCATTCACATCAAGTTTGTGGACAACACTAAACCGGGAGAAGTGGTCAATGTTCTGTAGGTCAGGAGTGTTATTCAGAAGGAACTGGACAGGCTGGAGAAACGTGCTGACCTCATGAAGTTTGGCAACAATGAATGTAAAGTCCTGTACTTGGAGAAGGATAAGCCCATGCATCTGGGAGCTAACTGATGGGGAAGCAGCTCTGCAGAGAACAATCTGAGAATCCTCGTGGGCAGTAAGTTTATCATCAGCCAGTGATCTACCCTTGTGCCAAAGATGGCCAACAGCATGCGTTATCTTACCAGAAGAATAAGGGACATGATCCTTTCCTTCTCAGTCCTTGTGAAGGCACATAAAATCATTTCTGTTGGAAAAGACCCTTGGGATCATTTAGTCCAACCATCTACACTACTCTACAAAATTCTCCCCTACAACATATCCCCCAACACCACATCTAAATGACTCTTACACATGTTCAGGGGTGGTGACTCAACCACTTCCCCGGGCAGCACAACCACTCTTTCTGTGAAAAATTCTTTCCTAATGTTCAGTCTAAACCTACCTCGTTGGAGCTTGAAGCCATTCTCTCTCGTTTGGTCAGTAATTACCTGCGAGAAGGGACCAGCACCAACCTCTCTACAGTGTCCTTTCAAGTAGTTGTAGAGAGTGATGAGGTCTCCCCTCAACCTCCTCTTCCTCAAACTAAACAGTCCCAGTTCCTTCAACCACTTTTCATAAGATTTATGCTCCAGGCCCTTCACCAGCTTTGTTGCCCTCATCTGCACTCACTCCAGCACCTCGATATCTCTCTTGTATTGAGGTGCTTGGAGGTATTCAAGACTTGACTGGACACAGCCGTGAGCAACCTGATCTGCCTAGACCTACTTTGAGTAAGTTTGGACTAGAGAACTCCAGAGGCCCTTTCTGATTGACAGCATTCTGTGACTAACGTACATCATTCTGTATAGCCAGATATGCACCTCCAGAGATCTGAGGAGGGCCCTGGAGTGAGAGGGCCACATCTTCCATAGACACCTCACTTGTCAGAACAGGGACTATGGGATGCTGTCCCTCACAGTGGCACTCATACCTCCAGGCTGAAGTAGACTGGCATTGGCAGCCTGGAGACCTCAGGTACATGGGCAGGGCCATGTAATATAGAAAGCAGGGGCTAGTGTTAGACACTTTTCTTGTATAATGATTTTAATGTTAGTAAAAATGAGCTATTCTGTATGAATTTGGAGTGTTATTATTAGTATTGTTGGGTGAATATTATTATTATTATAACAATACTAATATTGGCTCTATATTTTGGGATGGTGGTGAAGATTTTAACTGGGCTAACAAGATATTCTGTTTTGCAGGTAAAATGCGTGTTCCATTTTTGACAATAAGAAGATTTCGGTGTAACAATAGAGGGTTTTTATGAGTTCCCTCCCTATTACTTTTGTAAGAAGAAATTAAGACTACAATGAATGCCTTATTTCTGTCTGAGTTACAGTCATACTGTTTAATTTTAGTCATGGACTACCCAAGTGAGTTCTTTATGAAAGCTGAAATCATGTGCTGAGCTGCTAGCAGTTAATTTGATCTGGTGCTGCTGATATCCTCAGTTCTTGCAAAATGGCAGTTGACTTTTAGAAGCTCCTTGGATTGTCAAATAATGAAGTGCTCCATGTTGCAATCACCTAATGATTGATGGAAGCAGAATGATTTCCAAACTAAGTCAAAAAGTTTTGGAAGGTAGGAGGAACTCTGCACACAATAATGCAGAAGCTACTATTGGAATACTGAATTTACTTCAAGGAGGAGTACCAGAAAGTATTATAATGATCTGATTTCTAGTAAGCTTGTACATGACAATATTATGAAAATTCTTACAACATGACTGATTCAAAGTTTAAAATTGAGCATGCAATTAAAAAAACCAAAACCCTGCATGTAGGTGTTACCTCAAATTTCTAATTATTGGTTGGAAACAAAAGCAAACAAAACGTTTTCTTTCCTTACTTGCTTCAAAATCACTTTAAAAATAATTGAAAAGTTTAAGGTTTCAAGGCTACTCCAGTAAATGTCTTACAGCCACGTACTGGTTTTTGTTACAGTACACCTTGACAATAGGTATGATTTGTACAGATACTCTGTAATTACAATATAGCAAAATATAGTAGTTGTTTTGACTATCCAAATGTTCCATAGGGACATATATTACTAAGTCATACTAGCAATTAAAATCTCAGCAAAACCAGAATATATAAAATAATATCTACATTTATATAGTTCTTTTTGGAAAAAAAACAATATGAGTTCATAGTTTTATCAACTGTGGACTAATGAATATTTTAAAAATAATGGAATTAGTAAGAATTATCCTAGCATTTAATGTGCCATGTTATATTCCTCTGTGCAATAAAACACAAGTGTGAGTTTACTGTATTTAAAGTGGTTCTCTTGAATTACAGAGCAGGAAATATATTTTTCTATTTTGACAAATACATGTATTTAGAAATTTATTATATGCACTAGCTCTTCTGCCTTTTCTGAAAAGCCTTTATTAAATATTGTTAATAGAGAAGTATTATATCACATATTACCACAAACTGGACCATATTTGTCCTTGTCAGATTATTTTATTAAATTATTTGAGATTGAAACAGTTTCCGATCACAGCAATAAAAATAAATTACTTTAAATTTTATTTTTCCCTTTACTCAAAAGCTTACAGTTTGTGAAACAATTCCAAGAATTTTTATCATTGTTGGGTGCATCATGTAGTTCTATATAACTAACTAATTCACTGGAATGGTAGAATGTTTTGGTCAAGAGAAAATTACACTTTAAAAATCTTAAACAGTACACAAGCTTAGTCTTGGTAGAATGTTTTTAGTTGTTTTTAAGTGGTAAATTTATATCGCGAGTACATATTAAAAAAAAAATGTACATTGGTAAAGAACAAGATGATTTGGATGCCTCTTGTTTTCTTTATGCAATTCTTACTCATGTGTCACTGGCAGATAATTTTCACTTATCCTAAGATTAAGTAGTCATAAATATTTATGGCAACTAACTGTGGCATCTTGAAAATGCTAGATGAATTTAGGTTGTTATGTAAAATTTGAACTGTCTTGTTTGGCTACTCAGAAGGAAGCCAGAATATAAACAAGCATAGCAGGACTTTCAAAGTCCATTCATTCATCTCTTAAAGATTTCTTATCATCAGAATTTCTTATCTGAAAACTCCTGAATGTTTTGAATCATAAAAACCACTCCAAATAAGTATACTAAGTATTTGACATCAAAATAATTAGAAATAAGAACCACTGGACATCTTATGTGGATGATAAAATGATGAGTTAAAATATGCTTAGTTTTAAAAACTGTAATAAGTGTTCATGTTTCTGAACATTAAGAGAAAAATAAAACTCTTTTACAAGGAAACACTTCCTACTCACTGGATCAAGAGATCTGGGAGAAATGGAAGGGGGACTGTTTATTAAGAGCATTCAGTTGTCCAGATGCACAGCAGCATCTTTTAGCTGCTTCCACCTCTACCGATGTCTCACCCCATGCCTGTCCCACTTCTGGATGGTTTTCTCTGATTTTCTAAAAATTTATATCAGTTTCAGATATCAGCAGTTTCTCCTTTTTTCCTGCTATTATGCAAGACAATTTCTTAGTGTATGAAGATCTCCATCTCAAATTCACAGTGTTCATCAGCCTGATTTTTTGAAGCCTGCTTTTATTACATTTGGTGCCTTGCCCATTTTGAACATCAAGGTAGAGGATTCTCTCTATATTATATTATACAACCTTGAAAATGTCTTATATTCAGTGCCCCTCTTTCTCAAAATGACCTGCATTTGGCAATCATATCAGCATCTCCCTATAACATACATTGGTCTGCTGCCAGAACTGGAGGAAAAGTACAATGCCTGTCAATTATGATTTCCTCTGCATTTTTGTGAAGTATATCTCCAAACACTTTCTGAATAAATTCACTGGGATTACCTTTTCCGATTTTTTTATTTTTTTCTTTATTCTTTAATTAATTACACTTCCGTGTAAGTTTTCAATGTTTTCCCTCTGGGCTGGCTTTTCTTTTCTTTTCTTTTTTTTTTTTTTTTTTTTTTTACAGTACTTTTCTGTTTTATAGAATATTCCAGCTTCAGACATCTCATTTACTTCCCTCCCATTTGAAAAGTTGTGTGAAAAATGTGTTTCTTCTGCATTTTGGTCCAATATTTTAGAGATGAAACAAGCCCCTCTGCCCCACCACTATCCTAATCTTTTACCTTGGCAATTATCCTTGATACGTTTGTTTTGGTTTGTTTTAATTTTTTTCCTTTTTTTCATTGTTGCAAGACTCAGAAAACAAGTTCTTTTCTCCATTCACAATATTTTTGATTCCATAACAACAGCGTTCAGCCAAAAAAGTCTCCCTTTTAAAAAGAATATGTCTATAAAAGATGGACAAAGTTATGTTCTGTCTCCTATTTTTGGAATATATATAATTAAAGAGTAACAGAGATATAATTACCTGTAAATTTCTTGGAGTAATTAAGTAAACATTGATAATATTTTCAAATCGTGAAGAGGGTCAAGTCAAAAAAAATTACACATACAGAAGATAAAATTGATCATCAGTACAATTTAGCCTTTAGAGGCTGCTGACACATTGTTCTTTTTCAAATTATTCTTCTAGTTTGAAGAGCAGATATTTAAGAAGAAGTTATGTTTTATGTTTATTTCTTCAAAACTTCTAGTATCCCAGCATTTTTTTTGAAATAGCACTTATGTTCTGGTGGGCTGATGAAATGCCTTGCTTCAGTCAAATTCTGTCTCCATCTGGCTGATTTGATCTTATCAGTGACTCACCAAATCTATTTTTCTGCCTTGATACTAAATCCCGGCTTTTTATATTTACCTCTATTTTTACCTTTATATTTACCTCTTGGTAAATATAATCCTGTTTTCTATGTGGTACAATTTCTATGATGTCTGAATGGATATAGATTTTAAATTCCAGCCTTCAATTCACAAAAAGATTATTATGACAATTCACTAACTCTAGAGATGTTGGGCTTGACAGCAGGATTTACACAGTTAAAACCTACTTGTTTTAATTTACTTGAACAAGGAAAAATACTTTCACTGAGCAGAAAGGCTAAAATGCTGCCTTTTGAGAAATTATTCATTTTTCAGATATAAAATGAATGAGTGGTAGTTACTCTGAATCGACTAAGGTGCTGTACCTAATTTGTGAAAGAACTGTATGAAAATCATGCATGTATGTACATGTACATGGGACTGTCAGCATATGGCTACCATCTGAGTTGGAAAGCAAAAAAATATGAAAACAACAGCCCATTGTTAGGATAAATCTACAGACAACCAACATCTTGAGGAAGGCTGAGTCTGAAGTTGAATTGCTGTGCATGACGGCCAGGTCACCAGCCAAATCGGACAAAGGAGTGTCCTTTTTCCTTAAATCTTTGGAGTTTGCCTGTTACAGCTGGACCACAGTATTTTGTGTGAGTTTGTATTCTTCACAGAAAGGGTGTGTTGTAGGATAGAGACCTTGGAAAAAAAAAATAATGATCTACCTTCTATACCCATGTTCCATCATAATCAAATTTTAAAATCATAGAACACATTTAGGTTGGAAAGAAACTTCAGGTCATCAAGTCCAATCATTAACCTAACAGTGCCAAGTCCATCACCAAATCATGCCTATAAGCACCACATCTACATGGCATCTACAGTGACATAGTGTAGAGAAAACCAGATATGGTATGATGGCAGAGACCTGAAGAATTAAGACACAGGATGTGATGCAGAGGAGCACAGGCAAACTTGGTAAGAGACAGGGGACAAACAGCGCTAGAAACACCATGGCTGTGAACAATTTACTTGTCAGTTAAAGTACAGACCCAGAGATGGACAGTGTTGGTTTTAGGGTAACAAAGAAAGAAAAAAATATCCTACATATGTAAAGGGCAAGATATGTAGTGAATTTAGATGTAACATGGAGATCCAGACCAATGAAGAAAGAACAAGGGTATAAAAGCATGTAAATAAACATGTCAAACATGTCAACTAGACCCTTACAGAGAGGAAGGGAGACCCATCAACATGAACACCATAATCCTCCCTGTAAAGGACTCCAGAAGCTTGCAACTCACTTTCAGCCCCCTCACCCTCAATTCATACACATACCAGAATGAAAACAACAACCACAGGAGCACTGGGAGGGTGAGCATAACACTGGGAATAGGGGCTGAAACCGAGAAGCATGTGCGCAAAGATTTTATCTGCATTCTCTCTTTTTTGCTAGCAATTAGATCTGCACTAATAATGATTAGACTCTTAATATTTAATTTATACTAACAATGAATTCTTGGCTTTACTTACAGGTAAGATGCTCTTATTTTTTTGCCTTCAGCAAGATTTTGAGTGCAGCAAGTTTAAGTATCCTGTAATTACTTCACATTACTTGACAGCCATTGTGCTATCAAGTATGTGCACCATACAGTAAAATGTGCACCGTACATAATTTTAAAAAATTTCAGTTGAGTTACTTTATGTAGTTTATGAAAAAAAAAAAAAGGTTGAACAGTTGAATATTTTAGGTTGAATAGTTCAAACAATAATCAATAATCACCTTCAAGAAATGTTCTGCATAAAGTTTTATTCTTGGATCTACATAGACACTACTTGAAATCAGATAGTAAAAAAAAAAAAACAACAACATATAAAACCCCACGTTGTTCAGTAGAAGCTGTAACACGTGTTAATGGAATTAGTTGATGCATTACATTAATGAAGAGCAAGGTTATTAGTGACACTGAAATATGTAGAGATTGAGTTTTTAAAACCTCTTCTGCATTCAGTGCAATTACTATCAGTGTAACTATGAATATGGTTACTATGAGGCAAGGGAGCCACAAATATTTTTTAAAGGATTTTGAGGAAAACACATTTTGAAGGGAAAATGTTTAGATGAAACATGTTCAAGGAGTTAGTAAATAGAACCCCTTGGGAAATTTCCCTCAGAGACAAGGGAGCAGAAAAGAGCTGGCAGAACTTTAAGGATGCTTTCCACAGAGCACAAGAGCTCTTGATCACCAAATGTAAGAAATTAGGAAAGAAAGGCAAGCAACTGGCAAGGCTGAGTAGAGACTGGCTGGTCAAACAAAAAGGCAAGAAAGCAATGGGCAAGCAGTGGACTTTGGGACAGACATCCTGGGAAGAGTATGGGGATGCTGCCTGGTTGTGTAGGGATCAGGTCAGGAAGGCCAAGGCACAGCTGGAGCTGAACTTGGGAAGGGACACAAAGAATAAGAAGAGTTTCTATAGGTATGTCAGAAAAGGAAGGTCAAAGAAAGCATACTCCCACTGATAAGCAAGAGTGGCAAGCTGGTAACAATGGACAAGGAGAAGGCTGAGGTACGCAATAACATTTTTACTTCAGTCTTCACTGGCAACCTTTCTTTCCACACTTCTCAAGTGGATGGACCACAACACAGGGACTAGGGGAGCAAAGTTTTTCCGACTGTAAGAGATCAGGTTCGTGATCACCTAGGATCATGAACATACAGAAGTCTATGACATCTGATGACATACAAACCAGAATCCTGGGAACTGACTGAGGTAGATGCTAAGCCACTCTTCATCATATTTGAAAAATCATGGAAACCAGGTGTTCAGTGACTGGAAAAAGGGAAACATTGTGCACATTTTTAAAAAGGGTAGAAAGGAGGATTCTGGGAATTACCAACCTGTCAGCCTCACATCTGTGCCTGCATCATGGGACAGAAAGTCCGAGAAGCTATGCTAAGGCACATGAAGGCCAGGGAGATGATTTCCAACAGCCAGCATGGCTTCCCCAAGGGCAAGTCCTGCCCGACCAACCTAATGATCTTTTGTTCTGGAATGGCTACATTAGTGGACAAGGGAAATGCTATGGATGTCATCTATCTGGACTTCTGTAAGGTCTTTGATATAGTCCCCTGCAACATTCTTCTCTCTAAATGGGACAGATATGGATTTGATGTATATTTGATTCGGTGGATTACTAATTAGTTGGTTGATTGCATCCAGAGGATAGTGGTCAACGGCTCAACGGTGAGACAGAGATCAGTAATAAGTGGTGTCCTGTGGGGATCTGTATTAGGACTGTTTGATATCTTCATCAATGGCATAGAGAGTGGGAATGAATGCACCCTCAGCCAGTTTGTGAATGACACCAAGCCGAGTGGTGCGGTTGAAATGCCTGAGGGATGGGATGCCATCCATAGGGACCTGCAAACACTCAAGAAGCGTCCCCATGTGAAGCTCAGCAGGTTTAACAAGGCCAAATACAAGGTCCTCATGTGGATCAGGGCAACCCCTGGTATTAATGCAGGCTGGTAGATGAAGGGATTGACAATAACCCTGCTGGTAAGGAGCTGTGGGTATTGGTGGATGAAAGGCTGGACATAACTGGCAACGTGTGCTCGCAGGCCAGAAAGCCAACCTCATCCTTGGCTGCATCAAAAGAAGACTGGCCAGAAGGTCAAAGAAGGTGATTCTGCTCTACTCTCATGAGACCCCACCCGGAGTATTGTCTCCAACTCTGCAGTCCTGAGTACAGAAAAGACATGGCCCTATTGGAGCAGGTTCAGAGAAGGGCCACAAAAAGGGCAGAGGGATTGAACAGCTTTCCTGTGAGGACACGCTGAAAGAGTTGGGGGTGTTCATCCTGGAGAAGGGTCTCTGGGGAGACCTTATTCCAGCCCTTCAATGTTTTATTGGGGTTTATAAGAAAGACAGGGAGAGATTTTTCAGTAGACCCTGTTGCGTTAGGACAAGTGGTAATGACTGTAAAGTAAACCAAGGTAGATTTAAGTTGGACATGAAGCAATTTTTTATTATGAAAGTGATGAAGCACTAGAACAGGTTTCCCAAAGAGGTGGTAGATCCCTCAGCCCTGGAAATATTCAGTGAGGTTGGGATTTGGATTAGATGACCTTCAAAGTCCCTTCCAACCCAAACTGTTCTATGACTGTCAGACAATTTTGAGTACTTCAACATGCCATTTACTAAATGATAGCAAGATAGTATTTTATTATTTTCACTGCATTAAAATACTTTATAAATGGAGGTATTTCTCCTATAGAAATCTAAGAATATTGAAGAATAGTTCACACTCTTCCTTATATGTGCATTTTTTTGGTGTTGCAGAAAACTTTGTCTGTTACGAACCAAATAATGCCCTGTGTTTCATGCAAGGCATCAAGAGATACTATGAACACTCCAGAAGGTACAATTAAGTTCCATTGTATAACAGTGAACAGCACTAGCTGTAAAGATGATAAACTCACCTTCACTAAAAATAATGGTTGCATCTTATATATGTAGTTATTTACAGTATGTGGTTTATGAAGAGATATTAAAAAAAAAAAGATAAAAAGTTCCTAAATTCTTAATCTTCAGTAAGTTATAAGCACCAATTCCCTTAGACTTACTTTAGAAAAACAAAGAGAAGTTTAAAACATAGTAGTTTTTTATTTTTGATGCAAGTATGGCTAAATACATTCCTAAATTTTTACTACTCATATTTTTTTCACTATGCTTCCTAATAGATAGTCAGATTTATCAACAACTTTCCTAAACCCACAGAATGCTTACTTTAGTTAGCATGTCTTTTACTTTTCACTGAATAAGTCTACCCAAGAAAAAGATTAAAATTGTTATATTTCAATGACCAAAGAAAATATAAAAAATCACAACACTATATAAATACAGGATACCAACATCTAGACTAATGGGGATTGTAGCAGACATATAAAACCAGTAATTGCATACCATATAAAAACAGTAATTTCCCTGATTGTCCTGTTTTTATACAGATATGTCGATCTCCATGTCCAGGATGAATAGGAGAAGAAATAAGGGAGTTAAGTGCAGCAATGGAGATTTCTGTTGGACATTAGGAAAACTGGAACAAATTATCCAAAGGATATTATGAGTCTCCATGAGGCTGTTGAAGACAACATAAAAATATACTTGACAGGCATGAAATAGGTAAGTCTGATCATGCTACGAAGCAGAAGTGGACACTCTACAATTCTTTTCCAGCTGGACTACATAATACTGTGTCATTTACCTTTGATCTGCTCTATGCTGGTCTGGGAATGCCATTTTCATGGGACAGCTGTAGATCAGTCCATGAGAAATGCTGTATTTCTTTGTTTGCTTGCTATTTAACTTCATCCTTTTATTTTTTAATAAACTCCAAATTTAAAAAGCTTCCCATGAAGTTCAAACCCTATTATTGAGTCAGATTTAATACAGAGCTTATGTATGACAGCTTCTAGGGTAGTGGCATTCCACAGTCTCATTAGTTTTAGGCTTCACAAGCTCTTCAGAATCTTCCCAAGCCCACAGTTGCTTTAACATTATTTTCTCAGCAGCTACACAGCAAATAGTGCTCTTGTTTCTATTTAAGAACTTCAGAGACAGTGTTTATGATTAACAAAAGGTCATCTTAACCACAAAAAGACAAAACAAAATGAGTCAACAACAATAATAATCCTTTGGTATTAGAGAAGCAGTCTGCGTAGTTACATTCTTATAAAAACCAGCGAAATACAGAACAATGGCAATCCAAGTATAAATTTATCCTGCATTTTGTTCTGTAAGTTAATGATGGCCTCAGGTCTAGAAGCCCATTCTACAGTCTTGATTTTGCTAGTGATGCATATGCCACTGAACTAGTACTTTTTACTAAGAAAAATATCCTTTTTTTAATTTATCTTTTTTCTAAAGCATGTCGTTCCTGTTTTCAGTCAGAAAAAAAATCAAATTTTCAAGATTTTTTTTTTTAAAAATCCAATAATAAGAATGTTACAGAATTGATCAAAGTAAACATTGATAATACTGTAGAGATTTTGTTGTTGTTGTTGTTTCCCAATACAAAATACCAGTGTAGTTTTTCAGATGTAAGGGTCATTTTGTTCTTTTAGTGGTGGTGGCTTTTTTGTATGTGTATTACTATTAATGTTTCCTTTGACATTTGAACAGTTCTGCCATATAACATTTGGCCCCATATAGATGCGGCCTTCTATAAACAGATAGGGGCATCATTGCATTCGCACACTATGGTCCTCATGGGGGACTTCAACCAACCCGATATCTGTTGGAAGGACAACACAGCAGAGCACAAGAAATCCAGGAAGTTCTTGGAATGTGTTCATGACAACTTTCTCCTTCAAATGATCAAGGAGCCAATGAGGAAAGGAGCTGTGCTGGACCTTGTCCTTACCAACAAGGAGGGGCTAGTCGGGGATGTCAAGTTCAAGGGTAGCCTCGGCTGCAGTGATCATGAAATGATAGAATTCAAAATTTGTAAGGCAGCAAAGAGGGTGTGCAGCAAGCTGGCTACCCTGGACTTCAGAAGAGCAAACTTTGATCTCCTGAGAGATCTGATTGGCAAGGTACCTTGGGAAAAAGAACTGGAGGGGAGAGGGGCCCAATAAGGCTGGGTGATATTCAAGGATTGCCTCCTCCAAGCCCAGAAGAGGTGCATCCCAAGAAAGAAGAAATCATGTAAAACACCAGCAGGCCTATATGGATGAGCAGGGAACTATTGGACAAAGTCAGAACCAAAAGGGAGGCCCATAGAAGGTGGAAGCAGGGAAGGGTAGACTGGGCAGAATATAGAGAAACTGTCTGAGTGGCCAGAAACAAGATTAGGCAAGCAAAAGCCCAGGCAGAACTAAATCTAGCCAGGGATGTGAAAGATAATAAAAAGAAATTCTATAGATATATCAGGGATAAAGGCAAGACGAGGGAAGCTGTGGGTCCCCTCCGGAAGGAAACAGGAGACCTGGTCACCCAGGATATGGATAAGGCTGAGCTGCTAAATGACTTTTTTGCTTCAGTCTTCACCGTCAAGGGCACAAACCACACTGTCCGAGTCACGGAAGGCAAAAAAAGGGGCTCTGAGAATGAAGAACTGCCCATAGTATGAGAAGATCAGGTTCGAGACCTCATAAGGAACCTGAAGGTGCATAAGTCCATAGGACCTGATGAAATCCATCCGTGGGTCCTGAGGGAGCTGGTGGATGAAGTTGCTAAGCCCCTTTCCTTCATATTCGAGAAGTCGTGGCAAACTGGTGAAGTCTCCGCAGACTAGATTAGATATTAGGAAGAAATTCTTTACAGTGAGGGTGGTGAGGCACTAGAACAGGTTGCCCAGGGAGTTCAGGGATGCCCCATCCCTGGAAGTGTTCAAGGCCAGGCTGGATGGGCCTTTGAGCAACCTGGTGTAGTAGGAGATGTCCCTGCCCATGGCAGGGTGGTTGGAACCTGATGATCTTTAGGTCCCTTTCCAATCCAAATGATTCTATGATTCTATGATACTATGATTTTGACCGACATGCTAAAATGGAGATTACAAAGATAAATTTCTGAGAGACCCCCACAAAAATAATTAGTTATGCCGAAGGCTTCCTTTTGCTGCACTTCACTAAGACAAAATAAATTGAATGTGTAATACAGATTGCATATATAGTTCTCAGACTTCACAATAGGTAGGAAGAAGAGTGCAGAGAGTAAACCTTGATGCATGGAGTTCATTGAGTTTGCAGATACGCTATTATCCATATCTCTTTTCATATAGGTAACATTTGTAAATGGATTATTTTCTGTTTCTGTATACATAGATACATGTAGACACAGAGATATATATATAATGAGTCATATACTTGTCTAAGGAAATGGTAATATAGCATTTTTTAAAGATTGAAGATGAATGTTAAAACGTCTATTCATAGCAATGTGTAACCTGAATAAAGATGAAATTTGTATACTTGGCTTTTCAATTTATCTTATTAGTCTTACATAGTTATTTTTATCTTGGGGGAACTAATGCAAACATGTTAAAAATGACAAGCAATGCATAAATACAGACTTCCATTCTACTACAGAATACTATTTTAATTCAAAATGTTTAGATCTAGTGCATGAGATATAAAGCACATGCAGTGAATATTAGGCACAAAATACCATTAAAAGCTTGCATTAACAAATGCAGTGCCAAAAATGTTTCCTCTGTTCTTTAGTTTTGGCTTCTGGTGGTGGAATAAGGACAGATATTGTACTGACCCTGCAGAGAATGAATTGAAAGGAACAGAGTGAGAAACATGGTGGGTTTTCCACTATTATGGAATTTCTGCCACTATGGATTTCCACTATTACAACACTTCAGTCATCATGAGCAGGGTGTTCAGAAGCCAATAAGCAAACCTACTTCACTAGAATCATTTACTACATTATAGGATTTTATGACATGAAAGATTATCCATCCTGCAGATGTGTAGAAAGCACAACTGTGGTGGGTTCATAGGATTCTGTAATGCCCAGTGGCATGGAGACATTATCCTCTATAAGGAACCCAATTATCCCACAAGTGGGAGGACAAACTAAACTGACCCCAGAAGTGGGCCCAGAGGCAGTATAGTAAAATAACAGGCAGTCTCATGTGAAAGATGATCCAAGTCAGGGAGTTTGGAGTCTTCCAGGTGTGCCCTGCAAGGGTCCAAGGTCTTGGGCCGAGAATCCACTTTAGGAAAGGAAAAGTATGTGGGGGGCAGGAAGATCTCAGAGAGAGAGGCTACATTTTGGATAAAAATTAAGTCCTTTTTATATCCTAGAAATGTAAGAGGGCATAGAACATCACCACTTCAGGTAGCCAACAGATTCTGCTAATTTCTACTTTTCACCTGTAGTAGCCAATAGATGATGAGGTTTTCTGTTCTTTCAGACCAATTTTTTTTTCCCAGGCTGTTTTCCTGTTCTTGAAGTTAGAATAGCAAAGACAGGTAGTGATTCTTACTTTCTCAGGATGTTTTACACTTTTTGCAGACTACCTTTTCACCTTTTCAAATAATAAATTGTCATTACTGTTTCTTGATTTTGCAGTTCAGATGTGTTCAGTTTCTTAGTACTCAGCTCTGCTTCAAAGGTGCCAGCTGCACTTCTGAAGGATGCTTCTGGTTCCCAGGCCTAATTCTCAGGCTCACAGCTGCCACACTGGCAGGCGTTTTTTCTGTATTTCAGCAGGTATTTTCTTGTGGTCAGAAATTATGCCTTTCTAACAACGTCATCTTTCTGGCTGCTCACTTCAGAGAGAGAGAGGGGAAGGAGGTGTAATTTCAAGATCCATATCACCTGTCTTATCTATGTTATAGAATTATCCTACTCCTTTCTATAAGTGTCTCAATACAGACAGCATTTATGGCTCATAACACTGGGGAGAATGCATAAAAAAACCTTGAGAAAATAAACAAGGATGAACCTGCCCTTTATACATTATTGTCTCATTGTATTTGAATGCCCTTACAGGTATGGAAAGCCTTAAAAATTCAGCTTAACTGTAATTCATCATTCAGTAGTTAACCGTATTAAAATTGTATTGGAATGAAGGTTTCCTTTTTATTTTTTCTTTTATTATCTCAGCTTGCCCCTGAGACAAGAAAAATAACAATAAGGAAAGAGGAGGGTTGGGTTGTACATGGCATAATACAAGGTCTTGTGCATATAATTGTAGAGTAAAAACATGTGAACGGGAAAGAGAGTGCAGTTGAGAATAACTTCCTGCCAAATAAGAGTAATATGGTATAGTTAAGGACAACATTAGTATGCTAACAATGACATTCAGATTCTCAATGATGTACTTATTACCAAAGTATGTCAATATTCCATTTTCTGTAAACTCTGAGTCAAAGGGCTTTTCAGAACACTTTTGCTTAAGAATGTGTTTATGTCTGAAATCTGCAATGTCTTTTCCTCAAATGGAAATATAAGTCTATTAAATTATGCAAATAAAGTTAAAAAGATTGCATGTCCACTGCTTGCCTTCTGAAAAGGAAAGACTACAACAGGGATATCTTTAAAAGAAAGAATATTTTTCCTGTGTTTTTCTCTTTTGACACTTATGACATCACCAAGTCCTATAGCAGGTAGCTGTAGTAGTATTTCTTTAAAAGAAAAACTATAATGACAAGAAATTTCATTGATATCACAGTTGTGTGGAAAGGGTTAGGCTTTTTGCTCTCTGGAGAATGGTAGGTGGTACCACTGATGGTATCTGCTTAAAAAGAAGTAATTAAGCCAGTAATGTAGTGTTCCAGTAACATTAACAGGGTTGGGTTGTTTTTCAGTCAATATTACATGTGAAGAATTTTCTCTAATCGCATGCTAGTTAGCTAATTTGCAGATGACACCAAGTTGGGTGAGAGTATTGATCTACTTGACAGTAGAAAGGCTCTACAGAGCCTTGGATCTGGACAGGCTGGATTGGTGGTCCAAGGCCAACTGTATGAGATTCAACAAGACCAAGTGCCAGGCCTTGCACTTGGGTCACAATAACCCAGTGCTACAGAGAAGAGTGGCTGGAAAGCTGTCCAAGGAAAAAAGGATCTGGGGCTATTGATTAACAGCCAGATGAATATGAGTCAGCAGTGTGCTGAGGTAGTCAAGAAGGACAACAGCATCCTGGCTTGTACAGGAAATAATGTGGCCAGAAAAACTAAGGAAGTCCTCCTGTACTTGACTCTGGTGAGGCAGCACTTCAAATACTGTGTCCAGTTTTGGACCCCTCACTACAAGAAAGACATTGAGGTGCTGGAGCATGTCCAGAGAATGGCAATAAAGCTGGTGAAGGGTCTAGAGAACAAGTCTTTTGAGGAGAAGCTGAGGAAAATGGTGTTGTTTAGTGTGGAGAAAAGGAGGTTGAGGGGAGACCTTATCACTCCTTAGAACTACCTGAAAGGATGTTGTAGGTAGTGGTCGGTCTCTTTTCCCAAGTAACAAGTGATAGGACAAGAGAAAATGGCCTCAAGTTGTACCACAGGTGGTTCAGATTGGATATTAGGAAAAAAAATCTTCACTGAAAAGTTATGAAGCATTGGAACAGGCTGCCAGGGCAGTGATTGAGTCACCATCCCTGGAAATATTTCAAAGACATTTAGACGTGCTGCTTAGGGACATGGTTTATTGGTAGACTTGACAGTGGCAGGTTAATGGTTGGACTTGAAGATATTAAGTGTCTTTTCCAACCCAAGTTATTCTATGAGTTTATGATTCTAGGGGGTGGAACAAAAGGTGAATATATTTGACAAATTTCCAAATTGTCTAACAAACTTTGTGATTCTTGAACTGTTAAAACAAACTAGTAAGATGTGTGTTATTCTCCTGTTTAATGCAGATCTTACCTATCATGCACCACTGTTTAGAGGTTCACTATAAGCTTATTTGTATCACTGATTGTCCAAGGATTAGAGGATATATTTTCGGCAGCAATGTTATTTATATCAATGTTTTCTGAAGGTTAATTATTTCTGGAAAGGCAATGATAACATAGTTCGTTCTGGGCCTGGTTCCACCACTTTACTTCCCACGGAGCTGAAGCCTAAGAGAAGCCCAAATAAATCAGTAAAGTCACTCATAAATAATACCGTATTCACCCTGAATGAAAATGGAAAAATCAAGTCCTCTTCTGTCAAAATCCCTTATGACTTTTTTGATTTCACCCTTAAATTTTACCTATTCATTTAGTAGTGGCATTTTCTATTGAAGATTCTCCCAGAACATTCACAGCACAGTCAGATGGGATTCTTCATGAATGCTACGAGTGAGAAATATTAAAGCTACTTACCTTTCTTATCAGCAAGAGCAAATTCAGCAGTACAAAAGAAAGCATTGTGAAGCATATTGTTTTCAGTTCCTTTGAAATGCTTTCATCTTATTCTAAATCTCTTTAAGAAAATAATATGTCAAAAAAGCAAGGAAAAGTCAATAATTGGCTATTGTGTTTCTATTAACATCAGCCTTAAGTAGAAGTAAAAAGAGCACAAACACTTCTGTGTGGAAGTAGAGAGGATGAACTCCAGAAAAAATTGCAAGAAGAAATTGCTATAAGCATTGTGTTGGTTTAGAGTTTTTTTTTAAAGCTATATATTTCAAATCTATTTTCTCATTCCTTTAGATTCAACTGAGAGAATTCAGTTGCTGTCTTAATGGTATTATTAAATCCTGTAAATCTAACCCATTATCAGGAAACACTGGGCAGCAAGGGACATTTTTGGGTCTCAACACATATACTGAAGCACCTGGAAGCTCAGGTTAGAATTTTAGGCTTCACTAACTAATTTTATAGTAATTTTTTCACATTTTGAAAAAGAGAATCTGTGTATAGAACAGTAAATAATATATTAGGAAAGAGATTTGCAATGTGAATTCAAAGAAAAGTATCTATTATCTATAATTTTTAATAACATATGTATGTGCATATATGAATATATACCTATTCTTGCATATATACCTTCCGTGTTTTGACAATAGTCTCTGAATTTCACTGTTTATGTGCTGATGTAAATTTCCAGCAGACATCTTTATTACATCATTTTTACTATCCATATCTGTCAAACCTCATTGGAGCCTAGTGCTAATGGCTAGCATAGTCTTAGTTTTTGCTAAGTAAGACTCTTACTTTCTCTAGTACGTCTTCCTCTGAATCATTATGCAGAATCAACTGAGTGGTAAAGATTCAGCATCTCATGAAAATCTAGTGATTTCAATTTCATTGAATTTTTATTAGGGCAGATATACAGCGATCTTATTGATTTCATTTCTTGTCTTTTAGTTTAATACAACTCTTTAGTACATGTTTTTAATGGAACTAGCTGTTTCTTACAAAAGAGTTATTTTCATAGCAAAAGAACTTTCATGCTCAGAAATAGAGAAGCCATTATTGCCTATGATCCACTTAAAATCTTTTTCTCCCAATTTGCCAGATTAAGTTCTGCCATTTTTAACAAGATGAATAATAGTACGTGTCTGTACTGGTATCATAAAGTCAGCAGACAAATTGTGGGCTGAAAATTTAAGCAGATCTCTTTGAAATTATATCCCCATAGTAACAACATAAGAAAAGCAACAACAGAAGAAAATATCCCTCCTTTTCTGGAAATTCTGCCTTTCTGGATCCTGGATAAATAAGATTTGCATTTATGAAATTTTATTTCTATTCTCCCTCCAAACTTTCATTGACTGATGAGAAAGTAGAGCTACCTCAGGACATAAGGGTTGTACAAACAATATGTGCCAAAAATCCAAACTGAGTTAGAGGAACTCTTATGATTTAGGAGTGACATATTCTCAAAAATGGCACATCTGCTTTTGATACAGCCCCATACATTGTGATAACAACCAAAATGAACAGGCATAAGTCCTATAGGCAGTGCTAAAGGAAGAACACACATAACTTGTTTAGTAAGTTAAAGAGCTTGGAATAAAGGTCTACGTCAGAGTCTCAGTTTAAGATTGTACAGTCCATTACTTGAAATCAAGAAAGCTTTTTGGCTATAGACATCACCATAATCAAAAATTCTGAACTTTAAATTTAAATGCTAAATTCAAATGCCTGGTGTGTAGACATCGACAAGTGAAAAATCTGCCTATGTGCCCATCACAGTCAATGGAAAGTAGTCAATATTTCTATGACAAACATGACTTCTGTTGGCAAATTCTGTTATTTCAAACTGATGTCAGGTACCACCTGAGATCCCCTATGATATTTTTGACATCCACATAGGTATTGCAGGTCAAAAAACAGGAAAAATGAATTTCTAAACTGGCAGCTAAGGTTCAGGTAGAATATCATAGGGTGCATTTAATGTCATTAGACACCTATACAGAAGTAACTGAATTGTCTTGAGGTGTCTATATGATGATGAGATTAACTAAATCTTACAATAACATTTCTTCTTAGGGACTGTAAAGGAAGTTTGTGGTGATGTACTTAAGTAAAGATATTTGCCATGTAGCTGTCTACATTTGGTTGGTAAATGACATCCTAATTTACTCTGAAGGGAGAAGATAGTGACTACCATGAAATGAAGGCATAAAATGAAGAATCAACTGAGAGAAGGAAATGTATATATCTGAGGGTGGAATAAGTCTGAGAGTAAAAAAAATTATGTTTAGGTGTCTATGGGTTTATTAGGTATCTAAGACCCCTATATAGTTTATCAACATCTAGTTAATGAAGTGAAATCCAGAGAGTCAATTGAATTATTAATTACTCAGTTCCCTAATATTTCCACCTAGAGGTGTTTAAGGGAGAACCACTTAATTTTACCTCTTTATTCAACTGGCAAAGACGAGTGCTTGGACTTGCTCTCAGCTTTCAGCAACGAATTATTTTAATTTTGTTCCTGGATAAAAACAGAGTCATGCTTTTGATTCATACATTTGAGCTCTCCAACTGCCCCACTTCAGTAGTACTGGGACACCTTCTACTAAGACAAATATCCCACCTCCAACTTCCTGTAAAAACATCCATTAATTCATGCATCCATAATTGCACAGATATAGAATAGATAAAAAAATATATTAATATGAGCTAATACAATGAATGTTTACATTTTAAATGTTAATAGAAAACAATTGTAAAAAAAAAATTAAAGTCTGGTTTGGCATCCCTGACCCTACAAGGCTGTTGAACACATACCGACACATTGGTGGATTGCTTCCGGAGGGAAGAGGGGGACCAAAAGGAAAAAGGGGGGCATGAACAAGTTAGAACATGCCCAAGGGTATGGAACCCTCCTGAGAGGTCTACCCAGGAGCCCCTGGTGCAAATCATGTCATGTGCAAAGAGGATCCCAGACATGTGAGCTAGTCTGAGAGGCATACTCTCAGCCCAACATGATAACTGTACAGTATTACTGGGTGAGACCTTGCACAGTAGTACAAGACACAGACAACACTCTGTGTGAACAAGAGAAACCATGAACACATGCATGGAGACCATAGATAAAAGACCCTAGGAAGTTTCCCCAAAAGATCACATGAAAACGGGGGAATGGTCCCATCACTTACAAACTGGATTTGAGGTAAGTGTCATACAGAGAGGGCAGGTGATATGAAGAGGTCTTCCTTTGCTCATGGTTCTTTCAGGACCTGGAGAACTATTGAAGGGTCCAGGCTGGTGTTATATGTGTTTCTTTACTCTTAGGTCAATGCTGCAAAGGAGAGGCAGAAGACTGAGCATGCAATCAAACTGTCACATTAGACAACTATTGTAAAACCAGAAAGACTCAGACTTAGGGACATAGACTGCAGTCCTGTGCTCTTAGAAATAACAATTTTGGCAGGAAGCAAGTGGATCAGTAAACAGTGGTGGTGCTGCAAAGCTAAAAAGCCTGTTACTACTTTCAGGCACAGAGAAGCAGCAGCAGGATGGTGATAAAAAGGCTGGTGGAGCTGTTACTTCTAGGGCCTTGGCTTACATGTTGGTTATCAGAAGAAAAATGTTACAACAGAGAATGTTGATTTTGAAAGCTAGACTAATTTTTGCATTGCTGTAAGCGTCTTGTTGGCAAAGGGTTACAAGGAACACAAGGCGCCTTTAATGTAATCTGCTTTTCTGAACCTGGGGAACTAGTGAGTCTGTCTCCCATTAGAAGATGACACCTTGAAAGGGACTTCCCAGTTACTGCAGCCCTCTGCAGAGCAAAAGATTGTTGAACACAATGAGGACATTTCGCAAGGGGTGTCAACTAGCCACACTTCCAAGTCCTTATGACTAATTTGAAAGCCCAGCTTTACTCCCCACTCTCAAATGTAAGAGGTGGTGAAGGAGACTGCCTTGTATCTTCCATGGAGCATATTCAGCAATGAGCAGTCCAGATATTTTAGAAGAGTATAGATCTGTTAGTTGAGATCAAGTAGCACTGTATGAAGCTTACAAAACATTTATTCAGGGTGTAGAGCAAATTTATAATTTACACCAGCTGTTTGAACCTCGTGATTATGCCTAGCTTCATCTTGAATCTGTCAGCATGTGAGTGTTTGTATTCCTTCACTATTGTTCATATTGAAACAATAAGAACACTGCAAAATTTTTAGACTCTCCTACGAAGTAAGAGAGCTGTGTTTTTTCAGGCTTTCTTACTTACTATCAATATTATAAAAGCCATTGTGGGTGGGGTATAGTCTATGCCCATTCAAAATCATATACAAAAATTGATGTTATTCAAGTTGATCTAAATAGCAGCAACAACCTCTGTTTTGCTGGCAGTCACAGAATTTACAGTGGAGAAGGATCTGACAAATGCAGGATTGGTAAGGAAAGCAAAAATCTACATGACAAACTGAGATGGTCTGTTTATGGGAAGGTCACATTGAGTGGCAGACTCTTGTTTGAGGATCTTCTATATTTTAGTATATATGTTTTCCTCCTATCTGAAGGGAAAAGGGTATGAGGTTTTTTTAAGTCAAACCACAGTTTTGGATACCATAAAACTGTTTTCCTCCTTTTACATGACGAATATTATTAGGATGTTAAGCATGTCAACAAGGTTTTTAAGATGAGAAACTTTTGTTATATACTGTATAACGATGGTCATAATGTAATCAAAGTAAACAACATCCTCTTGGACACTCCAGAGTAGCTTTTTGAGAATTTTGATACCCTGACAGCCTACTCTGGGAAAGTCAAAGCAAAGGTATACCTACACCATGGGCCCTTTCCCCTGTGCTTCTTGTGATAGTAAGTGGCAAGCTATTGTTTCTCTTGTGCTGCTCTTGTGCTCAGGCCTACCAGGTCGTCTGCACCCACAATGATGAAGATAGAGTCCTTCATGGTACCTGGTGTCTCTGGGAAATAAAAAAGGCCATGAAAAAGGGTTACAGTGCTGATGAAATCTATGAGGTTCACCATCTACACATGGGGGCACAAGATGTATGTCATAATGATTAAAGCTGAATGGGTTCTTGGCTTAATTTCCACAAAAAGTGGAGTTAGTTACAAACCAAATAGCAAGGAGCTGGGGCAGCTGTTCTAGAAACAAATTTTCCTGATTGCTGATATTTATGCCAGCTGGTATGCTGAACTCATTTCTAATGTGTGGTTAAACAATTCCCAAATATCTTCTCAAAAGCTGGATGACGTTTCTATACAGGCTACAGAATATACCTCCAACATCTGAACCATACATCACAGGAACATCTTGATATCCAGATAACATAGCCAGCCTGGGTTCTGTAATAATTTATATAAAAGTACAGTGCCCATAATTTTTCATTACTACCATTTTGGCATGGTTTCTTAAAATAACAGAGGCTTCCAGGGCCAAAGATGCAGCTTCAGAATCACCTTCCCAAAGCAAAATGAGACATGATTGTTCTGGACTGTGCTTATTTCAATGTTGATTGTGTCAATGTGTTCGCAGTTTGCCAGAAAATCATGCAGCTTATCATGTCACTGTTATGATTTCATTTATATTTCCACTGTCTGGAACACAGAACAATACATGAACTTTAAAGTCTCTGACAAGCTGGTGCTCCAAAAGATCCATATAAAGGCAGACCTTTTGGTGATGTCTGCCACAAAGGGAAATTTGTCAGCAGCAACACTCAGAAGCTCCCAGAATACATGCCAGATCTCAGATGGTAGAAAAAGTTTAAGGTTTTATGTGTATTTTGAGCTTCATCTTACGTTTGGGTCACAGATCAGGCCCACTGTCAGTGTCAGTAGCTGAAGCTTTGTATTGAGGGTTAAGAAGATGGTTAATAGCTTTCCCACAAAGTGTACTGCCATGACTGGCTCCACAGTGCTGTTTTGGACATAGTCTATTTGCTGATGCTATTCCAGCTGTGCGGGTACCATATCTCCATCAGTCCCACCTCCTACTAAGTGGAGAGCTCCAGGGACCTCACAACCTGTGCAGTAAATCTTGAGCTGGTGCTTTGTTGGCAGTTTCAACACTGGCATTTTTTAGTAGCATGATGTAAAAATCCTGGTCTGACATCCTTCTTTTTCCCCCTGCTCTGCTGCCAGGCACTAGTTAGCCTGAGCATGGGAGGCTTCTACCCAGCTCTTGAAATTCTGGGGCCAGCCACACCATTTCAGTAGCAGCTGTTTCTTTCTTCATTTCCATTTTGCAGTTATGATCAACTCAATTTTGTAAATTCATTCCTCATCAGGACTGACTTTTTGAAGTTCTTCAGAGTAAAATATTCTTTCAAATGCTTCATAATAGATCATAGCCTATTACATGATACACACTTACCTTTCTCCTCACAACTTCAGCTACTATGGAAATTTCATCTGACATCTGCTCATAACTTTTCTCAAATCCCTCTGTTCTAGACATGCAGACATGGTCTTCCTTTTTCAGCAGAGGTACAGATTCTTTAATTTTAAGCACATCTACACATAGAGTTTTCCAAATGCTTGCAGAGTTTAGAAGGTTTGCCTTCACAGGCTTGGCTCTGGTTGTTCTGTGGAAGCTGTAGAAGCTCTTTATAAACTCCAACAACATATCAATGTTGAATACTGTTGTATGGGTTTTGGCTGGGGTAGGGTTATTCTTCATAGTAGCTTGCATGGTGGTATGTTTTGAATTTGTGATTAAAAAAATGTTGATAATACAGGGATGTTTTAGCTGTTGCTGAGCAGTTCTTATATAGGGTCAAGATCTTTTCTGCTTCTCACACTGCCCCACTAGCAAGTGGCTAGGAGTTCAGAAGAAGCTGCGAAGGGACACAGCTGGGACAGCTGACCTCAGCTGACCAAAGGGATATCCCATACCATATGGTGCCACAGTCAGTGATGAAAACTTGGGAGAAGAAGGAGGAAGGGGGGGCATTCAGAGTTATGGCATTTGTCTTTCCAAGTAACCATTATGCATGATGGAATCCTGTTTTCCTCAAAATGGCTGAACACCTGCCTGCCAATGGGAAGTAATTAATTAAATCCTTATTTTTCCTTGCTTACTCACACAGCTTTTGCTTGACCTGTCAAACTGTCCTTACCGCAACTCACAAGTTTTCTCACTTTTACTCTTCTCCTATCTGGCTGTGGGAGAGTGACCGACCGGCTGTGCAGTGCTGAGTTGTCTATTGGGATTAAATTACAACAACTATAAAATATCTCCACATCTTAGTTCTGTCCTGTTTAAATGCTTTGTGACATTATTAGCAACAAAATGGTGAATATCACACAGCTTTAACATTTGTTATAAAGTACATTCAGTCTGTAATATTGGAGACTTGTACCCCCTGCTAAAAGCTGCTTGAAAGGCACAAGCTGTTTCAGAACCTGTTTTACCTTTTATTCCACTGGCCCTGGAATGCTTCAACAATATGGTTATCACCTTTAAGATGTACTTAATGCTGTCATTGTATTTGGAGAACTGTTGCACATCGACAAGTTTGCCTGCCATTGTGCATTCATGCCTTCCAAAACCACCTTGTTTCTTTTCAAGTGTTTTCTTACAGACTTGGATAAAATGTAAGCTCCTAGACTTATAAGGAAACTTATAAGGAAATTTATCGTATGAAAAAAAAATCTAAATATTGCTCCTGAGTAAATTCAAGGGAGTTGTGCCACTGACAACGCCAATATTGTTTAGAGACAAATTCTGAAATGATGTACATTTCTATAGTCATGAAATTAATAATAGTGTTCTTGTATGTCTGCAAGAACAAGTCTAATGAAAATTGAGAATGTCCAATTCATGATAAGACAGGCTGATGTTCCTGGAATGTACAAACTAAGCACTGCTGGTTTTATTCACTTACTATACTTTTTTTTCCAAGCATAATGTTGAATTCAGAGCATTGTTTACTTTTGTATTTCAAAATGTTTAAGAAAAAATAGAGTAAAATCACATATAAACAAATATAAAGAGGAATTATTTAAGATAACAAAGACTATACTTGAAATATATTAGGCTTTTCTGCGTCCTTCTGGCATATGAGTGGGTATATGTGTGCAGTATTTTTACATGTATACATGTATTTTTACAATGTACACATATATAGATAGGTATATCTAAGTTTTACATAAACACATTATGAATAAATATTTGTATGAATTTACATGTGTGTCTACACATAGTTGTATGTCTTTTGTCTTCTGATATTGATATGCAGGAACACCTTGTGAATATTGAATTATCTCTTTGAATGTTGAAGATTATTTTGCTATATATAAATTAATCTTTTGATGTATTCATACTGCAAAATTAATAGGAAAAGCACTGGCAAATATTCAAGAACTGATAGATTAACATTTGCATGTGATTCCCTTCATAAATTTACAGGAAATATTTAAGATAAAACTCTGATGTAAATAACTGTAAACTGCCTGGGTAACTAAGTAGAAGAAAATTTTACTTATTTTTGAAAAAAAAAAAGTTGAATAACATTGGTTGATATTTGCAAGATCATAAAGTATAGTATTTGATGCCTACCACATTTAGCTTTCAATGACAATGCAAGTTCATAATCTGTATTCATGGAGCACTAAGTATACTTTCTTTTTTCCTCCTTGTTTGGCATGCTAATCAGTTTCCATAAAATAGAAATGTGGCCAGAAGCTTAAATTTGAGGTCTCGCATGAGTTCACTTCTCCTTCAAAGTAAAACTTTGAACACACATGACATTTATATATGGCTAGGAATATAAAATAAATTCTGAGATTAGATATGTATCTAACTAGATATGTATCTATCATGTAGTACGAGTTTTCAAACAAATAAAAGAGATATAAAACTTGTAGAAATAAAAAGGTGAATAAATCATACAGCCTGAAGTCTAAGCTGTTAAATGGTTACATTAGATCAGAAGTGAACATAGTGTGCTTGATTTGGCTGTCCTTATCCACCAGTCATAGGAGCTTGGCTTGGATAAATGAGGGGAATGATGCATTAACCATAGTCCCAGAAGCTGATCAAGGTATTGCTTATGAGCCCTCTTTCTTGTGACTATGCTGGAAAAATCTGTAACGTGCAGTTGCATACCCGAAAAAGTATGCCATAATAAAAATAAAATAAATTGAGAGGCTGTGGGTTTAGGGAGTAATGTGGAGAGTTTTATAAAATGTTTTCTAAAGACAGGAGCAGACTGGTAAATTTCTCTAATCTCATTTTTAAAACACCTGTTTGTCTTACTACTTTTCGTCAGTAAGCAAATGGATTTAGAAATGGGTGGTTCAGTGATAATCTCTTCAAGATCATTGCATGTTTGTAGAGTGCTCCATTTCCAGAAGACATGCTATTCAGTATTGGAACTGGGTGGCTGGTGTGGAAGAGATTCTGTGAGAGCTCTCACTAATTCTACTGGCAATAACAGATAATTTTATTGTTTACTTTTATTGATAGAAAACTACAAAACATAAGGAAAACTATCTGTGGAGAAACTTCATTTGGCTTCAACAGCAATAGCTGCAAGACGAATTAATTTTCGTCATTTTGGGTGCTTCTTGTTTGGAGGTGAAACAGAACTCCTGTGACTGGAGTGTTGGAATGGAAGGATACAGACTCTTCAGGAAGGTCAGGTAGGGGAGACGAGGAGGGGGTATTGTCCTCGATGTCAATGATGAGCTGGAGTACCTGGAGCTCCACCTGGGGATGGATGAAGAGGAAATCGAGAGTTTACAGGTAAAGATTAAAGGAAGGGCAGGGACCAGTGATATTACTGTGGGGGTCTGCTACAGGCCACCTGACGAGGAAGACTGAGCTCATGAGCCCCTCTGTAGATAGCAGCAGCCTCATGTTCATAAGCCCTGGTTCTCATGGGGGACTTCAAACACTTCGATATCTTCTGAAAAGAAAACACAGCAGGGCATAAGTAATCCAAGGGGTTCCTGGAATGCATCAATGATAACTTACATGTTAAGACCAGGATGGATGGGGCTTTGAGCAACTTGGTCTAGTTGAAGGTGTCCCTGCCCATGGCAGGGAAGTTGGAACTCGATGATCTTTAAAGGTCCCTTCCAGTGTAAACCGTTCTATAATTCCATGATTGTATGAGTTTTCAGTAATTTTACTTTTCAATTTACTGTCTTACTAATTGCACTCTGAAATTAACAGCACATTTTTCAGACATTTTCTGATTATGTCTGATGTTTATAGTTAATACCAAGGAATGACTGCTTATTGTTATAACAACCAGGGTCAACTAGCTTTATTATGTGCCAGGTTAGAGGGTTGGAAGCAGAAGAGCATAGAGGGTTTGCACCTGCAGGAACTAGTAGACAGGACAGGTGACTCAGAATTGATCAACGGTGTATTCCATCCCATTGCATCATGCTCACTATAAAAGCTGAGGTATCAAAGGGTCAGTCTTCTTTCTTCAATGGCCTGTGTCTGAGGAGGACTCTGTCTGTCTGCCTTTGGTCTTGATCCGTGCTTTCCTGAATGCCATTCCTGAATCTAATTCCCATCCATGTCTGAGTACAGTCTGGGACTTTCCCAGTGCCTGATTGTGACATGATCATCATCCTGGAAGCTCAACACTGGTTTTGCATGTACTGTATATATTTCATTATTTTCTTTTTGATACTGTTATTTTTCTTTCTATTAGTAATATTTCATTAAAATAGTTTTATTTTTCTTTTCTATCCATAAGTTTCTCTCCACTATTCTTTCTTTCTTCTCTTCTGGGAAGAGAGAGAGATTAAAAGAGAACATCCGTCATTCATTTAGCAGCAAGCCCAGCCCAAATGAAAACAGGGTGCTTTTCATAACTGTTTGAAAGGCAAATGAAACCAAAAGCAGTGTCTCTGTGCCTAACTTTAGGCATCCTTCTTTTGACTAATAGATTAGATGCCTGCAGGAGTACTTTATTCTCTGTATAGCCAATAAAGACAGGCTGACATAGGGAAAATCTCTTAAACTAAGCTAGATAAGCCCTTAACAGACATCTGTTGCACTTCACACACTGAACAGGAACCACAAATTATGTGGTACTAACTAAAATAGGACAAGTATTAATTCCTGTCCAGGAATCTATAATTACTTTTGCCTATTTTCCTGTCGAGAAGGTTGTCTTTACCAGTGCTACATCACTTAACATCTTCTCTGGTCAGGTAGTTTTACTTTGCCCCTAGTTATCATTTTGAGTGAGTTTCTTTCAGCCTAGGGTTTTTAAAATAATTAGAGTTTTAATGTAATTTATTACTATGTTGGCCTAATGCCATGAGGTTCTGGAAGTGAAATAATACCAGAACTTTTCCTGAACATTTTTCTAGAGAAAGCTATTTGGAGCTGTTCAAAGCAGAGTCAGACCTGAGCTAACATCAGGCATTCAGAGATTATTTTCTCTTCCTGGCCCTCTTTCATCAGGACTACAACTGATAGCATACACTTTCTTGCTACAGTTTTTCTCCATAAAAGTAAGTACACAGAAAATAATTAAATGTTTAAGTTATATTGAGTGCTTTAGAAAATAAATTCTTTGTTATTTTTCTTGTTCTTATACAGCTTCTGAATTGATCTCTGTTCTTAAAGATACAATTTTATGAAAATTTTGAGTATTTGTGAATACAGATTTTAAACAGAGCTGTACCGTATATTTAAATTCCGTTTTGACATCCTTTGCTTGTGGCAAATTGCAGAATTTAATTTAGTGGCAAAATAATCTAACAAGCTGTTTTGGGAGTGAAAGGGTCTTACGATAGACTATGAGATCAATGTCAATGTCCCTTAGATGGGGTATTGAACAGCTGCATAACCACAAAAGAAATAATTAGAGGTGTGTACCACAAACATACTATTTTGTGAAATTGATTTGGAGCTTGTGGATCTACTCAGACACTCATCCTTGAAAACACATCAAGTTTAATGTGCATGTGTGCATGAACAGGTCTTTTGCAGTGCATCTTATCAATACAGATTGCTTCATCAGTGAGGAACATCTGTGCTGTTGGAGGTGAAAGGGAAAATAAGGAAGTATGCCGTGTCCAGTACCTGTCCTTTTGCTTTGAATTTTAAGAATCTTCTTCTCTCAAAGAAAATCCCAGTATTCAAGAGTGTCTTAACTCTCCAGAATAGCCCAAGAGTAACCGACTCACTTACACAACTTGTAAAAAATTGTTTCATGGTCTAGTAATGCATACAGCAATTTCTGGGCTATGTGTTTACTAAACATGAAAAATCTATTTTGCTGCTTTAACTGAAGGCTTAAAAAAGTAAATTCATTTTGCTCTGCATTGTCTATGAACCCTAAAAATAAAATAAACATGGCACAAAAATCTTTATAACTCGTATTTCTTGTACATAATATGTTTCAAAAATCTTAGTATTTTATTTGGTGTGCCATCCTAAAGAGGAAGGAAACAGAAATTTGAACTTGTCCTTCATATACTATGTTGTTTAACATATCAGCAAAATAATGCCATGGGGAATCCCCCTCTTTTCAAAGCTATTTAAATGATTGTTCATGCTTCAGTGACATGCAAAATCTATTTAAATGTAAATAATGAAATGCTAGAAGGCATGGCTATTAGCATTAAAACCATAACAAACAAAGGTAATAAAATTTTGAATGCCTGTTTTCTATAAAAGCTAAGATTTGTGCTAAACCTCCATCTTATAATATATACTTACTTATACTGTCTGTTATATATATAGATATATCTATTTATTATTACAAAACCAAACTCACATATACATATATATTTCATATATCTCTTAGGTAGTGATTTATTTATTTTGAATAATTGCTTCTATGTACTCTCTGTCCAAAGTTTCTCAAAAATTAATTTAATTGGTGTCATCATTAAACTCAAATGAAATCAGTAAAATTTCTTTTTGATTAATGCTTATTTTTCACACTGAACTTGAATCAGAAATGAGAGCAGTTTCTAAGTAAGGTCAAACACTTGACAGGTCTTTAAACAATAATAAGATAGTCAACATCAAATTCCCAAGCATTCAGGAAGGACATTTTCTGATCTTGTCTCTCTTATAAATAAATAAATTCTCTTGCTGCCACATAATGAACTCTTACAAGCATCAGTGACTAGAGCATTAATTACATTAACTCTTGTAGGCATTTAAACTCAATTTCCACTTCTGGGACTGTCAGGAAGAATATGAGAGTCAGATCATTAAACGTTTTGTTTGGACCTGCCATCTTTTTTGCCATCTTTTCTCTATTCAGCCATTTCTGTTCTTACCCAGTAATCTCTCTGAATTGGAGACAGGCCAGCAAAGACATTATTCATCACCATCTTTTAATGCACCAGTGGACCTGCAGTGCAAAGACAGATTATTTTATATTTCATCAGTGGAATAACCAAGATTTTTTTTCCTTATTGTCAATACACAAGATCAAGTCAACAAATAAGGGGGAATAGTTTGTGAGTAAAGAACACATAATAGTGTAGCAGAGGTTGAAGATAAGGAGCTAAGTAGGGGGAAATAGATGGTTAGAAGAACCTGATAGAAAGCTAGAGAAATAAAGTTAGAAAAAGAAGATAAAAGAAAGGCTGGCAGACTTGATGTATTTAATGAGAAAGATGGAACTGTGATGGCAGTGACGTAAAATAGGCAACACATAAAGGAATTTTTAAAAGGGAGAAACAAATATTTTGAAAAGGAATTTAGATGAAGATTTCCTGAAACAAAAGAATTCAACTCAGTACGTTTGGTCTGAAAGATTATGTTTTTATTCTTAAATAGGAGGGGCAAGTCCTGACTCCTTGTCACTATTTGTCACACTCCACCAACTGGCTCATATTCACACTGCTTAGGGCTAGTCCACTTTATATCAGATTTCTTTCAGAGAGGGATTTTTGGACAGTTCAAAATGGAGCCACTTAGGCAGCATGGGCAATTAAGTCTGCACTGCTCAACCTCACTCTATTATTTATAAACAAGATAGACTTCTCCAAAAGATCTGGAAGGAAGATAAAACATGCTACAGAAGAAAAAGAAGAGAAAAAGAGAACAGAAGCAGTAAAATGGAAAACCAAATCAACAACATTAAAATTCAAAGGAAGCAGATGAAGGATTTCTAAAATAATTCAGAAATACACTGGAAAGTTTGCTGCCATATGGTGAACGCGTTGTATATTTGTCTCTGCTCTGACATTTGAATGTAAATTGGTAAAGGATGAAGCAGAGTTTCAGCCACCTCAGATTATGGTACTTGTATCTCTCCACAATATCTGACTATCGGCTGACACAGCTTTACTCTGTTGTCTGCCACCTCTTATCATGTAGGGCTGAGTAAGAATGTTTTCTTCTGCATGTCTGTCTCCCTCTGATGCATTTCCTTCTGGAGGTGCACTTAGCCCAAGTACCTCCATTTGTATTTGTAATCTGTAATGGGTAATTGAACAGATAAAAAGCCAGACACCTGAATATCAGCCCTTCTTCAAACTAAGACCAGTAATACCCAAAAAAGCTGTGTGAAGCTGTGGCATGTTAGCAAGAACAAGGAGTGATATCCAGAAACAAAAGAAAAAGATGTGCTGGCCTTGAGCATTAAAAAAATCACCACCAAAACAAACAAGCAAGCAAAAAAATCCCTTTGTGATCTTTTTTACTTTCACTTGAATGGTTTGGAATTATAAAAATGACTGAGAAACAGCTTATTTTTATATGTACCAAAGCCTCTTGGTGGCCATTTAGTAGGCTTTCAGCACCTTATTCAAGTTCTGAAAGGAGCTGATAAGGACACAGATTTATCATTAAATAATACTGTTGCAGAGGATCATCCTGATTCTGAAATCTTCACTTTATGAGACTGCAGAGCAAGAAGAAAATGAGAGTTGTATAAGAAACAGATACAGTATAGCTGACTGCTGTCACTATTTAGATACACAGGTGACTTCTTCTCCTGAAGGCAAAGCTACTGTCTCCTCTTCCTTTGCTGCTGTACATAAATACTCAAAAGAAGCAGATGGGTCAAAATAGTTCCATCTGTTTTACTGTCATAAACTTAAAAAGATGTTGTGGTTTTAGCATAAGGCTTATGACATTAACTCAGTAAGTAAGGAGAACTAGAAAAAGTATTTATTTAAAAAAATACATTTTACTTCTGCATTTCATCTTGCTTCTTTAAGAGATTACTTGCATGCCTCTAAATGCATTGAGAAAGTTATGAATTTATGGAACACATAATATTATACAAATTGTTACATATTGCTGTTATTTTTTGAAGCTACAGCATTGATATCATGTTTTGTTCCTACAAAACCCTCAAAAATAGTATGGCTTAAAATTAGGCAAAAGTTAAAGCGTTTGTGTAAATACTACTTAGTATAGAAGTTGAAAAGGAAGAAAGGTAACAAATAAGATGCATATTCCTCTCTAAATAACTGAATGTGCTAAAAATACCTGTTCATTTTACACAGATATAAAAAATGAAGTATCACATACTATTACAGCATTTTGGCACTTTGTACTTCTCTGTACTTTCTTAGCAACAGATTCCTATGTGCTGAATCCTTAGCAAGATCTCATTAAAGGACTCAAACTTTAGTTCAAGCATTTTTCTGTCTTATGCAAAACATGGCCCTGAGTTAGGGCATGTTACTTTTAGTTGTAGAGAAGGGAACTATGTAGCTGCATTAGCATTTATAAAAATAAATCCACAAAATCATCAAATTGAATTTTCAATGAAAATGTGCTTGAAGTTCCTCCTTTCTCAAATACGAATGACCTGGCTTCATGGCAAGCGCTGAGGTATCTGAATGAAATGCCCCTGCAACTTTCATACCAGAAAGTACACAGAGTTGTACTCAGATTTTTCCACATGCAAAGTAAAAGGAGAATGTCACATACTTTATTTAAACCGTGCAAATAAAGGAGATCAAATTGACTGTGGAAGTCAACTTTGGAAATAGAACCATAATGGAGCATAGCTTTAACCAGGTCAAATGACCTGTGCGTGCACTGGGACACTGCAGGCAAGAACAGGAAAGCCAGTTCAAGTGCACATTTATATTCAGGCTCCTCTTCCTTATGTATGCATCTGATCCCTACACATACCCTTGCAAAGGTCTAGAAGCCTAAAACCTTTTTTTAAACAACCTTATTTTTGCCCACCAAAAGAACCCAATCCAAAACTCAGGACAGTAAACTCAGGAGCAAGGCTGCCTAAAATGAAAGGGAGTCCCAGAGATGTGTAAGTCCTTGTCAAACAGATTTTCATGACCCATTTCCGTGACACTAAGGTTTCATTCAAGCATCACACACAGAGGTAGGTACAGTGTTTCTGAACTCCCTAAGAAGCTGGTAAATGCAGCTTACCTTATCTGAGGAAGCTATGCTTCCTTATAACAGCACAGTTGGGTCTAGTAAGAAAACTGTGGTGTTCGTATCACAGTTAATTCTGTGAGAAGAAAGCTGCTGAGCTGAAGGGGATAACAAGGATGTTTCTTTCTGTCCTTGCAGAATATACATCTTACAATTTTATTTTTTCACTCTTTTCTAATTATGAAGTCTTTTTGGATTAAGCTCACAGTTTAATTTCATTCAGGTATAGGATTTAAGTAATTTTAACCTTTTTTATTTTTTTTTTATTGCTCTTATGACAGTTTTTAGACCTTTTTCTTTTAAAGGTGTTTCAAGTGACATCTCAGCTAAGTAGTACCAAAATGTCATGGAACAGCTGGCATCCTTATTTCATAGATGACTGACACTAAGGAACTACACAGATATGGAAAATGCCATTCTCCCATTAAGAAATCTATTGCTGTCACATCATTCAGACTTTTATAATGCCAAACCCCACCATGTCATTGAACAATCAAGATTTAATTGTTCTACTGTTTTACATTATCTTTCTCATGTGTTGTATCATTCCATTTTTCTTAAAAAAAAAGATAAAGATCTTTTTGGTGAATATTGTAGACATCTTTTTATTAAATCACAGTAATTAAATATAGCCATAACAATACTGCCAAAATATATTTTTAATGGATAACTGAGATAATTGCAAATTCAGATCTGGCTGCACAGTTACTCCAGGCTCCTTTATGAATGGGCTTCACATTTTGTGAGCAAAATTGAGAGCATGTTTCCAGATTTTTCCTGTAGTAGTTCCCCATAGAATGTTCTAGCTATGTGAGTGTGAGGTCAAAATGGAGCAAAGTCCTAATATTCAAGTCCTACTGCAAAGCAAGCCAAGGAACAGAGGCTTCAGCATACTACAGAAAATTTGGGAATATAATCCTTTCAGAAGTCACACGTAGCCACACAACAATTTTTAAATGTGATTATACCAGATCTTCTTTAAGATGCAGCATTTTCACATGCTCACAGCTTTTAATAAAGCTTCATTGCAGGATAAATTGTCCATTTTTAGTATGACTTAAATATTTAAATTGCTGACTTCCTTCTCTTCCTTCCTTTCCTTTGATTAAAAAAAACCCCAAAACTAAAAAGAAAAAAAATAAACACAACAGATTCTGCTTTGAAAAAGCTTTCAGTGTCATTGCTACTGATTACAATAGCAGTAGAAATACTTTGTTCATATTAATGGATTTTTTTTGTGTGATAAAGTTTTCCATTTTCAGTTTACATATAAATTCCACAAGTGGTTTGGATTGGTTTAACATAATGTTTCATACTTTCATACTTTGAAGGTTGATATTTTGGTATTGGCAAAGTTCTGGGTTAGCATTTTAAAGGACCTTTTTCTATAACCTTTTAAACAGATATCTGTAGCTGTATATGATATGAAAAACCCAACTGAGTTATGGGGAAAAAAAAAAGGAAGAAGAAAATGTTTCTGATCTTCTGTCAGGTCTTCAAAGTAAGTTTACAACTTCCTTGCAGACTATCACGTATAGATCTGTCTGTGTTGGCTTTTACAGATTCTTTGATGGTCTGTGCAGTGGTTGACCTGAACCTTGTTCCCACTCAGATTTCGTTAAAACTAAAATCACCTGTGAGACAGGTTCTTCTTATAATCTTGAAAGATCTGGATCATAAATCATGTGGCAGTCAAAGGAAGTACAACAATTCTGTAGCCTACAGTATAAAGCGGTGAAACATAAAAAAAGTATTAGCAGATTTGAAGAGAAACAGTGCATTTCAGTCTGAGTGTGATAGTTTTTGATATCATCTTTATGTTCTTTTTTCAAATTATAAATATCATCTTGGAAAGTACTAACAAGATGCTATTTCAAGATAGTTTGACACAATAAATGTTTGTAGCAACATCATGAAGAAAAAAATCAAACCGTGCAAAGGTAATTCAAGCTGACAAAACACTGAAAAAAATATCACATTTGCTAAACTTCAAAGTTACAGCTAGAAACTAAGCAGTAAAAACTAGATAATGGACCTAATTCTCCATATAAAATAGCTTGTATAATAATTTTTTATCACGTTTCTAGTATTCTGACTCTTCTGTTGTTGTGCATGCATTCTGTACTGAACTGGTGGAACTGGTGGAGTACAGCACAGTGACTTGTGGGACTTCAGGAAAAGTAAAGCTCAGGCATAGGCCTGCTATTGTATTAATATCATGAAAGGTCCTTTATGATCACCTCAACTTTATCCACACAATGAAGTTAAAAATGGCCTTAAGCATGGTTAGACTTATGACTCATACCTTTTATGTTATGTTTCAGGTTGTTTGTACTTCAGTAGTTCCAGTTGAAGCTACATTGTGCTCAATTTATGACTTCAGCTGGTGTACAAAAGTGGTACACTGGGCCTTTTTGTGCTAATTGTTCCAAAAAGAAAAAAAATGACAGTTAAGCTGTTTGCTGAAGATCAAAAAATATATTGGTTTTACATGGCAAATTTTTGGTAGCAGAGGAGCTACAAGTGTGACTTCTCTGACAAGAAATAGGAAGTTGCCCCCATGTCTGACAGAGCCAGTGCATCTGGTTCAAGACGGACATGCCGCTGCCCAAAGCTGAGCCAATCAGCTCATATTTAAGAAAGGGTCAAAAATGCTGAACAGCAGCAGTTGGACAAGAGGAGTGTGAATATGTGAGAGGAACAGCCGTGCAGACACCAAGGTCAGTGAATAAAGAGGGAGAGGACATGCTCCAGGTGCTGCAGCAGAGATTCTCCTGCAGCCTGTGGTGAGGACCACAGGGAAGCAGAATGTCTCTCAGCAGCCCATGGAGAATCACAGTGAAGAAAATATCTCTACCCTGCCACCCGTGGAGAACCCTATGCCAGAGCAGGTGGATGTACCTAAAGGAAGCTGTGACCCTGTTGGAAGCCCACACTGGAGCAGGTTCCGGGCAGGACTTGTGATCCTGCGAGGGACCCACACTGGAGTTCCCGAAGGACTGCACTCTATGGGAAGGACCTGCATGGTAGAAGTTCATGAAGGACTGTCTTCCATGGGTGGCGCTCCATGCTAGAATGGGGAAGGAGCATGAAGAGGAAGGAGCAACAGAAACAATGTGATAAACTGACCACAACCTCTACTCCCTGAGCCCCCAAACCGCTCAGGGAAAGGAGGAAGAGAATTCGGGAATGGAGTTGAGCCCAGGAAGAAGAGAGGAGTGGGGGAAAAGTGTTTTGAGATTTAGTTTTATTTCTCATTATCCTACTCTGATTTGATTGACAATAAATTAAATTAGTTTCCCCAAGCTGAATCTGTTTTGCCTGTGATGGTAATTGCTGAGTGACCTCTATATCCTTATCTCAACCGAGGAGCCTTTTGTTGTATATTCTCCCCACCTGTCCTCCTGAGGAGGGAGTGTGATGGAGAGGCTTGGTGGGCACTTGTCAGCCAGCCAAGGTCAACCCATCACAAACTGTGACTGAATCTTCCCACTGTGATAGTATTATGGAACAATTCCAATTTAAATGTAAAGTACATGAATAGTAGATAAACCAGGCTTTATATGAGGTCTTTGGCTCACGCTGAGGTGGCATTATCCACATTGAAACTTAGTGTGGCATACATAGCATAGTTCAAAATCACCTCACCCTCTTTATGTAAGCTTGTACCTTGTTAAACAAAATTGCTTTAAGCAACCTTATGACACTATTGAGGAAGTTAAATAAAATACTATGTGAATGAAAGAGATTTTGATGCAAGATACTGTAAAAAAAAAAAGACAGTAGGTTTGTAAAAGGTAAGTATTGATAAGTCTTGGTCTAAACTGCCACACTTAGAGATTACATAATTATTTTACATTTCTCTACAATGGGAACAGAATCCTGGCAGCGTGCAACATCTAAAGAACATCCCTGGCTTTTTATTTTCCCCTTGAAGTGCTTTTATCTTCCAGTTGAAAAAAGAGTTACAAATTATATAATTAAGTCTTGCAATTATAAGTAATTATGATCTATCCAGGGAAAAAAAAAGTATATTATAATAAAATTAAAATGTTACTACATATAAGAAATGTGTTTTGTCTGTCTGAACATTTCTTTATTCTATTTTCTAGTAGCAGAATAAATGCTGAAGTTTTTCAGCAATTGTTTTTACAAAATAAATATTCCTTTTTCAGATGAAGCCTAATATTTAATTTTCACTATTTTTAGTATCATTGCAATATCAGAGCCTTCTAGGACTTCAGAGAACCATTATCTATCTATCTATCTATCTATCTTATGATACAGCTGAAATCTTCTGAGCTGACAAAGTTTAGGATAAGTATAAAAAAAACTGATTGTATCTATTTTATTTTCCTTGAGACAAATTGGTGTATTGAGAAATTTAGGTCATAGATCCACTCTGATTAATATTTTGATTTTGTCCCTGTCCATAGATCTCTATGGATCTACCTTCTCCAAAATGTTTCTTAGACACTGCCAGTGAGTGACTGAAAGGCAATTGGCCTGAGTTTTTAAATCATTGTAAGTAAACCAACATTTCGTCACCATGTGCATATATGACTTCATAGCATAATCATTACCTCAGACTGTTTTGTAACACAAACAGTTTATACGTGAACTTGCACTGCAATAATGTTAAATGTGATGTACAAAAGTGAGATATAAAAGTAAGAAGAATATAAACTTCAGTTGGTCAGTTGCTGTTGCAGTTTTCCTAGTAATCACAAAATGTTCTATTGTGGTAGGACAGAAATATTCTGTTCATAGAATTATTCTTAGCTTAATCATTCCGGCTCTTCTTATGCAATTTTTCTATCATTTGTCAATAGAAATAGTGTTCCAAGATTATTTAGTTATTTTGAAAATTTCACTTTTAGAGGATTCTACCACTGAAGAGCCTACTTTAAAATTTTCTTTTGTGACATAATAAAGACACTTAATTGAGTATGTTTATGAATAACACGTTAAATTTTGTCATTTTAATCTAATGACCCTGGCTGTAGGTAAGTCTGTGGGATGTTCCCTTTGATTTTAAAACCTCAAAGGCCTAGCATAGATGTTACACTTTACCTCTTCTTTCCAGTGCTATGAACAAGCGATATGCCCAAGCAAAAAAAAAAAAAAATTACCACAAAATTCCTTCATCCACGGTTATCATGGTAGAAATGGATAAATATAATGGACCAAAACTATATATAAACAAAATGACTGTTTTAAATATCTCAAAAATATTACTTGAAGAGTGTCTCTGCTGATGGTTGGCCTCAGCAATGGTGAGAAGGTGGCTTAAAACCACTTATTCCTATTCTCAGACATTTATTGATTGTGTATTTTATATGCAGAAAGTAATTCTCAAGATACATCTTAAATCTCATCAATAATGTGATAGCTTTGGTATAAAGTATGCATCTGATTGTAATACATTTAATTCAAAACTATGGCATGTTGATCCATTTATTTAAGCTAGAGTGCTGTAAGAGCTGGAAAACAGTATTTGAGTCTGGTTTTGTGTATTAGCAAACAGTGTGAGAGGTATTAATATTATTTTTATTATTATAATTATTAGTATTATTATTCCAAAGACAAGGTACTCTAGAAGACATAAAGCCAGCCACAATGGAAATGTGTTTGGAATATAATTGGAAATCTGGATCATCTGGATCTAGAGTAGTTTTGTTTGTTTGTTTGTTTTTTATTTGTTTTTTATTTCTGAATGATGCCTCACATAGCAAATTTGCATTAATATTTTCTGACTTTACACTACTTCTACTTACTGATTTTAAACATCTGATGTAAGTTTATTTTCATCTCATTTAGTAGCCCCACGGCAAACTGAAATCTTACTGCTACTTATAAAGACAGAAAGAGAACCTGTCCAACAGACTAATGCTAACATGCTATGAAATCCACAGAGACTCCTGCTCCCTGAGGAAGAGGTGTGGTGTAAGTATCATGATGCTGAAATAGTTTTTGTTGAATAAAATTGACAGATACGGTTGAGCATTACATTGGGAATGGGTAGAGGCAATATTAGTCTTGCTGGCATTAGGAATGACGAAATACTGGAATGGCCTTTGTCTGGGTAGATCTGAGCACTGCAGTAAAAATAAATGAATAAAGGATAAGCAGCTTACTCAACTAAAACAGTATTTTCTTCTAGAATTTTTTTCCTACCTGCTGTTCATTCTCTTGATTAAGTTCCCACCAAACTCCTCTGGAAGAGTTCTTTCTGTGTTGTTCAAGATTCTTTCTCAAGCCTTTACCCGAGTAAAATCTGACCATATAAATTCTTTCGACCTTTTTGAATCAGTATTCTACCTAAAATTTATTTTTCACAAACTGCTATTTAATTACTCTTTATATTTTTAGGTAAAATTGCATTCCAAGGCTCAGAAACAGCTGGCTTTGGTAGTTCAATATAATAGGTCAACCTTTTGTTTTTTTAATGAAGCTGACATCATTTGCAGCTCCATATCTGTGGTCATGGTTTGGGTCAGAGAGACAAAGGAGAGAAACAACAGATGCCCGCCCACCCCCCTCAAAGGAGAGGAGAGAGAGAGATAAAGAAATTTATGGGTTTAGAAGGAAATAAACTAATTTACTGAAATATTAATAAAATAATAAAAAAGAAATAATTAAATAGATACAATATATACAAAACCATATTAAGGTCTCAGAATGATGATCACGTCACTGGCAGGCACCAGGAAAGTCTCAGACTGGACTCATCAATGGACAGAAACTGGATTCTGGATCAGGAGTCAGGAACGCTTGGCTCAGGATCAAAGGCACATGAACAGACAGAGTCCTCCTTGGACGTTGACCACTGAAGAAAAGAGGACCTGACTCTTTTGATCCATCGGCTTTTAGATTGAGCATGAGGCAGATAGGATGAAATATGCTGTTGGTTGGTTTTGGGTCACCTGTCCTGCCTGCTTCTCCCCACAGGTGGGACCCCTCTACACTTTTCCATTTCTGACCCTCCAATGGGACAAATAATGACGTTGGTTGATATAGCAATAAGTATAAACAAGAGCCTGTCTGTATACTCTTCCTTGGCATTTACTATAAACAGGTCTTCCTATCACCTTTTTAATGGTAGGCTTGCTGAGGGAAAAAAAAGAGTGCTTCACATAACTAATATATAGCAGATGATATCTGTAATTTCTTAGGGATTTATAATTGTCAACACAGGACAGATCACTGTTAGATACTGAGGTTACCATCCCAGATCTCTCCTGGATTTAAATTAACTATATCACTCCTTTTACAAATGACAGATACCCTCTTTTATCTTAAAACATTTTTGCTTTGTTTTGGTTTTGTTTGTTTCACCAGAAATGGTGTACTGTGTATCTTTTACATAGTGATTTGTTTTATCACACTGGAGTTGAGATACTCATTCAGAAACTGAACAAAACGGTGGCCAGGGAGCAGGATTTGGGCTGGGAGATGTTGTTAATGATGTTAACAGATTTATAAACCTTCAGTTCAACAGTTCAGTCAAAGTAGCCAAGAGAGAATAGAGAATCCTTCCAATCAAGTAGTTAGGACATGCATGTGGTTGATGCAGTTAATGAAGAGAGAACTCAACCTAGATACCACATATGGTTATCTTATTGTGTAAAATCTGTGTGGCATTAGTACCATTTTAAGTGAAATTGCTATTGCCTGTTACTAGCAGGTATTAAACATGCTTCTAATTACTGTGTGAAAAGATTGAAAAAGCATTTATTTAGACATGAATATGTTGAATTAAATTCTGCGATTCTGTGCATGCTGAGAACCAGAATCCTAGAGAGTCAATACAGCATATTAGTTTTCAGATGCCTAAATATGTAATGGATTTTGAGAATAATACCTTTCAGGACAGAAGAATAACACAAACACCACTTAAACCTTTTGCTACATCTCAGCATAAGCCACTGTATTGGGCATTTATTGACTATTACAGTGATTGACACTGGAACGAAAATGACTAGATACTGAAACTTAATATCACTTTAAGATTCAACATGAAATAGGAGATTAGATATCAGATTTTTACATAATAGAAGGTCCTGTAAGAAGTAAACTCCAATTTAAATGGCACAAGACATTGCATTACCAAAATGAAATAGAAAATAAAGTGATATCTAAATGTTTCTCTCATGTTCATGAGTTAATGATACTTTATAGGTCACTGTAGCACACTTGGCTTTTTGGTAAGACTTGCTGTTTGGATTTTATGTTACAGAAGTTGTAAAAAACTTTGGGATAAACTTAACATAAAGTATTTTCTAGAATGAGAAACAAAAAGAGAAGGCTTTTGTGACCTGGTCATTAATGTGCTTGCAGCAAGAAAACTGCTGTCACAAACTCTTTTAAATTAGTTGTGTGACCTAAGCTAGACCAGGATTTCACATTGAAATATGTATTTTTTGAAAAGGTGACTTCACTATTATTACTTATTTTACAGCAGTAGATCAGCATTCCCTAAATGTTTTTGCTAACACAAGTCCATTTAAGTTTCTTCTATTTTTGAGGACAAATCCTTACGATGAAACCTCTTCTTCCTTTTCCTTTATAAACACAGGGCTGCTGCTTAGAGGCTCCAAGAAGCAGCTCTAATTATTGTCTGCAAGTGTACCATTAGCCTGAGAACAGCTAACTACCTTTAATTGCTGGAAACAGCTGGGTAATTAATGCTACCCAGATAGTATAAACATTTTGTAATCTTTTCTGAATCCTCCTGGGACCCTCTTGGGTATCATAACTCACAGTTTGAAAACATAGGACTGGAGGAAAAGTTGTGACACTTATTCTTAAAGGCAGAAAAATCAAGTCCTTGTTGACAGAATTTTATACTTCATTTATCATAGTTACTCCCAGTGGTTATTAATATGATAATTTATCTAGTTGTAGTTATCATCTATAGTGTCATCTTTGTACATAGCTGAGAACAAGTAGTTTGTGTCCAGAAGTGTCTAGAATAAAAGACTTCAGTGATTAGTCTATATATCTGTTTGCTTGTCTGTAGCAAACCTTGCTGGAGAAACCTCTGTAAGAAATCCAAGTAGTTCAGACTGCAGCAGGCAAGAGAAGAGTATGAAGAAGGCATGACATGGGGAAGATTTGAGTTAAACATGCTTTTGTTTGCTACCCCAACTATGAAGGAAAAGAAACAAAAGCAATACAAAATTGTCCATAAAGTTAGAGGTTAGTTAGTAGACTAGATTTCTACCTATGGTCACCTAACATTTTGATTCCTTTAGGGATGTATGCACTGTACAGTGCAGTGATAGGGTGAAGTTACCTAAGCTTTTTGTAAATAAGCTAAGATTGTGACTACTGTCCAGTTACAATAGTAGGTCACAGTGTGCTGTGATAATCTGAGAAATTGCCCAAACTAGTCTGCTTCTTCCCTAAGACAAGTTCATCCAAAGTTAACAAAACTAACCTAGCCTCATCCCTGGAAGTGTTCAAGAAATTTCTATGCTTTTCCATTTCCGACCATCCAAAGGGGCAAATAATGAAATTAGCTGACCTTGGTTGTTTTAGCAATAAGTGTACGCAAGAGCCTCTTTGCATATCATTCCTTGGCATTGATTATAAACACAGGTCTTAGCAGTCTGAGAATGAACAGTTTTCTGCACAATATGCTGTTAATTCCAGAGAATTGGAAGAGGCTTAACTAAGAAATAAAATTACTGACCAGAAAGGTGGTTCTTTTCTGCCTCAAACCAGGACAATAAATTAGAATGAAAATGAATTAAATTCATGATAACTCATTAGAAATAAAAGCATGACAGAAAAATAACTTCCATAATCAATAACTGATTAGATGACTAGCGACACATAGACTGATTCTTTTGTATTCGTTCGGTGAGAAAATTTGTTCAAAGAGGAAGCTTTTAGTAGAATGTGAGACGTGAATTTTCAGAGCCCTACAAACTTTAAAAACTTAGAAATTTTGTAAACAGGATGTTGCTTTCAGTTTGTTTGTTTCTCTTCTAAAGTAGATTCCTCTGAAATGTAAATCATCTGCATAATAAGTACTTGAGAATAAAATATTTTTAAGTATGTCAATCTTACTTCCAAAACCTTTGTTTTTCGCATAGCCTGTCAGTACTTCCCATTCGCTAGTCTCTTTTGTCCTTCTTTACCTACCTTGACTATCTATCCAAGCTTATATTAGATGAAAATCTTGAATTGGAAGTCTAAATATATAAAATGCTCAGAGCCAACCATGTAAACATGGCAACAATTTGTCAAGAATGCTGTACTTCACAGATCATCTGCTTAATTTGGAAAAAAAAATAAAAAATGAACTTATTATAACATGTGATTTAAGTATTGCAGCAAAAAAAACTAAGAAAAAAAAAAAGGTTGTCATTGTAACATTAAAAGGAGATGAAGTACCAGAAAATGCAAAACCAGTGTAAATAAGGTCTACTCAGAAAGAGACAGATATAATGTAGTTGTTTACAAACCTGTGAATTTTACTACATTGTATTTTTCAGCAATGTGAACAAGTAAGATTTATAAGCAATTCTAATTTCTGACAGTAATGAAACTTTTCTGTAATGATACCCTACACCAATATGATGAATAAAGTTATGAGAACCTCCTAACTGTAAGACATCTTCTCAAGTTAGTTTAGCAATAAAAAGGAGAGCAAGCACCTCTTAAAAATTTGTTAAATGTAATTATTGTTTTTAACATATTGGGTACAGCATAGAAGACTGTGTCTTATGTCTGTGTGCTTCAGTGAAGTAAAAGAAGTTATTACTGTGATAATTAAAATGACCAGCATTAACTCTGAACTTAGTTTCTTTCCTTGATATTGAAAAAGAAAGAGTAAATGCCAAGAGGTACTATTCTTGGCTGAAACTACTGAAAGTTAGGTCACTCAGAATTTCATGACTACTTGACATCCTACAAGAATAAGTTTTGTGGTGAAAAAGTCACATACACTAAATATATTCAAAGCTAACATTTAAAAAAATACTGGATATTTCCAAGAAGACTGATCATCTGTGTCTGGTTTGCAAGTCATTATATATTCTGCCCTTCTATTCTGCACTCATAAGACCCCACCTGGAGTACTGTGTCCAGTTTTGAAGTCCTCAGCACAGGAAGGACATAGACCTGTTGGAACAGGTCCAGCGGAGGGCCACAAGGATGATCAGAGGGATGGAGCACCTCTCCTGTGAAGACAGGCTGAGAGAGCTGGGGTTGTTCAGTCTGGAGAAGAGAAGGCTCCAGGGAGACCTCATAGCAGCCTATCAATATCTGAAGGGAGCCTACAGAAGAGCCGGAGAGGGACTGTTTACGAGGAAGTGTAGCGACAGGACAAGGGGCAATGGTTTTAAATTGGAAGAGGGGAGATTTAGATTAGATATTAGGAAGAAATTCTTTACAGTGAGGGTGGTGAGGCACTGGAATGGGTTGCCCATGGAGGTCGTGGATGCCCCATCCCTGGAGGTGTTCAAGGCCAGGCTGGATGGGGCAACCTGCTCTAGTGGGAGATGTCCCTGCCCATGGCAGGGGGGTTGGAACTCGATGATCTTTAAGGTCCCTTTCATCTCAAATGTTTCTATGATTCTGTGATTCCAAAACCACTGAAAGGCTGTCTTTATACCTGCTGAAAAACACTTTTTGGCAGTGTCTTGGCACCTATCTCCTAATTATGCCTGAGAATGATCTAGAAAAATGATGCATTCCTCTGCCTAATTGTTCCATACAGCTTGATCTAATAGGCATGCTCAGAGAACACCTAGAGATTCTAGGTCTATACAAACATAGTGACAGCCAATATTACCTGTAAAACAAGTGAATATTGGGATGTCATGTCCTGAGTAAGAGTAATTCAAACATCTGGATATTTGGCATGATTTCTTCTTTCTTGGGATGCACCTCTCCTGAGCTTCGAGGAGGTGATCCTTGAATATCACCCAGCCTTCTTGGGCCCCTCTCCCTTCCAGTTCTTTTTCCCATGCTACCTTGCCAATCATCTAATGAATCTGTTTCCCTTTACCCAAGTTTTTCTCTGCACTTCAGACATACTGTTAGAGCAGTGCTTCATCAGGGAAGAAGGAATAAGCAGACAGTAAAGGGAAGGTCTATGCAAGATCTGTACTTCCACTTTGGACACTGTGAATGCATCCTCTTAATGAGCCAGCTTTGTAACCTCCTGGTAGAGGGAAAGCAGGTTTAATGGGCTGATCTGTGGGGAACACACATGGATATGCAACACCACATATCAGTATTGCAGGAAAGCACAGTGTCAGGTGGATCCAATGCAAGAACTGATCTCCATCACCATTACCTACTTTATTTATTGAAGCAAAGGGAAAATCAAGGACAAATTGATAGTATTCAAAATGTCCTATCTGCTCTGACCTGATCCCAGGGCAGACATATGTTTACAATGTATATATGTCCTTACACTGCAATTTTTCCCCAATGGAAAATGAAAAAAATATCTGTGGACCTTCGTTGTAATGCGCCTTTTGCCAAACAGCATGCTATTGTCTTATTTTGCACAAACTTTAAAGCATGCTAGACAATTTTAGTCACATTTTATGCATAATCTTTGTATCACCGTAAGTTTTAGTATTTGTTATCCATCACTACATTTTAATAAGTCCAGGTTACTGATGTTGTGTTTATTTAATGTCAAATCCCTCTTGTAACATAACATGCTTAATAATAATAAAATCCATAGGAAAAGTCAATCTGAAACAAGCAGTTCTATGGTACAAATATTACAAAGACTGATCTGCATTGGGAGATTTTCACTACACAAATGTGACAAAAATTCTTGTATTCCCATGGGAAAACTGAATGACAACATTTTTGTTCCCCTTATTCCAGAATTGTGCTCTGAATCCATTTTTGACAACTTGTGTCACATATAGGCTCCGCAGATTATCGCAGGGTAACAGGAAGCTTCTACAATAGATTCATTCTACTTCATTTCCTAGTATCTGTGCCTAGTCTCTGGACATATGTGCAGCAATTACTAAACAGCATAGCCGCAAACCTAATCAAATTGAAAAGAAAATTCTTCAAGTGGGGAAAAAAAACACCGCAAGGAGACTCATAGAGAAGCGAATAAATGCATTTGCTTTAAAGATTTCTGTTACATTATTGAGAAAAAAAAATGCCATAAGTTCACTTGCTTCATAGATTCCTGTTAGAATTATAAAGCTGAATTTTAAGGGTTTCTACAAAGAGAGCCAATATTTTCTTTCAAGTATTCTTGTTTTATTTGGGATATAATAAATCACTGATTAAATGTGTATAGGAGCCAAGTTTTAATGATGTGAGGGCTTATACATATGCAGATATCAAAAAATTGAAAATTATGTATGTTTTTTGTTTACTGTCTTTCTTTATACATGCATTTTTAGGTAGGTAAATTGTTTTTAAATTTGAGACCTGGAATACTCTAACCTATTGCCTTTCAAAGAGTCCTAATTACCTAGTGGCAAGACTAGTAAAAGACGTAGGATATTTCCATTGAGGTCGTGCATCCTCAAATGTAATGTCATGGAGAAATGAAACAGCAAGTAACACAAAAACTAACCAGCCTGATCAAGCTAAGCTCCTTCTATCAACAAAGACTCCTTTCTTGGATCATTTGTATCAGGTAATTTATCATCCTGATTAAATGACCTCTAGAGAAGTGTCTCCTTATAAAAAAAGACATCATTAGTCAGAAGTTAGTCACCAAGGGATCCATTATGAAGTCTTCTTAATATGTTTGTTTTACCCTCTCACACACACACTCCTCTTTAGGAGCCCCACAATAATGATCTAAACTAAGTTGCTACGTAAGGTGACATATTGACAAGTGTAAATATACCAGAAAGGAGTTCCTTGAAGACAGCCTCCATCTCTGTAACTTAAATCAAGTCAGAGCATCTAAGTAGAGGAATACTTACTTCTGGATTCAGATTAGGATTAGCTGAGAGAGGTGTCAGGATGCTTAGGCAAACGTAAGCATGGTCAGAGGTGGAACTGTCTCAACAAGAAGGGAATTTTTAATTCAAAAGCAAAAGATGCAGGAAGTATAAGTATTTCCAGGATTAACTGGCAGCGACCCAAGGGATTTTTTTTTGTTTGCTTAGAATTGCAGTATTAGCATGCACAGCTGTTCAGGCAATGATGTTCTAATTGTCTGTACTCTGTTTCACTATGCTCATTATAAGACAGTAATATTTGACAGTCATTTTTTCCCCTCTGAATTTAGTATAAAACAATGCTGGGAAAAAAACACTGGGAAACATCACTATTTATTAATTAGATATACAGTATCACACCACACATAAAGAGTTTTTAAAAGAAAATTAAAATTGAAATTAAAAAGACTGCCACATGGGAATTAATCTTGTACAAAATTTTCACTGTTTGCTACTGCAATGGAACCAACAATATCAACTAAGTCTCAGCATACACAATATGCAAAGGAATGAGAAAGAAGAGAGATTATGTAGATTAATATCATATCATTTGGATTCATTTTTTTCTGTGTTTTTGGGTGTGGTGAATTTTTTTCTTTTTAATTTTTAGTAGGAACTCAAAAATTCTGGAATGAATACAGAGAAATCAGAGAAAACTATGAAGACACATAAGTTGAAGTGACTTTTTGTTTATATCAATAAATAAGAAGGAATAAATGGTTCCGAAAGGAATGCATGCAATCTAAAGATATGTCACTTGCTTGAATACTCCTTAAAGTCTTTAATTTTATCTGATTAGATAATCCAAGATTTTATAGAAGAGCACTTGTACAAGAAAACAAGTATTCTAAATAAAAAGGGGAAAAGGTGACTGAAATAAAGATTTTGACAGTAATTTACATAAAGGCAATATTTTGGGGGGGAATTTTATACCACAACAGACCAGAATTACTGACCTTGAATTTTAGTAAAACAGAACTCATTGTTTTAACTGTTTTTCACCCACCAAAGAGATTTTCAGTAATTTTTTTAATATAAACCAACTGATTCATGGGATGGTCAGAAAGTATCAAGTACAAGTCAAGAATTTGTGGGTTAGGGAAGATTTTTCCCATTCCAGTATTAATGTACATTCATTTGACATTTTTGTGACATAATTGTCACAAAATCAAAGATCTCAGTTATTGTGATACGACAGAGAATAACACAAGAAAGAATTTAAAGCACATATGAGGCAAAGAAACTTAAAAAAAAAAACCCACAACAAAATATTTTCCACTTCCACATATTGCACATATTGATGTTCACAGGAATCATGTAACAACACAGATTGGAAGGGACCTAGAAAGATCAACTGATCTGGCCTTTCATGGGAAAAGGAGCCTCGATGAAATTATCTAGCACCCTCTTCAGCCATGTTGGGAACCCTCAAGATCCTTATCATGTTCCTGGAAAGATTATTCCAGTGACTGATTGCTTTCAGTTGATGTTGTGCATCACTTGCCATTAACATTTATAAATTCCCTATAGTTATTGAAGCAGCAGCAATCACCTTATCCATTAATTTAATTTCTATTTCATCGGAAAAAATACTCCTATGTATATGAAAATCCAACATCCTCTTATTTTTTTTTTAACAGCCACAAAATTCTGAGGTTAATATTATATCTAGACTAAACATTTTATTTCCAAGACACATTTGTGAACTGCAGTTACTCAGCCGCAGCAAAAACATCAGCAATAGAAATTAACTCTATCAATTATCTGATAAAAATGGTGACTCTCATTGGAGTTGTGTTTTCTTAGACCCTTCAGATTTTGCCTTAAAAATGTTACCTAATGTTTGTAAGATGTACTAAAATTCAATCTCCACTCAAAATCTCCATTAAGAAGTCTCTTAACTGATTCATAAATATGAATGAGCCGGAATAGTAGAGTTTCTTTCTGTATTTTAACATAATAGCTCTTAGAACAGGTTTGTGACCAAGGGGGATTTCTAACTGTGGGAATAACATAAATGATGGAGATAAGAAATACTGGCACCTGTGGCACAAGAATGTCAATCAACTGATTTATAACTTCAGTATACTGTGTTTTCGGTTTCTCTGTTCCAGTAAAGTCCTACCTACTTTATTCCTACAGACCTTCATGACTACACACATTTGTTCCTTTGCATGATGTCTGCTTGCTTAACTCTGTTTTAATCATTACAGGATTACCTATTAAATAGCACAAATTAATAATTTTATATGTTTATATGAAACATTATTTAATGTTATTGTAATTCCCTTGATAAAAATGTATGACTGTTAACTTGATCTTCCCAAAAGCATGATGTACTACATGTACTTTAATGAAGCTCAGTGGAAGTTGTGCTGTTCAGTGAGTATTTGCTGCCATCTGCAGACAATACATGAGAAATGCTTTTCTAGAAATTAAATGTCAAACATCTAATTTTCTTTTTTGTTTTCACCCCAAGAAAACTTGTTTGTTATGACTAAATAATTCTTAACTAAAGGATTCAAGTATGTACAACTGTCAGCTTGAATGAACTCCTGGGAAATCAGTTAAGCATTTGGGTTTTTTTCTGTTGGAATATTTGAAGGAAATATTGCATAGATGCTTATAGTTATTCATTTGGTTGTCTTTAATAATTGCTTTTTAATAAATGTTTTTTAACATAATACAATTTTATTTTTAATAAAAATTTTAATTCTTTAACTTGAACTAGTGCCCCCTGAAGTGTGAACTTTTAATTTGGCTGGACAAAAATTTTTACACACCAGCTATGAAATTTTAGTAATACAGCTTCCTATATATTTATATCCCATTTCTGATTCATCAAGAACTGATTAGCTGTTGTGACTTTTATCTCAAACTCATCTTAATAAGAAATTATTATCTATAAAGTACCTATGGATTTTTTCCTTGTATAAGATGAGATGAAATTTTATACAATTCTGTTCATATTACTTCAACTAAGGAACATAATTTCATAATAAATATGTAATGCTGTAAGGGAGCTCATTCAGAAAAACACTGAGCACAGGATTTACAGAAAAACCTTGTGGAGGGATGTAAACATAAGCAAATGTCTGACTGCAGCATCAATGTGGTTTCATTAAAACATGTTTGTGTAATTAAACAAAGCAAATTTTTTTGGCAAGGGCTGTTCTGGAAAGCTCAGAACTTTCCAGAATTATGACACTGTAGATCATCCCAGCATGGATGGGATTAAAGAAGACAACTCCATAAAAGTTTCAGTCATTTTTTATTTGCAAATGACTAGTGAGACATTCAACTTTATCCAAAAAGCCAAATAGCAGGAAGCAAGTATTTAATGAAAACATATATCAAACCCTTTTCTACTTATTCATTGTCATTGACACAGAACTTCATAGATTGTTTCATATTGTCTTCAATATAATTTTCACATAATATGGACTGTACTTCACTTTCAGTAATAACCATTATTTGTGAAGAGAAGTTTTTAGGTGATATTGACTGAAATTGTCCATTTCATATAGATTGTACTCTGTACTTTTCACAAAAATAAAATAAATATTTTCTAGCCATACAATAAATCATGTATCAAAATCAAATTTATCATACATGCTACCTTATTCTTTTTCTTTTCTTTTTTTTCCTATTTTCTAATGAGGGAATGAGACCTAGTGTTTTATTTAATCATAGATTCATAGAATCATAGAATGGTTTTCTTAGAAGAGGCCTTTAAAGATCATCCATTCCAAACCCCCATCCTCCACCAGACCAGGTTACTCAAAACCTCATCCAGTCCGACCTTGAACACTTCTGGGGATTGGGCACCCACAAATCCTTTGTGTAACCTGGTGAACTGTCTCACCACCCTCACTGTAAAAATTTCTTCTTTATATCACCCTTATATTTCCCTTTAATTACTGACAGGCTGGGCTAAGGTCTCCAAAACAGGGGTGGAGATGGAGGCAAGGATGTGGGGTTTTTTATTTCAGTGCACAGGTTTTTATTAATTTATGTTGAAGAACAGAGACAGAATTTTGGGTGAATAATGATGTTTGATACGATTGTGATATGTTTTTCATTCTCACAGTGAAGAATAACTTTTCCTCCTGGACAGGTAAGTGGAACTGTAATTAATTCCATACATAATATTATTTGGGGAGTCTTAATAAAATAAACTACATTGTTTTTTAGGCTTGCAAAATTATAAAGCTTATGCAGTGGCAATTATAGTATTCACCAGTACAATGAGTCTTGGAATCAAAACAGAATCAGACAGAATAATCTTATGGGAATATCTGATGGTTTATTTCACTGGCATTCAATTCTATGGTTTTTGGTTCAAATACTTTATCTGGTATAACTGGGCTATTAAGTATGTTGTGTTTGTATTGTTTTCAATCTTTACTGTTCTTAATTTCTAAAATCTGATAAGGTAAGACTTTTTCATGCTTGCATCAAACCTTTTTTTTTCCACACATTTATTCACAATACATAATAACATATTTCTGAAAAAATTTATTTTGGTCAGACATTTTATAATATAATATATTGATACTTGTATCATTACAAGCCTTTAGAGGAACTATAAATATACTTCAGCTAGTGAAAATATGAAGTAGGGTAATACCTGTGTATTACCAGCTTCACAATGGAACAGAGATTTTGTCTTCCTGAAGGGTTTACAGGCAAGTTTGAACCAGGGTAAGTAATAATGGCAAGTAATAGCACTGGAAATATTTTTGTTAAATAAAGTCAGCTGCTATGCAGCTGAGGGTTCCAAGTAATTTCTATATAATATGTAAAAAAATTTCACAAAATAATTATAAAATAAAATAATTTATACTGACTGCTGTTAAACCACTGTTTACCTATGGCACTGTCAAGAAAATAGGGATGCCAGGGAAGGATTTAAAGTCGAAATGAGCGAATAGACTCATGTGGAAAAGCTATTCCATGAAGTAGAGTTTTTAGAAAAGAAATTAACAAATAAATGTCTTTTTTCTTTTTTTTTTCCTCCTTAGAGCTAGACCTTTATGTTAAAAGTCATTATATGATACCACTTCCCATTCATTCCTTAGACAAAGATTTGTTTCTTGGTATTCAGAACAAAAAAAAGTGTTAAGACTAAATTGCATTTAGAAGTAGGATTTTTCCTATATGTAAATATAGTAAGTATGAAGAGAGACTTTTTAAGTCTGGGATATTATCTAGAACATTTTTAATGACAGAGGCAGTTGCAAAGTGAAAAATTTGCTCTTTTTTATTAGCAGTATTATTATATACACGACTGAAGAATTAGGAAAAAATACCAGGTATGTCAAGTACAAAAATGTAAGAAGGAGAAAAACTTATATTTAAAATATTTTGTTTGTATTGAGATGTTATACTGCGTCTGGTGGAGAAAGGGTTAATTTCTTCCCAGGACCTAGCAGCGACACAGGTATTCCATCCCATGTGGGCCATGCCTACTGGGGTGGCCGGAGCTAGTCGGGAAAAGGGGAGGGACCGGAAGTGGGGGGACCGGAAGAGGAAGTTCCCCCGGGGAGAGAGAGAAGGAGCAGAGCGGTCGGGTC
>JAOQGH010000001.1:158323082-158333776 GCA_025769975.1 Gallinago jamesoni
AAGACCTTACTATTGCTTTTACCAACCAGCACTGGTAATCTGCTCCCAGGCTCCTCTTTGGTAATCCTAGTCCCATCTCCATCCCCCTTCAAACCTAGTTTATAGCCCTTTCAATGAGCCCTGCTAGCTCTTGCCCCAGTATTCTTCTTCCCCTTTGCGTAAGGCATGCCCCCCCCCCCTCCCCCCCCGTTCCCAGCAGGCCTGGTGTCCTGTAGATCACATAATCCACACAAATTTTCTGCACTTATTTTTTCCCTAGATGTTTTCTTCATCTTAACAAGTGTTTTGTCTCAATTCAATATATGTTTGTTCAGTGCAGTTCTGCTTTAATTATAGACTTAAAGAATCATAGAATCATTTAGGTTGTAAAAGACCTTTAAGATTGTGTCCAGCCATTAACCTAACACTGCCAAGTCCACCAATAAACCATGTCTCCAAGCACCATATCTACACATGTTTTAAACACCTCCAGGGATGGTGACTCAACCACTTTCCTGGGAAGCTTATTCCAATGCTTGATAACTCTTTGGGTGAGGAAATGTTTCCTAATATCCGGTCCAAATGTCCCTTTGAACAACTTGAGGTCATTTCTTCTTCTCCTATCACCTGTTATTTGGGAAAAGAGACTGACACCCACCTTGCTACATCCTCCTTTCAGGTAGCTATAGAGAATGAGAAGATCTCCCCTGAGACTTCTTTTCTCCAAGCTAAACAACCCCAGTTCCCTCAGCCACTCCTCATAAGATTTACTATCCAGATCCTTCACCAGCTTTGTTTCCTTCTTTGGACATGTTCTTGCTCCTCAATTTCTTCCTTGTAATGAGATGATACTCAAAACTGAACACAGTGTTTGAAGTGCTACCTCACCAGTGCCAAGTAAGGGAAACAATGACTTCCCTAATCCTGCTGGCTTTTCCTGATATAGGCCAGGATGCTATTGTATATATTGTATGTATAGTAGACCAGGTCTACTAATTTTAGTTACATAGACAAGCTTTATTCTGTGGCACTAAAAGCAGAATTAAACTCCTAAATATCCAAAATTTGATAATCACAACATGAAATCAAGTAAATCTGTGACTGTTTAAGCCTGACTTTGAAATTTACTGGTAGAAAATAATTGAATGGAAACAATATCTTATTTTAAAAATCTCTGTGTTATTAGTGTTATTCAGGTATTTAAAAAATAGATGTATGAGTAAGGATCATATTTTAGAGGTTATGAGAAGTGTATAGACAATTCTGTGAGCTCTAAAATCAGTTGTTATAAGGGACAGTTCCTCGCCAAGAAAATTCAATAATCCAAAGAAATTATATAGAGAGTGAGAAGAACTACAAAACACAAGTGATTTGCAAAATGTTAGGCTACAGATGAAAACAGGATTTGAGTGTCTTGTCTTCTGGGACACTGCCTGAACCTTGTCTCCTTTGCCTTAGAGGTATTTCAGAATCACTTAATTAGTGTCCAGTACATCCCAGGGACAGTCTCGAAAGTTAATGTCAAAGACTACTTCATAAATGGAAGTTTGATTAAATTTAATACTTTTTCAAATGACTGTTGTAAAATTGAAGTCTCTGTTATCTCTTCTAATTACCTTTAATATTTCATGTGGAATAAAAGGATGATGGAAATCCTTAAAGGACAAATTATATGTCAAAGGTTACAGAAAAAAAAAGTTACAATGGCTCTGAACTTTGTTGGAGAACAGTACAGTTTTGTAATAAAGTGTCTCCTAAATGGATACTAAAAGGAATTATATTCCTCTCAGTATGTTGTTCTCAGTTTCAATTTATGCTGCTACTCTCTTCAAGGTATAATTTCAGAATCAAAATATGAGTCTTTTTATATAGCTATATCTGGAGGATCCTACTGTGATCATACTTCCATTTTTTTCTGATATTACACCAGACTACTTTCTCATCAAAACACTCAAAAATAAACTGCATTGAAAATGGAGGTAATTCCTAACCACAGTCTTGATTCAGCAAGGGATATAGAATCATAGAATCTTCTTAGTTGGAAGGGACCTTCACGATCATCTTGTCCAATCATCAATCAAACTCTGACAAAAATAAACACCCACACAACAAACAAAATGCAACACCATCATTAAACCATGTCTCCCAGCACCATGTCAACCTGTCTTTTGAACACCTCTAGGGATGGTGCCTCAACCACCACCCTGGGCAACCCATTAGATGTCTGATAACCCTTTCAGTGAAAAAAATTTTCATAATATCCAGCCTGAACCTCCCCTGGTGTAACTTGAGGCCGTTTCCTCTAGTCCTGTCGCCTGTGACTTGGGAGAAGAGACCAACTCCTGCCTCTCTACACCTTCCTTTCAGGTAGTTGGAGAAAGTGATAAGGTCTCCCCTCAACCTCCTTTCCTCTAGGCTGAATAACCCTAGTTCCCTCAGCCTCTCCTCATAAGACTTGTGCTCCAGACCCCTCACTATCTTTGTTGCTCTTCTCTGGACCTGCTCCAGCACCTCAATGTCTTTTTTGTGGTAAGAGGTTGAAAACTGGACACAGTACTTGAGGTGGGGCCTCACCAGTACAGGGGGATGATCACCTCCTGAGTCCTACTCCCCACACTGTTCCTGATACAGGCCAGGATGCTCTTGGCTTTCTTGGCCACCTGGGCACACTGCTGGCTCATGTTCACCTGCTGTTGACCAGCACCCCCAGGTCCTTCTCGGCCAGGCAGCTCTCCAGCCACTCTGCCCCAAGCCTGTAGCCCTGCCTGGGGTTGTTGTGACCCAAGTGCAGGACTGTCACGGACAGAGTGATTGACTTCACTAGTTAGAGTGAAGTAGTGAAATGTTTACTAAGGTGAAAGAGTGATTTAACAAAATCAGCAGTAAGTGGGACAAAACCAGTAGTTAATGCGATAGTATTTTACAAGATTCAATGTCAGGGTACACTCTGTTATTTACTGCATAGAGGGCAGGGTCAGACAAGCTGTCAGGGGGACCCTCCCGTTGAGTCATGAGGTTCAGAAAGGATGCCCTTGCTTTCTAAAATCCTTCTCAGAGAGGAGTCTAGATGCGGCTGGATCCAATCCTAGTCCCAGACTTGGTCAACAGTTTATGTCTGAAGGATTATATCTGCGCAATCAACCCTTTACATTACTTAGCTAAGATTTCAAAGTTTAGCATACTATTCGTCACTTACTGAGAATCTGTTGCGGCAAGGAATCTCTCAACCTCAAGGAGTAGAACATTAAGTGAGCATCCTCACAAAAGGGGAGATCGTGGCGTGCAGCCTGCTGCCATACAGGAGAGCTCAAAGGGCTCTCGGGCTGTCCACTATTTATACAGTAAGATAATTGACCTATAGGCATATTCTCATGAGAATAAAATTTCTAGGTCCCCACTCCAGACAGTATTTTGACTATGTTGCCAGCCATCCCACAAAGTTCAGATACAAGTTATCACAGCTGCTGTTGTGATGAAGCTGTGATCCAGCACCAATCACCTGCATGGTGGCCAAGGCCCAAGCAGGAGCTGAGGGGAGGCGGGGGGGAAACAGGGAGAGCACACCGCTACAAGGACCTGGCACTTGGCCTTGTTGAACCTCATAGCTTTGGTCTCGGCCCATCGATCCAACCTGTCCAGATCTCTCTGCAAAGCCTTTCTACCCTCCAGGAGGTTGAAGCTGTCACCTAACTTAGTGTCGTCTGCGAACTTACTGAGGGTGCACTTAATCCCCTCATCCAGATCATTTATAAACATGTTAAAGAGAACTGGCCCCAGTACCGAGCCCTGGGAGACACCACTCGTGACCGGATTTCACTCCATTAACCATCACTCTCTGGGCTTGGCCCTCCAGCCAGTTTTTAACCCAGCAGAGGGTACTCCCATCCAAGCCATGGGCAGCCAGTTTCTCCAGGAGGATACTGTGGGACACTGTATAAACAACATCCACATCCTCATCCACCAAGTGGGTCACTTTGTCATAGAATGAGATCAGGTTTGTTAAGCAGGACCTGCCATTCATGAACCCGTGCTGGCTGGACCTGATCACCTGAGCGTCCTTCATGTGTTGCATAATGGCACTCAGGATGATCTGTTCCGTGACCTTCCCAGGCACCGAGGTCAGACTGACAGGCCTGCAGTTCCCCAGATCATCCTTCTGACACTTCTTGTGGATGGGCATCACATTTGCTAGACGCCAGTCGGCTGGGACCTCCCCAGTTTGCCAGGACTGTTGGTAGATGCTGGAGAGTGGCTCCTTGAGTACTTCTGCCAGCTCCCTCAGTACCCTCAGGTGGATCTCATCTGGTCCCATAGACTTGTTTGTATCTAGGTGTTGGAGCAAGTCCTTCACCACCTCCCTTTGGATTACAAGGACTTCATTCTGGTCCCCACCCCTGTCTGCTAGTTCAGGGGTCTGGATACTTAGGGAACCCCCTACTCTACTACTAAAGACTGAGGCAAAGAAGGCATTCAGAACTTCAGCCTTCTCCTCATCCTTTGCCACTGTGTTACATTCCTTATCCAACAGAGGATGGAGATTCTCCCGAGTCCTCTTTTTGTTATTAATATATTTATAGAAGTTCTTTTTATTGTTTTTAACATCCAAGGCAAAGTTGAGTTCTAGCTGGGCTTTGGCCTTTCTAATCTTTTCCCTACATAACTTTACTACACCTTTGTAATCTTCCTGAATGGCCTGCCCCTTTTTCCAAAGGCCATAAGCTCTTTTTTTCCCTGAGCTGTGACCCTATTTCTTTGTTCATCCAGGCTGGCCTTTTCCCCTGACGGCTCGCTTTCCAGCACATAGGGAACCCTGCATCTGGGCTTTTAAGACATCCTCCTTCAAAAACACCCAGCCTTCCTGAACATCTTTGCCTTTCAGGGCTGCCTCCCATGGAACTTTTCCAACCAGTGATCTGAAAAGGCTAAAGTCCACCCTCTGAAAGTTTAAGGTGGAAGTTTTGCTAACCCCCTTCCCTACCTCTCTAATAATTGAAAACTTAACCATTTCATGGTTGCTAAGCCCAAGACAGCCTCCGACCACCACATCTCCCACTAGTTTCTCCCTGTTTGTGAAAAGTAGGTCTAGTGAGGCACCTCCCTTGGTTGGCTCACCTACCAGTTGGGTCAGCAAGTTATCTTCCATACACTCAAGGAACCTCCTAGCCTGCCAGCTTTCTGCTGTGTTGTATTTCCAGCAGATGTCCAGTAGGTTGAAGTCCCCAACCAGAACAAGGGCTGGCGATTGAGACACTTCAGCCAGCTGCTTATAGAATACCTTGTTTACCTACTTATCCTGGTTGGGTGGTCTATAGCAGACTCCCAGCACCGGATCTCCCTTGCTAGCCTTGCCCTTCATCTTTACCCATAAACACTCAACTTTATCATTTCTGGAATCTACCTCCATACAATCAAAACACTCCCTACTGTACAGAGCCACATCCCCGCCTCTCCTTCCTTGCTTATCCCTCCTGAAGAGCTTATAGCCATCCATCACAACATTGCAGTTATGACTATCATCCCACCATGTTTCTCTGATGGCGATTACATCATAGCTGCCATGCTGCACAATGGTTTCCAGCTCCTCCTGTTTGTTGCCCATGCTACGTGCATTTGTGTAGATGCACTTAAGCTGGGCACCCGATTTCACCCCCATCCTTGGTCTTTTACCCCCAGACTCATTATCAGTGGGCTTGGTATTGTCCCCTTCCCCCTTTGATTCTAGTTTAAAGCCCTGTCCATGAGCTTTGCTAACTCTTGCCTAATACCCTTTTCCCTTTTTGGGATAAGGTTTTTCCATCATACTTGAGCAGACCCGGTGTCCTGTAAACCAGGCTATGGTCTGAGAACCCAAAGCCCTGCTGGTAGCACCAGTTACAGAGCCAGGCATCTGCCTGATCTTTTTGGTTTATCCAGTCATCAGTCCCCAAAAATGGAGGGACAGAGGAGATGTGCTCCTGAGTCCTTGTCTAGCTGTCTCAAGGCCCTGAAATCTTTCTTCATTGCTCTGAGACTTCTCCTTACTGGTTTGTCATTATCTACCTGCAAAATCAAGAGGAGGTAATAATCTGAGGGTCGTATCAGGCCAGGAAGCTTCCTGGTTGTATCTCTAACACAGGCCCCAGGGAGGCAGCAGACAGACCTCCCTTTGGGAAGGGTTCGGCCTGCATAAGGGACGCTCAGTTCCCCTCAAAAGGGAACCACCTATAACTATTGCCCTCCTCCTCTTTTTCACAGAGGCAGTCTTAATACATGGAGCTGGCTGCTTCAGCAACTCCCTGGATAAGCCTTTACCAGTACTTTTGATTCCCTCATCGTCTATCTCCAAAGGCTTGTACCTATTCCGTACAGTCACCTGGGAAGGCAGAGGAGACATGGAGGGGACTCTCTTGCTGCCCCAGGCAGGTATCTGTATCCGCTCCCCCTCACCCTCTCTTGCTTCCCCTCCTTCTGCCTGGTGACAAGAGGGCAGGGGATCCTCTACCTCTCCTGAAGCCTTCACCTGCTCTTTTTTCCCTAAGGATGGCAGGGTGTGGCTCCACCAATCGATTTCTCTTTCGCATTCCCAAATGGACCTGAGTCTTTCTACTTCCTCCTTAAGATCAACCACCAGGCTGAGCAGATTATTGACCTGCTCACAGTGCACACAGGAACTGTCTTTGCTAAGTGTGTTCATAAATTTATGCAGAAATTTTAATTTAGAAGTCTGTGAGTTTATTTGCTTTTTGCATAGATAAAAATTTGAACTGCAAGCTAGATGGAGCTCTAGTTTACTCAGAATAAAACATGTTCATATTTGACTTTTTCCATATCAATTAAAATCCTTGATAATCTTTTGACTGACTGTGTTCAGAGATTCTTTGTTGTTTGTTGAAATATAAATTTCAGACTGACTCAAACCTATTCCTGTAGTGAATCCAGTTGTCACTTGTTTGAAGTTTTTCTCTGTGTATATATATATAATACAAATATATTGCAATTTCAATTCTGCTGTAATTCTAGAGTTATAGTACATAATTACTTGTGGGAAGCAAGGCCTTCCTTCGAATTCGTGAGCTTATAAATTCTTAGGGTTGAACATTCAGCAGGTATAATGAAACACAGATTAATTAAAACTAGTGAAAGTAGGCAAATTTACATAGGTTGAGGATCTGACCCTTAATATTTAATCCGTTTTCCCAAATGATTCTTCTAATTTCTCTCTATGTTTAGCTTTAAAACTATCTGGCAGTTACAATGGGAGGTTTATCAAATATTTAATTAAATTGTGAAGTCACAGCCATATCTTATTTTAAAATATTCCCAAATGGTTCAAATTAATTTGTTCAATATTAAAATTTCAAACAGCTTCTTGGCCTCTATCATTAGCATCATTCTGTGAAAGTACATAACTTATGACATTTCTAAGTCCAGTCCTGGTTTGAATAAAGAGAATAAGAAAAATATTTCCTGAGTCATTAGTTTTTCTTCCCGTGGTCACTGATTTTTTGTTTTTAAATGTTTCTGTTGTCTCCAGATGAATTCATAGTCAAAAGACTACCTTTGTGGTTTACAAAATCACCTTTTTGTTGTTGTTTGATTTGTCTTTTTATTTTTTTTTGTTTGGTTTTGGTTTTGTTTGTTTGTTTTTCCCTAGGGAAAATAGAGACATATGTATTGGGTTTTCATGGCATAGGAGTGGGCCACAGGGATGGCTTCTGTGAGAAGATGCCAGAAGATTTCCCCATGTCTGATAGAGCTGGTTGCAGCTGGATCCAAGGTAGACCCACCACTGGCTAAGGCTGAGCCATTCAGTGACAATGGCAGAGACTCTGTGACAATATAGAATCACAGAGTCGTGGAATTATTGAACCATAGATTCATAGAATAGTTTGGGTTGGAAGGCACCTTTAAAAGTCATCTAGTCTGATCCCCCTGTAATGAGCAGAGACATACTCGACTAGATTAAGTCTCTCCAGAGCCCTGTCCAACCTGACCTTGAACACCTCCAATGATGAGGCATAGAAAACTTGTCTAGGGAACTTGTTTCATTGTTTCACCAACCTCTTCCTCATATCTAGTCTAAATCTACCCTTTTTTAGTTTAAAACCATTACCCCTTGAGCTATTGCAACAGGCCCTGCTAAAAAGTCTGTTCCCATCTTTCTTATGAGCCCCCTTTAAGTACTGAAAGGTTGCAATATGGTCTCCCTGGACCCTTCTCTTCTCCAGTATGAACACCCCCAATTCTCTCAGTCTTTTCTCATAGGAAAGGCGTTCTAGCCATTGATCATTTTTGTGGCTCTCATCTGGACTCACTCCAGAAGATCCCTGTCTTTCCTGTGTTGATGGTCCAGACCTGGATGCGGTACTCCACGTGGGGTCCCATGAACATGAAATAGAGAGGTAGAATTAACTCCCCTGGCCTGCTGGCCACGTTTCTTTCCGTGTAGTCCAGGACATGGTTGATTTTCTGGCCTCCAAGTACACATTACCAGCTCATATAATTCAGAAAGGGTAAAAAAGGCTGCATGACAGCTGGGAGAGAGGAGTGAGAAAAACAACTATGCAGACACCAAGGGAGGTGGTGGAGGTGTCCCATGCACCAGAACACAAATTCTCCCTGCAGCCTGTAGTGAAGACCATGGTGAGGCAGGCTGTTGCACTGCAGCCCATGGAAGCTAACAGTGGAGCAGATTTCCACCTGCGGCCTGTGGAGGAGCAGCCAGAGCACGTGTATGCCCAAAAGAGGCTGTGACCCCACAGATAGCCCATGTTGGAGCAGGCATTTTTTATGACCTGTGACACTCAAAAGTTGCCCATGCAGGAGCAGGTTTGCTGCTAGGACCTGTGACCCATGAGGGATCCACACTGGACCATTGTGTTCCAGAAGAACTGTACCCCATGGAAAGTACCCACCCCGGGTCAGTTTGTGAAGAACTACAGACCTTGGGAAAGACTCACATTAGACAAGTTAATGGAGGACTCTTTCCCATGGGTAGGATTCCTATGCTGGAGCAGGTGAAGAGTGTGAGGAGGAAGCAGTGGCAGAGATAAAGTGTAGTGAACTGACTTCAACACCCATTCTCCATATCCCTGTTGTGTCACTTGGGGAAATGAGGTAGAAAAATCAGGAATGAAATTGAGGGCAGGAAGAAAAGAAGGGTGAAATGAAGGTGTTTTAAAATTTGGTTTTATTTCTAATTACACTACTCTAACCTTTGTATGGCAATAAAATAAATCAGTTTCCCTGAGTTGGATCTGTTTTGCCTGTGACAGTAACTGGTGAGTGATGTTCTTGTCCTTATCTTAACCCAGATACTTTTATTATTATATTCTCTTCTCTGTCCAGTTGAAGAGGTAAGATAGAGCAGCTCGATGGGCACCCGGTGTCCAGGCAAGGTTAACCCTCCACAGCTTAATTGGACTTGAGAATAGGATTGGAGAGTCTATATCCTCCAAGCACAATACTGGAGGTAGAGGTATTCATATAAAAAAAGAAAAAATAATAAAAAGGAGACTAAGCAACTCTAAGACTAAGCAAAAATAAGCTTTTAACAGCTTACTTCATAATTGGAAACATTAGTAACATTAGTGTATTCAGGTACAGAATTGGTCAAAGGATTTAACATGGTGCTTCACTGTTTCCACAGACTTTCCTTATGCACACCGAGTACTTCTGTCTACATTATGGGCTCTCATTTACCAATAATGGTATATTATACAACTTTGACCTGAAGAAGGATATTTAAAAAAATTAATATATACATATATAACTTTTTTTTTTCTTTACAGAAAGAAAAGCTGTAATAAAATTCAGGGCTTTGAGAATGCCTAGAAAGCCTCTAAGAAACTAATTAATTGTAAAGAAGAGTAAATCATAATTAATATTTAAACTTTCAATACAGTCTGGCATTTTGGGATCAAGTCTAAACAGATTATTTCTGAAAAAGTAATTACTACTTTTATAGAAAGCAAAAATCCTAACTACACTTTTTTAATTGCAGCCATTAATATTAATATAAAAGCCAAACACATGTGCCACTAAGATCATCTTTCCATGTTTTTTAATAATTTCACTATTTGTTACAATCTAGTATGTTATCTTCTCATAAAATCTTTCACTTTGGAAGGACTAGTCTTGATTGGTACAGCAAGAGAATTTCAAAATTTAGTTTCAATTTATTTTTTTGCCTGTGTGTCCAGACTGTAATTTTATCCTTTATTTTTTGGCCCTATACAAAACTTAGCTAGTGAAGTAGCTAGGCGTTAAGCAGGTCTATCCTTAGGGTGTTGGGTTTTTTTATATCTTACTTATCACTGTACTTTTCCATAGGCACTTTAAATAATCAAAATCTTTGACAGTCAGAGGAATATATTATATAGATATATATATAAGTTCTGTTATACAAAGCAGCTTAAATATCTATTCCATTTTAAATTTTCATTAACAGCAGGTGTTCAATAGCAGTAATTAATGAGCAGATTTCTGTGACCTCATTTGGCATGTCAATGTTTCAAGATATCCTAGATAACAGGGTAGAGGAAAAGGTATCTTAATTTTCTTTTGATTACTAGACAGGCTCTGTGATAAATAGTCACAGAGAATCACAGAATGATATGGGGTTGGAAGGGACCTCTGGAGATCATCTAGTCCAACCCTTCTGCCAAAACAGGGCCACCTAGAGCAGGTTGCACAGGAACTTGTCCAGGCAGGTTTTGAATGTCTCCAGACAAGGA
>JAOQGH010000001.1:158333876-158348172 GCA_025769975.1 Gallinago jamesoni
AAGGGGACTCCATGACCTCCCTGGGCAGCCTGTTCCAGGGCTCTGTCACCCTCACTGTAAAGAAGTTTTTTCTCATAATTTTCCAGAGTCTAGTCAGCAGTTTTCTTTAACAACTTTAATAATTTTTTTGTTTCTTTACTTTTAAATTTTCAGCTCAAACATTAAAAATGACAAAACCAAAACACCAAAAAAATGTTGACCCTAAAAAAACACAGTACACCAAGGTACCAACACATTGACAAATATTTAGGGCCTTTTCAAAATATTTTTTTTAAGTTCAGGACCAAGAAATGAATTTGTGTGTCATATGATGTCACAAAACCCCCACAATGATTCTAAAATGATCATGCTGCATTTGAGTATTCTGATTCCAGAAGAGATTGATGAATTTATAAGATTTGCTGGTTTTACAAGTTCTTGACTGACTTACTATTTAAGTTGGGAATTGAGTTACGTAAACATGAATTAAAACATTGTGCAATTTTATTTTCTGTCTATTGCAGGCTTAAAAATTAAATCTGTACAAGGAATAGCTTCATTAAAATTATAAAAGACCCCATAAGCTAGAAGGTAATTACAGTACAAAAAATAATGTAGTATCTTGGTTATGTGTATTGTATTTCATTGTAGTAAAATATAATTATGTTATATTTATATAAAGAATATTTTATTATGCAGTGAAATTAATATGTAAATATAGATACTTTCTGTGAGTGATACAAAGGTATTACTCACAGATTGTAAATATAAGTTAGATAATGTAAAATTGTTGAATGTTTTAATGTAAAAAAATTCTTTCAGAAATAATAGTTATATGTTAGGTTTGCCAATATGTTCATTAGTAATTGGATTCTAGCAAATATAGTTATCTATAAATGAAAATAATTTTGAAGATTTGATCACAGGTATGAAAATGCAAACAAGAACATTTAAAAGTAACTTTTGAAGGTGAAAGTTTGATTTTTAATCTTTCTTTCTCCTTCTCTCTCCCCTTTTTTTTTTGTCTCACTCCCAGTAGAATTGAGGAGAGAAATGATTTCTTTTCCATGGTGACTTCCTTGGAAAGCATTATTACTCAGTGATGTACACCTACAGTACATGACTGTCTAAGTGAAGGGCTTTCCATCACAGTGTTCTTTCCTTGAACAGTGACTACCATAGAGTATTATTGATTTGCTTGGTGTATGATGATTCAGAGGTTAGACAGCTCAGAGTACAGCTGTTTTAGAACTTTTGTGTCAAAAAAACTCAAACATGATTCTGTAGATAAACCTCAGGCATTTTCTGCCCTCTAGTGAAATTATACTTTTTAGGTTTTGTACATTTTTTGTACATAAATTATTTTTGACCACAAACCAAAGAAATACAAATTAATAAAAAGAAGTAATTTTACAATTGTTACAAGTAATGTAAAAACTTCTCTCCAAAAGATATTTCTCAAAACTGTTAGCACAGATAGCCTTCTTGTTTTCCAGGCTTTAAGCAAATTTAAAAAAAATACCATCAATAAAACATAGCTTCCAGCCTTAATTTTTTAAATATAGCTCAGTCTTCAGTAACCGAAGCCAAATATTTACAGGATTTACAGAAATTGTCAATTCCCTTTTGCATTTTTGTAGAAGCATAGCAGACAAAACTAGTACTTGAAATGGAGAGAGATTTATTCATCAATATACTCACCTAGGATAGGGAAGAAACCAAAAGTCAACACAAATCTTTCTGATTCAGAGAAGAGGCTTGTTTCACACCATTTGGTAAATTTTGTGTAGGCTGTCACCCAGACTTTGCAGGAGTAGCGCTGAATCAGGCACAGCTGCCACCTATATGGTAACTTTAAACTCCTGCTAAGCTCCCATCTGGTCTCAAATCTCTCTTCCAAATCATGTAAAACAGGGACATAGGTCGATGTCTTCCATAAGCCAGGCAAGTGGTCTAACCCTTGAGCTATTAACTGTTCATGTTACTGTTTTCCAAAGTGCCTTTTTCATTTTGTTGCTGTACAAAACTAAAATTTTTAGTGTAATAATTTTCTTTTTGAAAAGACTGAAATAGTGATGTAGACTTTAAAATTAAGTGAAAGCAAAATATTAATGACTTCAGGTTTTAAATTCTTGTTCTTATCTTTCAAAAACTGCTTAACACAATGATTATTAAAGCCTTTATTTTTGCAATAGCATTTGCTGTGACTGGGTCACAAAACTATAATTATACTGGAAGAGAGAGGAAAATACATAAAGCTGATAAATCTCTATAAGACTTTACAGGGTAAACAGCTGAGGTCCATAAAACTTCAATTCAAAAAGGTCAGAGAGACAGACAGAGCAATTCAGAGCCACACAAATCACTAGTCCTTCCCATCATGCTCTATGTCCTAGAAGCAAGTGATTAATATAAATCCGAGCCTTTCTTACAGTGAGAAACAATAATAAACTATTCACCTCCTTCCATTAATATTGTAATGGTGCTGGTTTTGATCCCAGGGGAAGCTGTAAAAGTGTAGTAAGGACAGATGTGAGTACCCTCATTGTACCATTACAGGAGCACCCATAACAGATAGACAGATGTCTGATGACTTGAAAAGGGAGCAGGAGGGAAAGCAGCTGTAACAAGACATCAGTTAGAAGATCCATGCTCCAGAAGAGAAAAACAAACTCTAGATGACTGCATGGGAAAAGTCTATGACACAATTCAGAAGGTTCAAAGGTGGCAAATTTTCTCTACCTCGTCAGTAATCTTGAGATGAGCTTTCTGGTCTGTGTCACATGCTACAGAACCTGTCTCACAATATTTCTGATGTTCAGTCATCACAGATATGAAACACAAATAAAAATAAACAAGAAGATCAATACCACATAAAACTCATCATACCTTCCCAAATCTATTAAATACTCTCTCAGAAATGTGAATATTAAATACTCTCTCAGAATTGCCGCTCATGTTGTCAGTAAACGGCCATCGGATCATACCAGTCCCTTGTATGGGGAATCAGAAATCTCTGTCAGGTTACTATAAAATGCCTGGACTTTCATACTGTCATCATTATGCAATATGAATGCAGTAAGTAAAATAATTTTTCTGTAAGTATTTTTAAATCACTATTGTAATATTAAACTGTTAGAATTATTTAGTAAAATTCCTGTGAGCATACACCTCAGTGAAAAAGGGTTAAACACCTCAAAGTGATAACGTAATATTTATGGATTGTGGAGCTGACTTCAGGTTGTTAGAAGCCAGTAACAGCTAATGTATTTTTACAAGCTAAGTTCTTAGATTTCTTTGCAAAATATACTAAGGGGTTTTGGGTGGTTTTATTTGTTTTGGTTTATTTATTTAATTATATTTTTTTTGCCTGTTGCTTTTTCTTGAATGATTTCTTGTTTTGGTTTTTTTTTTTGTTTTTTTTTTTAAGAGAAAAGCAAAAGAAAGCCAACTGTAGAGCAGCAAATAATTCTTGTCAATTCTGTCAATGAGCATGTTTGGTTTATAGTACATAGTTTTCTTTTGCAGTTGCATTTGCCCCTAGTGTATACATTCTCAGAAGAGCAGGCTCCCTCAATTATTAACTCACTGAGTGTAAACCATCTGAATAAAATGCATCTTTCCCTAAGCACTGCCTAAGCAATAAGGATTTATTTGTGCCACAAAAGCCTTGGTGACTTCTAAGTACTTAGGTCAACAAATGATTTGAAATTGTATGGTTTTGTTCCCTCTAGACATTCTCTTTATCCACACACATACACACAAAAAAAAACCCAGTCAGAATTAAAAGCTTAAGGTGAGACATAAGGAGATGGAAAAACAAGGAAGTCAAGACTTTTTTTTTTAATCTCTACTTTGGAGTGGACTTCTCTGATTGTCCTTTGCATTTTCTCTTGCCAGACATTACAGCAGGGACTTGCTTCCTCACTGTGTGTTACCAGTGAAATATAGTTATGTGACAGCTTTGAACAACATAAAGAATAATATCTAAGTATAAATAAAATGATGCTGGAAGAAAGAAGAGAACATAAAGGGGACCTAAGATGCAAGACTCACTCATTATTCAAAGAGCTTTTTACTCCTGATATTACGGCTGGTTTAAAATGCATTATTTTGCTTCACAGTACCTGTTCTACTTCTGCAGCATATATATCAGCCGTCAGTCCTTTAACAGAATATTTTCATTTTTTCTCAGCAAGAATAAATTCCTCTTATGGGCAAAATCATCTTAAATGCAGAATGAATACTGCTAACCAGTGGGAATTTATCAATTTTATATTTAATCTGTAACTGAAGATTAATGAAAAAGTGTCCATTCATTTCAAGTAATACAGTAAAAATACTACATTCACATAAAGAACCAGTGCAGACAGGAACATCTCTCAATCCACTGTGGAACTGACTCTTCAATTCACTGCATAGTTAAGTGCATAAATTTGAGGTGGGAACAAGAGAAAGAATGAGCTTTAGTGTCTCCTCTCTAGAGATTCTGCCTTTATCTACTTCCCAGTCCTCTGCTTCCTAACCTTAACATTTAATCTTTACCTCCTCATCTCAGTCTTTCCCATCATAGTCCATAATAGATTGTTTCCTGACATCTGATCATTGCAGAAATACTTCAAAGAAATTAAAATCCCTATTGCCACTTTGAGTACAGTCTACTGCCCTGACTCTGAAACCTTCACGAGACATTGAGACTGGATTAACCCTTGCTTACTCTCTCAGCAAGACAGTAGTAACCAAACTACAAGAAAGATGTATTTTTTCAAGAGAATTAAGGTCCATAATTCTGAAAATTATATCGATAAGCTTTCACTTTATGTTGTTTTACATGTTTAATACGTATACATTAACTATCTGCTATTTGTAGATTATGAAATACAAAGTACCAAAATTTAGAGCTATGAAAATGTATGTGCAGGTATTTGTTTGAGCTTTGAAGTATTTGCTTGAGTTGACTGCTAGTGAATAGTCCTAGATTATCTTGTTGCATCATCAAATCCTGCCAGTTCTCAACTAAAATACATTTCTCTTAATATTTAATACAGGATACATAGAAATAAGCAAAGATAGGCCCTCTTCATGCATAAGAAGGAATATTTGTTTTCAAGTTACCTTTTCCTTCCGTACCTGTAAAAGCTTTGTGAGCTTTAATTCATATTAAAAATTAAAATTCACTTATAGTATCTAGTTGCACTCCTTGGAGGATATTTTCTGACAGGTTAGATTTCTATTAATAAAAAATATTAAAATATGCATACAAAGACAAAGCAAGATGGCTATGGCCATTCCATCTCTGCTTGAACAAAATGGAGATATAGTAATAGTCCTGCAGATGCCCAGAGGATGGCTCCTTGTGGCACTGTGATCTCTTCTAAAGGAAAAGAAAATGCTTTATCAGGGCAGGGTACTGGCATATGCAGCTTGCATACAGGGCAGTTGCCAAGGTGAGAAACAAGGGTCACAAAATGTGCTTTCAGCCCCTGCAGCAGTTCCAGCTGAATTACCAGTTTAGATGATAAATTCAAAATGGCAGACTTCATATAGCAAAGTTTTATATCACTTATGATACAGATTACTCAGATTTAAAGTGACTATACAAGATTCAGGAGATAATAAAACTGACAACACGCATTACTGAAACACACTGAAAGCACCTACTTTAGTGATTTATTTCTCTTCTATAAAATCAATGGGCAAACTTCCACTGAACTAAAGAACAGAAAGAGCCCTTAATGCTTTAAGTTAAATGTTACTTAGGATAGGGAAATAGAGTGATAAAGTGGCTTTCACACTTCTTCTTCCCCCACAACCAAATTCTGTATCGTTCCATTCATCATGCCAGAAAAACAGCTTAGAGAAATAACTATTTTGATCAAAGCTGAAAAAAGCACAATGATTTAAGTAGCCTGATAAATATCTACTTTTTGGGGGGAGGGAAAAAAAAAAAAAAGAAAAGTAGTTATGCATGACTCAAATGATTCTCAAAATTGGAGAAATGATTCAAAATAACTCTGGACCATTGCGGTTAAATGACTGTCTGACTTTGTTAAATTAGCTTTTGCTCTTATTTTCATTCTTATGGAACAAGTCAAATAATTAAATTCATAATTAAATTCATATTTCCTTCAAAGGATAGCCATTCTCAGCACTGACATTTCTTCTGACCGTTTCAGAGACAATAAATACATTAAAAAAATCCCTCCCCCTTTCTGCTCTATATTTAACCTTTTTATTTCACACCTGAGGTATTAAGCTGATGTACCATGGGGAAAACAAGTTCAGTGTAAGTGGTTGCAAGATTATATGTTTTTGCCAACTCTGATCATACAGAAACTTAAGCAAACTCTCATCAATTTCTAATTAAATTAAAAAGAAATTAAAAGAAAAGACAAATTACAGTTAATTTCAATTCTATTTGCTGCCTTTTTCTTTATGAAAAAAGATTTAAAGAAGGCAAAAGTAATGAATGTAATTATTTAAATTTTGAAGTTTAGCTTTAGTATTTGTAGTCCAGAAACTAGCATTTGTTTTGAAGTTCAGAGAAAGGAGATGAACCTCTACAGATCTAATCCAAATCTTTACAGAAACACAGAATCACATGGGGTTGGAGGACCTCTGGAGATCATCTAGTCCAACCCCTCTGCCAAAACAGGGCCACCTAGAGCAGGTTGCACAGGAACTTGTCCAGGCAGGTTTTGAATGTCTCCAGACAAGGAGACTCCACCACCTCCCTGGGCAACCTATTCCAATGCTCTTCCACCCTCAAAGTAAAGAAGTTCCTCCTCATTTTTAGATGGAACTTCTTATATTCAAGTTTGTGCCCATTTCCTCTTCTCTTATCCCTGGGCACCACTGAAAAAAGACCAGCCCCAGCCCTTTCATACACACCCTTTAAGTATTTATAAGCATTGATCAGGTCTCCCCTCAGCCTTCTCTTCTCCAGACTAAAAAGACCCAAGTCCCTCAGCCTTTCCTCCTAAGGGAGATGCTCCAGACCTCTAATCATCTTTGTAGCCCTCTGCTGTAGCCTCTCCAGCGATTCCCTGTCCTTCTTAAACTGGGGAGCCCAGAAATGGACATAGTAGTCCAGATTGGGCCGCACCAGGGCAGAGTAGAGGGGCAGGATAACCTCTCTTCGTAGCTTATGAAGGCACAGACCCCACTCGGTGATGCAACCAGAATCATTTATTATAACAAACAGACAGCTTATATAGTACCAATGTATCTCTTTTCCCAACTGACATGACCCTGCAACGCCCAACTGCCAGGCAGGCAGAATTCCCCTCCATCAGTCAAGCTTCTAGGCATTCTTTATGGGTCCTTAGAACTTTCTTGCTGACCTTCCCTTGCCAGTGTTCCTGCTTCTTCTTTTCCTTCTTCTGGTCTCTGCTCCTTCCACAATCCTGTTCACCCACATCTCTTGATTGACCTGCTAGTCGCACTCTTCTTGATGTACCCCAGGATGCCATTGTCCTTCTTGGCCACAAAAGCATATTGTCAGCTGATGGTCATCCTATTGTCCACCACCACCAGACCACCAAGTCTTTCTCCTCAGAGCTGCTCTCCAGCAGGTCGACCCCTAAGATGTACTGGTGAATGGGGTTGTTTCTCCCCAGCTGCAGCACTCTAAACTTGCCTTTGTTGAAGCTCATCAGGTTCATATGTATCCTCTTATATAAATTGGCTTGGATTCAGGGGACTTAAAGTTGATTAATACAAAAATATTTTTTAGTAAAACAACTTGGATAATCTGCAGACTGCAGACACTAGGTATAACTTAAAAATGTGGAAATAGAGCAGTTACAGGAAGAGTTAACACAAGAAAACTGTTTCACAAAGCTGTATTTGAAAGAGCGATCAGGCATGTAAAAAAGGGATACTGGCTGTTGCAGGCTTCTTACTCTTGCAAAGTGCATTTAGAAATGTTCTTCTAGCAGTGAATCTTAAAGAAACGGTGGTATACCCAGAAAAAAAGAAAATTGAAAAAGGCAACAGTACTCTTCACCTTACTATGCTCCTTATTGACATTGCTCCTTATTTCTTCACTGTAGTTTGGGATGTGCCAAGTTGTTCTCTTCCTGAAAAGTCAGTTTCAGTGAAGACAAGCCCTAGACAGTGATGACTTGAGCCAGTGCATGTCTTATAGCTTCATGGAAAAAGTTTGGTGCCTGACTCTGTTGTATATTAGTTTAGACAGACACTAAGCAGATATAACATAAGAGAAAAAGTGCTTGTAGGGAAAAAGAATATTCTTTAAGACAGTGAGAGGCCAAGAGACAGTTATAAAAATCTGGAGTAAATATTAAGCTTCAGATTAAAAAGAGAAATAAAAATTAGCTTTTCAGAGACCTGTATTGTTCTAGTGCTATTCAAAATGCTCATAAAAGAACTGAACTATGGGACAGAGATGACAAAGGTTGATAAAATAACAGAAGTCAATGAAAATAAATAAAGTGAAGCACTGCTGTGGGTTAACCCAGGTAGGCAGCTAAGCCCCAAGTAGCTGTTCACTCAATCCCTCACATCAGGGAAGAGAAGCAGAAGGGTAAAAATGAGAAAACTTTTGGGTTGAGATAGAAAGTTTAATAAGTAAAGGAGAAAAAAAAAATATTGAAGTAATGCCAAAGCTATAGATCACCACCAGCCAGCTGATTCCATCAGTCCCTGAGTAATGGTAACCCTTCACAATCTTTCCCCCAGCTTTTATTTCTCAGCATGGTGTCATACAGTATGGAATATCTTTTTGGTCAATTGGGGTCAGCTGTCCAAGTTATGTCCCCTCACAGCTTCTTTTGCACCCCAAGCCTACTATCTTTGTGGAGGGTGGGGACAACAAAGTAAGAAACAGAAAAAGCCTTGATCCTCTATAAACACTGTTCTTCAAGATCTCAACCATTGGTGTTTTCTTGATGGAGACAGGGTGAAGGGTAAGATGGATGGGTTTTGCTGTCCTAATGCAAACATGTTTATGTTCCTACATTTGTTCTTTTCTTATATAACTAATAATGTTTGAGTTCATCCGTCCTTATCTTCTTCAATTCCTTCATATATGAAATAAATTAAAGCATCATTTAGAGCAGGTGTTTTCATCCAAGCAAGAATAGTATATTTAGTTTTTACATTGGTGCCTGCATGTGCTCCATAGGTAAGTCTGCTTTTTATGTTGGTTATAAAGAATATTGCTTTTTATTTCCACTGTTTTGCCAGTAAAAATTTCTCCATGCAGAAGATGGAAAAGACAACAAATTAGAGTTTGGCAGCAAGATACAGATTTAAAGCACTAATAAGGATATGATGATAAAAAAAATAATATTTTTTTATTTTATCTGGTTGGTTAGTTTATTTCTCACGCATTTGCTAAATGGCAACAGGTACATTAGCTCACGGCTAGCTTCTGTCTTGATATTTTGAGGCAGTATGTACTTTTAGTTTCTTATTAGCATTGTTTGAGGGATATGAATTCCAAAAGCCTTCTAATGATAGAACACATATTTTTTTTTTGTTGCTAATATGTTACTCAATCTTTTATATCACATAAGCAGCACAATATTTCATACTTGCTATGGAACTATTGAATCAAATTACACTTGATTTCATAAAAAACTACAGTAGTATTTTATAGTATATTTATTTTATTTTGGGGGGAGTATTGTCTTCTTTAAGACACCCTTGTGTTATATGCAAGATGAATTAATTTAAGGGAAGCTGAAGTTATTTACTACATCTTGATATGATCTAGTGGATTACTGGCAAACAGGTGATTTCACGCTATCACATAGCGGAAGTAAGAACTTCCACCACACCTCTATCTGGTATTAAGGGAACTCTTCAGAGAGATGATCCACCTCATTACAGTGCCAATATATATTTGTGTATAAAACATATTTGAAAAAAGTAACTAATTTTCTCATTAATCAGTGAGTTCCATTAAGTTATAAAGTCACATGAAAGCTACACCAAGTACAAGAGAAGTAGCTATCAGAAATGTGAGCGGAAAGAAGAGAAAAACTTTAATTACTTGGGGGGCAGTGGGCTGTTCACTGAGCTATATTAGAAAAAAATAATCCAGGATGAATATCTAAATCTTGCCCTTCATGGGATAAAACTTGCTGCAATATCATTGTTCTAAACCTCAGATGTGAGGAGTGGAAAATAGCTCAAAGAAAGAATGTTGCATTCTGAAACAAAACCGATTTTGCTGCTTAAGTTTTCCTCCTAACTCATTCTGTCAGTTTGTTTTTCTCACACCTCTATTTCTCTCTATACCACTACTCATCTGTTTTTTTTAGGCTACAAAATCCTGCTTCAAATGTCTCATTTTACAGTGAGACTTTTTTTTTCCCTTTTTTCTTTCCTAAAACACACTTTGAAAAGATATTTGCTCAGTCCTTTTTTTCCTGTGGTTCTTCTGGTCTGTGTCTAGAGTAAGGACATCAATCATCCTGAGGTCTCCTAGCTTCCAGGTGGGTATATTAATCTCTGACTGACAGTTTCTTTTTGGTCTAGCAAATACTTGATGGTTTACACAAATTAAAATGCCATTAGCAGGATATTAGGGAGGGTTTTTTCATGATGAAGCATTCCGGTTGATGAACTCACCTAAGATGTGGAACACACAGCTTTAAGTCCTTCATTTACCTTGGGGATTAACAGTAAGTTACATAAGATATATATTTTCATTGATATTTGAAATATATACTTTTTCTTCCTAAATAAATTTCATCAACATCGTGCTACTGGATTTAACAACCATTTGAATTTGTGTGGTTTGGGCTGGACCAGCTACTGAATGAGTGACAGATGTTCTCTTTGACCTCTCTCCCTTCAGACAAGGAAGAGCAGTTTCCTTATAGAATAATAGAATCATAGAATGATTTGGGTTGGAAGAGATCTTAAAGATCATCAAGTTCCAATCCTACTGCCATGGGCAGGGACACCTTCCACTGGACCCAGTTGGTGAAAGCCCCATACAGCCTTTTTTACAGGGATTTCCAGGGATGGGGCTCACAGCTTCCCTGGGCAACCTGTTCCAGTGTCTCACCACTCTCACCGTAAAGAATTTCTTCCTAATATCTAATATAAATATACGGTCTTTCAGTTTTCAGTTTAAAAACATTACCACTCATCCTATCACTGCACTCCCTCATAAAGAGTCCCTCCCCGTCTCTCCATAGGGTCCCTGTCTGGCAATGGACAGAGAATTTGCAGTACTTTTGAAAATCTGATTATGACATAGAGGTGGTGAAGCCTGTGCAGCTGCTTCCAACCCAAACTGCTCCTTATCCTCAGCACAGCACAAAGGGAGAACATCCTGAAACAGTGTTTCACTAATCTTTGCTAATAAAAAAGTGTTTTAGGGGCTGGATCCAGTGGTATATCCTGGACTCCACAAAATGAAAGTAGATTCTTGATTTCTCCACCTACCCTTTTTACTGAGGTGAAAGGAAAAAGGAGGAAGATCGCTTACTACATATGCTTCCTTTCTGCTTTCTAATGTATTTACAAACTTCTAATTTCACTGTAGCAGCAGTCTTCAAGAACAAGTAGTGTCTATTGAAGGTGTAGGTTTTAAACTTAGAGTCTGTATTTTTTACAGATTTGTCACTTCATTAAGTGAAAGCATATACTGGGGACTTCTTACAAAATTTGCTGGTTTTAAGAATAGTATTTTCTGAAATGTTGTATTTATGAACCTTCCCACTCAGAGATCATATTTTATGGCAAAGCAATATTATTCCTTCACCAAGAAGAACTTCCACGTGTCTCTGGATAACTTTGGAAGTTGGCTCTCCTGTTTTGCATCTGAGATAACCTCATTAATAAACACCATACCTCAATTCTTGCAGTTGTGAGCACACAGACAAAGCTTGTGTCCTTCTGAAGGGAACTAGCTATGCAACTAATGGTTCTTTAAACATTTTTCTAGAAAAAAAAAAAAGCAAAACAATGTTTAGTTTTCTTTGATACAAGTTGTGTATTATATAGATAACTATTCTCATATAGACACTTTGAAACCACACCCCACACCCCCCCCCCAAAAAAAATATGGAAAGAAGGAAGGAGAAAAAAATGTTGTAATTTAGGGGTGGTTTGGTCAATTTCTATCTTATTGCCATTTTTTTGTCATCTTTCATGCTTTCATGAAGATTGTACATCTAATTTGGAGATAATATGAAACATGTGAAAAAAAGATTATGAAGAGTAAAAAGCCCCGAAAAATTTGGAAGAATATTGTAACTTTTTTTTTTTTTTTTTCCTCCAAATTAGAGCATGAGCTCACTCTGCACCACTCAGCTCTTCTAATGTTTCAAAGCAGGACCTGGCAGTTGGTCTTACTGTTGTAAAAGATGAAAATGAAAACAGGGCTTTCAGTTGCTAGGGGGTTGGGTTTTTTTTTGATTATTTAAGTTTTAATACATACATGAAAGCAATAGTCACCAATTACCTAGGACAAAAGAGAGACAGATTTTATAATGGTTGTTTTATTATTTAAGAGAAAGCTGGCAGAACAGCAATAGCAGCTCATTGTATGCCTTTCATTATTAGATTTCTCCTTTCTTCAATATAATGAGTTTCAAAATCTCTGTCTATGCATGTGTGCATGATATTTATTTTAAAGAAATATACCTTCTTTTTATATAACTCACTTCTAAGTCCCTTAAAAAACTGCTTCATATTTCAAGTCCATTTCCGGAACTTTTGAGTGCTTCAGAAGAGATTATTGTACATATAATGGATCTGACATTACTTATACATTCTAATACTTCACACTACACTTTAAAACAAAGCAATATGAGATATAATGACTAGAAGAATACCTATTGATAAATAAAACACATTTGAAAATTTACAGAGTTTATAACATCTTTCCATGATAATATGATTTGTTTGTAGTAGCTCAGTTTCCTGATTCAGTCCTGGATTCTGCATCCATGAACATTCATAAGACACAAAGTACAAAAAAGCCAGCTCTGTACAAAGTTGTATTTTGCAATCAAGCAACAGGTTACCTCTGAAACAAAACCTGGGAGAAGATTTGGGGACAGTCTATTCCAGGGACAACTCACAAAAGACAATAGAAGAGAATGCCACCATCTGGGCTCTTATTTCCTTACACAGTTCAACATTAACTCAGACGTCCTTGCACTTGAATGCACTCAGAGGTCACAACCCTAAGTATCCATCTCATTCCTTCAGTTTCATGTTATAAAATTACCACTTTAACAGTCCTGCTTTTTGTCATATACCTTAGATTTAAAAAATCAAAAAACTACAATGCAAACTGTTAGGACTATGGAGGTGTAGCATAGAATCAAGAACCAAATGGTGCATAGTGTAGACAATTAGCTCTAGAAAGGGCTGCTCTGAACACCGTGGGAAGTAGTTATTCTGCCTTATTGGGGAGATGATTTTATCACTGTAGATACAGACTCTAAAAAGCAACCAGTAATTGACAGGATGTTACAGAATTCATATCTGTTGTGACAGAATAGAGAAGGTTGTGAAATGAAATTGTTGTTGGGGACTATTTTTGCTCTCTGTTTTTGGCATAACAGCAGAGGGGAAATGGGAAACTAGTCTACTGAAAAATGTTTCCTGAAAATATGATTATATAGCCTAATAAAAGGAGGAGTGATATTCATAAAAAAAACTTTCTAATAGGAGAATCAGGGACATGAAGTTTATGTAATGAAGTTGATGAACAGATTATTGTTGGGTGGGAGTGCTGATCTGCTGGAGGGTAAAGAGGCTTTGCAGAGGGATCTGGACAGGCTGGATCAATGGGCTGAGACCAACGGCATGAGGTTCAATAAGGCCAAGTGCCAGGTCCTGCAATTGGGTCACAACAACCCCAGGCAGTGCCTCAGGCTTGGAGAAGAATGGCTAGAGAGCTGCGTGGCAGAAAAGGACCTGGGGGTGTTGGTCGACTGTCGGCTGAACATGAACCAGCAGTTGTGCCCAGGTGGCCAAGAAGGCCAACAGCATCCTGGCCTGTATCAAGAACAGTGTGGTGAGTAGGACCTGAGGGGTGATCATCCCCCTGTACTGGTGAGACCCCACCCCAAGAACTGTGTCCAGTCTTGGGCCCCCTACCACAAGAAAGACATTGAAGTGCTGGAGCGGGTCCGGAGAAGGGCAAGCTGGTGAGGGGTGTGGAGCACAAGCCCTGTGAGGAGAGGCTGAGGGAACTCGGGTTGTTCATTCTGGGGAAGAAGAGACTGAGGGGAGACCTTATGGCTCTCTACAACTACCTGAAAGGAGGCTGTAGAGAGGCAGGGGTTGGTCTCTTCTCCCAAGTTACAGATGATAGGAC
>JAOQGH010000001.1:158348272-158364647 GCA_025769975.1 Gallinago jamesoni
TTTTGTTTTGTTTTTCTTTTTCTCCATTGGTTGGACTAGATGATCTTAAAAGGTCCCTTCCAACCTAGGTGATTCTGTGATTATCCTATGTTCTTCTTGTTGACAGAGAAAGATTGGGCTTCCTGCCATGGAATTCTATTTAACTCTTGTATGTCTACACCCATTTGCCTTTCATAGAAAGATTAGAAAACTTGTCCAGCCTCCACCAAAATATTAAAAAAAAAAAAAAAAAAAAAGGGCTAGAAAAATATTGGTATTACTTTGTTCTATAATTTATTCAGCTCTTAACATGAATGATGTAACTTATCTTTTGTTCATAGCCGTATTCTATCCGCTAACCCTTGACTGACAGTTCCTAATTAGAGTTTTCAAAAACTCCTCCCCACGTTAAGTCATTCTGCTACACCTTCTTTTCATCTGCACTCAGAGGTTACTGAAGGGGAGATGTGACTGTAAACAGCAAGAGTATTACTGCTGTTGTTATGAGAAATATCTCTGTCTTCATGTCTTTGATGTACCTTTAATCACAGAATTATAAAATCATCGAATGGTTAGAGTTGGAAGGGACCTTAAAGATCATCAAGTTCCAACTCCCCTGCTATGGGCAGGGACATCTCCTACTAGACTGGGTTGCTCAAAGCCCCATCCAGCCTGGCCTTGAGCACTTCCAGGGATGGGGCATCCATAGCTTCCCTGGTCAGCCTGTTCCAGTGTCTCACCAGCCTCACAGTAAAGAATTTCTTTCTAGTGTCTAATCTGAATCTCCCCTTGTTCAATTTAAAATCCTCTCAATTTAAAATCCTCTCACAGTATTACTGCCCACTGGTCGTGATGACACTAGCAGGCTGCTAAGTAGTAAAGTACTCCCCTATCTGCAACTGAAGGATTCAGAAGGCTACAAAGACTGTCAAAGGAACTGGCGTCTGCTTGAAAACTACTTCAGCATGTGCAAACCATTTCCTAGTTGTGAATAAATTGAAACCTCTCTATAAATCCAGTTCTAGAAAGTGCAAATCACTTAAATTTTGTCCTTTATCTCCATGGTTCCGCTTCAGGACACCACATCAGAATGCATTAGATACAGCCTTTCTTCTCATTCAAGTCTCATTAAACACTTATTCAAAGTTCATAAACAATGAATGAAGCCAAAAGTTATCTTTAACTGAACATTAATGTTTAATTTTCTTGCTGGTTGTGATAGCACAAACAAAAATGGCCAATCATATCACCCATTTGCCCTCTGTAAATTTTTTTTTTTCTAAGTGACTGTAGCCTCTAATATGTCTTCAGAAATTCAGCTTGAGTTCAGTCTAACTTTTCCTATTGTGCAAAGGGGAATTCCATTCCAATAAAATAAAATAATGAAATGTACATAATTGATGTTATTTTCCCTTAAATATTGTAGACGTCTGATTCATTAAAACACAATTCTGGTTTATGGTATACTGAATTAAAAACAATTAGCTTTTTCAGATTTTGCTAGCAGTAGCTATACTGCCAGATTTCAGGGATTCAAAGCAGAAAAGCTCAGCTCTGGACTATGTAAGTAATATTAGTTCAAAAAATACAATGGCAAGGGAAGAAAAAAGCATAAGAATACGTTTTCCTTTATGATATTCCTGCCTTTCACTGATGTGACAACAGCTTGGTGTTGTTCAGTGCTTTTCAGACACGTGTCTTAGCTAGTCAAAGACAACTCTGATCAGAGGCATCAAATAAAGGATGACTAAAAAGGACCGAGAAGCACATCATCCAACACATGTCAGTAGAAATCATTACGCCTTTGTGACCTAAAAGAAAATGGTCTCTGTTCCAAGAGGTATATAATCCAAGAGAATATATAAATAATGAAACTGGTTTAAATATCCAAAGTGGAAATGTGAGCCATCTAAAAAGTCTGTATGAAAGCTGGAAAAGAAAAGGTAAATGAAAAATAAAAAAAACAGAGTATTGGATTTTTTCTTTTTTTTTTTTTCTTTTCTTCCTTTATTCCTTTCTTTTTTTCTTTATTTTTCTTTGGTTTTTTCCTTCTTTCTTTCTTCTTTGTTTCTTTTTTTTTTTCCTTTCTTTCTTTTTAGGAAAAAAATAACAGTTAAACTCAAGCTTTTAACACTTGAACTAGGATATATTTCATTGGATCAGCTCAATCTTTCATTTGCTCAGACTTTTACACTGAAGTTTGTGTTGAATCCTCATTAAATTAGAACTTATCTGTATATCATTATTAAAACAATCCAAGTCTTTAATGACCAGAAAATTTTGAAAATTCTGATAAATTTTTTGAAAATAATAATTTTTGAAAATAATGACAAAGTTGATTTAGTTTTGAGGTAAAGTATTATTGAGGAAAGGAAAAATTTTTTAACTTACTCAAAATAGATAAATGAGCTGTGAATATCTGGCTAGATTTCCTTTCCTTTTTCTTAGCATGCAAAATTTTGAATAATTCTGCATCCCACAGGTTTTCTGAAGGTAGTTTCACAGATGCTTTTCTGGTACTATGAAAGATAATTTTAATCTATGAGCCCATATCTATTACTTTTAAGACAAGGAAAATATGAGTCATCTTATTGTTTCATGAATACGAAATTATCTGGTAGTCATAATATCTAGTAGCCTAAATTACCTATTATCTATACAAATATTAGAATAAAAGCCTTGTTTAAAAGCTTTCTGAAGTAAATGAAGTGCTCCTTTCAATTATCTGTGTGCACTACAGCTAGTAAATACTGTAATGGAATATTAAGTGAGCAAATAAACACTACTTAGCCACTCCGTATTTAGGTAGTACATAAGTGATAAGCCATCATTCAGAACCTAAAGAATTTATACTAAACAAGGCATTGATTGCATTTCTAATAAGTTCTGATTTAAAACCAGTATGTTTACATTTGGATCTACATTTTCATAATGCTTTTTTGTTGTTGTTTTACCTCTATATTTGTAATAGCTATGGAATTCATTTCATCTCAATGTTAAAAAACAAAGAACATACTTCAAAAGCAGAAACAGGATAAACTAGTTTAATGCCCCAATATAGTTTATAAACACAGTGATCTGGCTGCAGGAACTTCAAATAAAGCTCTAAATACTTAGGACTAGGTTGTGATATAAAATTAAAACAAATTAGGTAAATGCAAAGTGTACTGGGTCTGCTGGAGACAAAAACTGAAACATGATCAATCACTTTTTCCTTCAGAATCTCTTTTTCTCTAACTCTGAAATAATCTTTTCTTTGAATTAACTTCATCTAGTGAGTAATTTGTCTCCTCGTCATCTTATGTTACTTTACTTTCTCTGGCAAATATAGAAGCGTGTGTGGAAGGCAGATTCATGGGGTCTCTGTTTCTAGAGACAGGGTTCTTCTAGAGAATAAAGTAACTCTGGTTACTTGAACAGGCTTTGACTATGTTAAAACTCCTTCCTCCCATCTCCATTTTTTTTAATTTTTTTTTTTTTTTTAGGAAGTAATGTAGCTTAGTAGATTGAAGTCTGAAAATGATAGCACAGTAGTACTACAAGCCTTAACTTCTTGCATGATTGGCCAGGACTCCTAGAGTATAACACAAAGATGGTACAAGAATGCAAGTTCCTTTCCTGTGTTCAAAGTTGCAGCCATCACCACTGAGAAAGCCTGTTCAAGCAGTAAGCACCAATATAAAGTTAACACAAGTTCAGTTGTAAATATGCGATATGTAATAACCAGAGTTACTTTATTCTCTAGAAGAACCCTGTCTCTAGAAACAGAGAGACCCCATGAATCTGCCTTCCACACATGCTTCTATATTTGCCAGAGAAAGTAAAGTAACATAAGATGATGAGGGGAAAGAGAGTAGAGGCAGCAGAGAGAAGCACTGGCAAAGTGCAAGGAAGGAGACAAAATTATTATGTCAACACTATGTTCAAAATGACAGCATCCCAGGACATGCCTGCAAGCCTATTAAGGTGGACATGGTTTCTGAATGTGGTAAAACTCTAAGACATACAGAATCCCACGTTTTACAAATAACCTTCATCTGTACCTGCAAGCTTGTTGACTGGACAAATGGTGAATCTGCTCTTAAGGGCAGTCAAAGCCAGTATAGTCAGATAAAATGTCTTTTGTAGTTTTTCTATAGCTGAGTGAGTTTATAAAGTATGTCCTTGCTCCAGGCACATCTGCTGCAATAGCTAGGAATAATATACAGTATCTAAAAGTATAGTTTAAGTGATTAGACAGATTGGTCTCAAATGAAAAGATTAGCATAACACATTTTACAGTGCTTAATACTGGAGTATTTTAACATAGCTTCCCAACACACTAATATGAACAACACTAAAACAAATTGATGTTCTACTTTAAACCTTTCCAAGATGACAAAAACTTGAAGATTGCATTAAGAACTGAGACAGTAATGGCAGATGTGAATATTGCATGACTTCTGAAATCTGAATAACATACCATTTTCACTGTTAGTGAACATTTAAAGTAATATTTCCTACTTTTTATTCTCTTATGCAGTTATCATAGCTGTTGCAGCCCGTAACGTATTTTGGAAAGCTTTGAGCAAATCTTGTGTTTTCAAGTGGAAAAAGTATGATTAGGGGAATCACTGGTGCTAGATCACAGATTGGCAGAAACAAATTAAAAGACATCAAAGTAAAAACTTGTAAGGTAAAATGGTATAAAGAAAATAACACTGCTTTTAAGTTTGGTTAATAAAAAAAAAAGATCCATAATGGGACATAGAGTGCAAAGAAACAAAGTTAACTCTAAGGTTATCTGCTCTGTATTCCAATACCATCAATTATTTGAGAATCGTCTGTGCTTAAAAGTAATTGCTTCTTCTTTTCTTTTTTTTTTTTTTATAGAACATAATGTTTAATTTAAAAAATTAAATTAATTATTTTGTTTATTTTTTAATCAGTATTTTTCCCCCTAGGTTAAAATACGTGTGTATTCATTTCATTTTAAAACATCAACAAACAAATTCTATTGGAAAATGCTTTTGGGAGGTAATGGGAGTAATATTCTGCAGAAGAAGTAACAGCTATGGAACCATTAAGCTGATGCACTTCCAGAGGATAAGAATTTGAAATCACTTTGAAACTCAATATTATTGCAAGGATGCAAGTATGTGAGAAACTATGTCACACATAACTTCTATCTATTCCTTTATAGTCCACAGAGTACTATTTCATGAATGTCGATGGCAATACACAACAAAATCATTTTCACATAGTCACAGAATGGATTTACTTTAGTATTTCTACTGAACCATTTAGGAAGTATCACTTGATGTGATGATGCATGGAACAATCTGGCCTGTAATATTACAGTATAATCTAATTTTTCCAGCTGAACCCAGTTGTTTCAGAAGGCCCTTCAGAAGTTTCCTTCCTTTCTTGAAATGTGTTTGCGTGTTCGTCTCCTACCTTTATATCTACCTGGCATCTGTATCAGAACTTCAAAACACCAGGCTCGGTCATTGCCTCATTCAGGATAAAAACAACAGAAAAGCACAAGGACCTTGTATCATTGAAATTGTCCCTGTTAGTAATGGCATCAGTTAAATGGCCTTTAGCTATAATATATATGAGTGGATATGAGTCCACCTGTGACTAAAAAAGTGAATCTGATTGGGATGTACACACCAAAAAGTGATTCGAAATAATAGCCTGAAGGAGAACAGAGAGAATGTGAGAATTTGCTCACTGCAGCTATTTGGGGATAAAGGATGGAATAGAATTTTAGTAAAAAACATATCTTCACTAATATTAAAGTATTTTGCTTGAAGTGTTTTCCCAGAAATCATTAGGAAATTGAAGGTAGTGTTCAGAAAACCTCTGACTGGATGCAGCGTGCTGTTGTGCATCCCAGTGCTTCTGCAACACACAGATTCAAGGCAGCAAGCTATGCCACGAGTCCCAGGCTATCTACCACAGAAAACTACACGCTGCACACTTGGTCGGTCTCCAAGCTTCTTCATAGTGAGGCCCCAGGAACCAGGTTCTTACTAAGATTTTAGGTTACCTGCTATAGAGTCATGATTATCAGTCTGGAAACATAAGGACCTAAGGAAGTTGTTATGGAGTACCAGTCCAAGAAAAGATAAAATTAAGTAAAGTTCATTACCATAATCATTTAAATGTTTTAGAAGATACTATCTTCCTAGAATAAGGTATGGTCTTAGGTAAAATTTCATTATTAAAACTGCTTGCATTCATTTTTAATCTGTATGTTACACCAACTATCTACTGTCAGTTTTCAAAGCTGTAAACTAACATGAGCAATCATATTTGGATTTTTTTTTTCTACCTCGGAGTGAATGGAAATGGAAATTTAGCTATTTAGTTGTCAGTTATATAAGTTCAACTTAGATAGAAGTTTTAAAGAAAATCACACCTAAGCACTACTTTTAAAATCAGTGCTGACATGCAATTTCTCTGTTCAATAGGTATTAAAATATGCAGACCTTTCTCAGGATGATATTCAGACTATAGAGAGGAGGGTGTGTTAGTTATGTTTCCTCTTAGATGATTCCTAGTGAAATAATTTGTTGTTATTGAAATTTAACAGATCATGGTGTCATGGTGAATATTAATACTTGCATTTACTTGGGAGGAATCTGTTACAACATGTATATAAGCTAAGATTAATGTATGAAGCCACTGAAATAAGTTAAGTTAAACTAGTTTAAACAGCTTTGGTCCTTTTCATTTCAAGCATAATTGGTTCAGAATATAAAATGAATTGCACAGAATATTGTAAGAATGTCTGTTTATATCTAGTAACTGGCCCTGGATGCTTGGTTTCTCCCATTGCAGGCACCTGGGATATAAGCATTTGAGGTCCACAGCCCCATTCCTCCTGTAGGTGTTCAGACCTCGTTGCATACAGGAATAAACACAAATGTACTCTAGATCCCTGCAATAACTGCCCTTAGACACTCAATCTACACAGCAGCTGGCCCTAAGATCCTCTCAGCTCCAGCTGTTTCACACACACACAGTAGATGCAGATGGGCCTCTCAGTTGACCCATGTATGTCCATATATACCTGTGCAGTATGCAAACACTCAGCAAAGTAGTTTTGGTTTTTTCCATATCCTCAGTCATAGTCTCTCATCTGCCTATACAGGGACAACTATAGCACCATGGTTTTCTGCAAGGCATAACCTCAGGATTGCCTTCGAGGACAGTAAGTATATTGGCAGAAGAGAAGAGGAAGAGATGGAAGTGAATATCCATACACGTCAGAAGTTGACTGAGGTGTAAAAATTGACCTGGGAAGTTGGAAACTCTCCCACGTCTGATTGTCACATGTGAATAGAATAACTGTAACAAAATATAGTTTGCCCATGGAATAAGAAAAAAACTATCAGGTGAGTAAGGAGAACATTTCCGGAAAACCAAAATGAACAAGCAAGCAAAATCATAAACCAACAGTAATTCCATTGCAAAGCACTGTATTGCATACATTAAATCAGTAATTTAGTTCCAAACATAATTTTAAATAATCACAATAATATATTATAAAGATCAATTGAACCAACTAATCAACCCATAACAAGTTTTTGATGAATGTCAATCATTAGAATTTGACACAGTTTATTTTAACATTAGATGGTCCTCTAAAATAGGTAATTCAAATTTCAAATGTAAGTAGAAGTCTCTCTCAATCTAATCAGGGCAATTAAATGTGTATTATTAAGGATTTGCTCACTTTTAATAATTTTACAATTTATAAGTCAGTTTCTTTTATCTGTAACTTGAATCCATGAACACAGAGCACTTAAGGGATTGAGTATCATTTTCATTAACTATAATTGCTTTGAAGTAAAAACTTCAGTGTATTGCAGTATAATTCAATGTTGATTTGAATCATATTCTGCTTTGCCTGCAATGAGCTTTGTTTTTACAGCATTTGACTGTAACTGTGAGTTACAGACAAAAAAAGTTTCTGAAGATGTAAAGTAGGTCTAATTGGCAAAGGTGGGGGTTTTTTTGTGTGTTTTGTGTTGTTTTACTTCAGCTTGTTTTATGAAAAACTGCTGTTGGCATCTGCACTGGTTATAAAATCGTTAATTCTTTTCCTACGTTAGAGCTCCACTTGGTGGTTAATTGGACAAAACATAACACTGCCATTAACTTTTAACTATAAAAAAGAATTACAAACTTATTTGCAGTTATTTTAATAACATAAAGAATTAATTTAAAAAAAAATCTAGGGAAATGTGTTCTCTGTTGTATAGTATGTTTAAAGGCAGGAATACAGTTTCTTAAAGCAGATGCTGATAGAATTTTAATTAAATCTCTCTAATTTCTCAGATTATATAAGAAAAAAATTCTTATTTGTACTTGGCTGGTCTGGATCACATAACATAAAAACTACCAAATTTTTCCCACAATAAAAAGATACAGGATTCTGACTTTTTACTGGGATTCTGCAGGGGAAGGAGGGAGAAAAATGAAAGATAAATATTTGAATTTAAAATTATACGTGTAGTAGGTTCATTAAACTCTATGTTCTCTTTACTAGATAGCTAAATAGTGTATCTGGATTTCTCATCTATTGAAATCTAGACTAGCTAATATCTTCAGATCCTGAGATTTATAATCCCAAAGCAATATGGTAAAGTTTGTTTATCTGTGTTACAAATAGGACAGTGCTCACTGGAAAATCTTCAATGGAAAAAAATTTTTCTTCTTTTAATTCACTGGTTTTGGTATCAATTAACTCCTTTCACTTCATCATAAACTTTCATGACAGCAACTTGGAAATGACAAAAGACAAATGATCGATGTGACGGACACTGGAAAGAAAGATTAGTTGAGTTCCTAAACTCTCTGCTGCACCCATTCTTAAGCTATTTGAATAAAGGTAGAATTATTAATAGATAGCTGACAATCTAGCTACTATTTGCTGTCAGCTCTTTGACAAGCTTCCAGTTTACAGAAATCCTGTCCCAATTCAGTGACTTTGTAAAAAAATCTCAACAGAAGGCCCGAATTATACCTACTAGTTTAATTTCAGAGTTTCTGGGAAAGAGAGATAACCACATTCTTAATAGCGTGCCTCCTGTTACTCTACAGCGACCTCCACATCTGAATACCTTCTAAATGAAGAGAACACATAGATGAATGATGTTCATAGTGATCTATTCATTATTTATAAATAGGTAATGGGTACAAACTCAAATACAAGATCAAACACTTTTTCACTGTAACAGTGACCAAACACTGACACAGGTTTCCCAGAGAGGTTCAAGAGTCTCCATCTTTGGAGTCTGGACACAGTCCTGGGAAAACAAGATCTAAGCTACAGTACTGGTGCAGCAGAGTTGGATCAGATGATCTCCAGAGGTCTATCACATCTTCAACCATTCTGTGATTCTGTGATTTTTCTTAAAGGAGGATCTCTGAAATTTGCATTTCTGAGGATAAAAATCCCTGTGAATTCTTGTCACTTTTACTGATGTTTTTATATTTTATTCATAATATTTTTCATGATCAGACAACATTTTACTGTCATGGTAGCTGATTAACCCTTTTTCTTTTGGAAACATTGTTTATTCTATGAGTGTTCAGTGAAGCTTTTAGAAAAGAGGCTGCTTTTGAAATAGGTTGGATAAAGCAGTCCTATGCATCTACCTAATAAAAAGGTGAATTGTCTTAGGGAGGCATCTATTTATTCTGAATGAGAACCTGCATTTCCATCTAGGCTACTCAATTCAGCATGGCTATGACTCTTCTCTGGCCTAGAGGCTGAATAACAGGGAGACCAGTCATGTCCAAAAAGTCTTTTGCCCATACTCACTCCTCAATTGTGCTCAGATTGTCTTTGGAGAAGGGTGAGTTGCCTTAGAAAAAAAATCCATGCTGGGGGCCTTGAAATAATTTAACAGTAGAGATTACTGAGTTTGTGCCCAGGAAAGTACTGTGGCACTCTCTAATTTCCTGAAACAGATGTAGTTATTAGATCCCACTTTCAGCTCAGATAACTTTCATGCAGCTTCATCAACTTATGCCCAGAACTGCTACTTCTGATACCATAATACAGCATGTCTGAGTGCCAAATTTCATTCAGTAAATGAGGCTCAGTCATCTATGAACCAGTCTGATGAACTCAGCTTGTACGGAAAATCCAAAAGGTCAACAGAGGTCTGAAGAGACTAGGTCTTACTTGAGATTTTTTACAGAACTTCTTGGACAAGAATTATTACAAAGCTTAAATGTGTCAAAGTGGTCTCCACCCAAAATACCATTTTCATCATTCTTGTCTGAGCATCATATAATTCTGAAAACTTTTGAAGTGAGATGTTAGCAAAGGGTTACCCTCTTCTCTGAACACTGTTATTACATTAGACCATTAAAAGGCAAAACACAATAAAAGGTTATGTCTTAGATATCAGCCAAGGAATAAGAGACCACCAGGGTCTATGTGTGAATTAGAAAAATGGTTGAAATTACAAACTAGTAAATCAGCATGATTATCTTCACATATGCATCAGTAGTATTTCAAAAGGAGATCATGGTTTGCTAATATTTTAGAATTTTTTGAACTTGTCTTTTATATTCAGTTCACAATAAAGTAGATAAAAGAAAAATGAATGGCATAAGTTTTCCAAAAGACTATTGATAGACTATCTCAGGAAAAAGACCCCTTAAAGCTAAATCATATAGTGAAAGGCAAATAATAGAGATGAGAATCTAACTGAAATATGAGAAAGAGTAAAAATGATTAATTTTCTGTAGAGCAAAATGCTAATCCACAAGATCACTGTTTTCACTGAAGACTACTGTGATTATTCTTACATTTATTAATAATTTTTTTAAAGTTGTTATCACTGTAGCCATTTTCATAATTATTTTTGCCAACTGTGTGGTTTAAATAGGAAATCAAGCATAAGGATGTTTAAAGAATAGCAATTATACTTTTCCATTAGTTTTTTCATATTGGATGTTGACTATGGTCTCTGAGTTTCCAGTTAATACCAGTTGTTCTATATGTGACAATAAGCAAAAAACCAAAATTACAGAGAGTTCAAAGAGAATGCTAATAATTAGAATCATAGATTTAAACTATATTGAATTTTACTTTATGTGAAAATAAACAAGAGTAAATATAGGTACAAAATTATAAATTATAGTTCATATATATATTTCATGGCATAGAAAAATTATAAAGCAATACTTAATGAAATTAAAAAGGAAATTAATTCAGTATTGGTAAAAGGAGTATTATTCACATACACAGGCACTGGAACATAGATATCAGAATCATAAATTATTAACTATATATATGTTAATATGGAATAGATGATATTTCATAGCTGTTTATTTACTGATTTCCAGTTTCTAAGTCATGATAATGCAACTTGGTTTACAGTTTTTATTTCTGACCAAACCAAGATAACCTTTCGTTTTTCAGAATCAAACAGAATATATGGATACATATTTTATGTCAGCTGTCACATGAGAGATTTTGAAGAAACTTTTGGTGGATATCAGGAGATAATGTCTTTGATGACACATCTTGAGCTTCTTCTCCTTTCCCATAGAACTTTTGACTTATTTATTATTTAGTTTTTTCCCCTCCCCCCCGATATTGGGTTAGTGCATGTCTTACATGTTGTTAGACATATCTGTTCTACTCGTTTGGTATTTTATGTACAAAGAATGTAGTACCTGTCAAATTGCAAAATGGAATATTTTTCCTCTGAACAAGGCCAAATGGAACATTACAATTCAAATCCACCCACAGGACTCTGTTCTTGCTTCACAGTCTTTCCCACTGTGCTACTGCTTTGGGCCATATCTGAAGCAGAACTGACAACGGGCAATCTGGAAAGTCCAGCAGCCATCATCTAGTTCAGTCTATGAGTGTGTGCGTGTATGTGGCTTAGAAAGGACCACTAGACACACAGAGTTCTGAAGTATCATATAAATAAGTTTTAGTAAAATTTAAAAATAAAAATTTTGTTTCCTTTGGTTGTGTGTAGAGAAAGCTTAATGAGATTGCTTATGATTAAGTTAACGAACTAACAATCAATTCTACATCTGTCCTCTATGACTTCTTTATTTTCAGTCTGGGTTTTGGTCAACATGGTCTTCTGTGTTTTGCTATTTTGGTTCTGTTTTGTGTGGGTTTGGTTTTGTTTCTCTTGTAGTTGGAGCACTCTGAGCTTGGTTCCCTTCAATATCTGGGATGTTCCTCTTTATCATCCTCATAGATAGGTAATTTGCTTTCTCCTCTCTGTCCTCCAGTTATCTCACAGTCTCTTCTTGAGGTGCAAACTTTGTCCCTTCATAGTCATCCCTCTAAATTTTTCCCTTTTTATACCCTGAAGTCTTACCGTCTTCTCTTCTGAAGCATCTTCTCTTGCTTTCCAAGGCAAGGCATAATCCTTCACCATACCATAAAATCACTGCATCATAAACCAGTTTATGTTAGAAGGCACGCTGAAGTCCAGACTTTTGTGGGAAAATGAGCCTGGATGAGATTATCTAGCACCCTGTCCAGCAGTATCTTGAAAACCACTAGTGATAGAGACTCCATCATGTCCCTGAGGAAGCTATTCCAGTGAATGTTCTTACTGTGAAATATTTTCTTTTTGTCTCAAGGTAAAACCTCCCCATTGTAACTTGCAGCCATTGCCTCTTACCCTCGTTTTACGGTTCCTTGGGAAGAGAGAACCTCTGTCTTCTCTGTAGCCACCCTCAAAGTACTGGAAAACTGTGATGAGGTCCATCTGATTCTTCTCTTCCACAGGGTTAACAGACTTAACTCCTTCAGTCTTTCCTCATAGGGCAGGTTCTCCAGCCCGTTAATCATCTCTGTGGCCCTAATTTTTGGTCCTACCATCTCAGTGTCTTTTTGAACTGGGGAGACCAAAACTGAACACAGTACTCCAGGTGTGGCCTGACAAGCACTGGGTGGGATGATGATGTCTCTGCTAGGAATAGCCCTGTGGATGTAGCCCAGGATCTAATTCGCCTTTGTTGCTGCAGCAGCACACTGCTGACTCCTGTTCAGCTTACTGTCCATCAGGCCCCCAGGTCCCTTTCAGTACGCTGCTCCCCAGCTGCACAGATTCTAGCCTGTTCTTGGTTCTCAGATTGCTACCCCAGGTGCATGAGTTTGCATTTATCTTCAGAATCATAGAATCATCTAGGTTGGAAGGGACCTTTAAGATCATCTAGTCCAAACGTCCAAAAGACTGTTTTTCTTAAACTTCATGCGATTCCTGCTAGCCCACTCTTTCAGGCTGATAAGGGCTCTCTGTAAGATGTGGCTCCCTCTGACATGTCTGCCTCACCACCCAGTTTATTTTTATCAGCAAACTTGGTGAGGATGCTTTCAATCCCATCCTCCAAATAGCTTATGAAGATGTTGAAGTGTTGGGTCCAGTATCAATTGCTGGGTGACCTTATCTCTGATAGGCTGTCAGCCTGAGTAAAAACCAGCGATCACCATGCTTTGACTACAGTCTGTTATCCAATATCCTACCCATCTTGCAGACCATCAACCTCTCTCACCATTTTTAGTAGAAGGAGACTATGGGAAACAGTGTCCAACGCTATGCTTAAATTCAGGTGAACAAGACACACTGCTTGGCCCCCACACACAGAAGATCAGGTTCATTGGTCAGGCTGTCAGACGTTGCCCTGCGACATGTTTCTTCTTGACCATGAGTTGCTGGCACATGCTCAAATGCAGTTGTTGAAGTTCTTGAACTTCTTGTTGGCAGGGTGTACGGTGGAAATCTCGTAGACACCACTGAAATATGAAAAGTTCAGTCCAGGAACTATTTCTATTGAATAGACTAGAAAAATGGTCAAAGGGAAAGTAGAGCAGAGACAAGCTCCACAGAACAGGATCCAGGCCATGCTGCAACTAAGCCCAAGAACTGAAGCTAGCCCACTTGCTTTCCAATATAGACAATAAAGTATTTCCTTCCACAATATTCCTGGGCAAAGTGAGGTCCCTAGCAACATGAATTGGCACCAATTTTATAAGCAAGAAGTAGGCTAATATCATGCATTTCTGTAGAAAGGGCTATGGAAGTGTGCCAAAGCTGATCACAAACTGACAGCACTTAAAAGTTTGTCTGATTCATTCTGAGGGACAAAAAAAGTGCTGGAAGGCTTGTATGCTTGAAAATATTTTTTCTTTTGTTTTGTTTTGTTTTATTTTTCCCAGATATTCCTAATGAAGATTTTTATCTGTACATATAATTGCATTTTGGCTATTTTGAACAGATTTTTTGAGGGCTTAAAGGAGAAGCAGTTATGTCAGAAACATTTAAATAAAATAAGAGGTAGCAAGGTAATTGCACCTTAAGGCTTTCAATTGTTTCTGGGAAACAATTAAGGATTTTAATTCTTAAAAAAACAAACAACCAAACCAACCAAGCAAACAAAAAACCACACAAAAAATCCCAACCATGAAATACAATCATTCTCCAAAATAGTAACTACAGTTCAAAAAACATTGTGACAGGCAAACATCATTTCAACACCATTTACCCAAGCAATACTTTTATCCAAAGTTTATTATACCTGTCTTTTTCAACAGGTAGAGCTGTATTTTTAGGGAGATCCTAAATCCTTCAAAGGGCCTGTCACTCTGTCATTCCCCTGCTAACTCTCATGAGAGGAACATACATTTTGCTACTAGGCTTTGCCTGTGGTCAAACACAAGCACACATTGACCATTGCTCACCTGTCTCCTTTCCCCTGGGTGGCAGTGCTATATAACACTTTCCAACAGATAGACAAAGCGCAGCAGTGCAGAGTGACATTGCTATGCTGGGGAGAGAAAAGGACACTAGTAACAGTTCTTATAAGGAAAAGCATCCTGTTGGACTGAGCATGGGAAATAGCTCTAGATGCCTAGAAAGATCACCATGTAGGTCCAGTAGGGGTAAATTGATAGGAATGTGGCTTAAATACGCTGCAAAGAGTGTAGGATTCAATTCAGCTGCAACAGCGAGGATATAAGCAAAACTGGTTTAACTGCTGTACATGTTTTGCCTGGGTTAATTTTCTTCATAGCAGCTTTTAGAGTGCTATTTTTTGGATTTGTGATGAAAACAGTGTTAACAGCACACCAACAACTTAGCTGCTGCTGAGTGGTGCTCACACAGGAAGACCTTTTCTGATCCTCACACTGCCCTACCAGTGAGTAGGCTGCGAGGGGACACAGCTAGGAGAGATGACCCCAACGGACCAAAGGGATATCCCATACCATATGACATCAGGCTCATCAACAAAAGCTGGGGGAAGAAGGAGCAGGGGGAACATTTTAAAAGATAGCCTTTGTCTTCCCAAGTAACAGTTACACATGATGGACCCCTGCCTTCCTGAGGATGGCTGAACACCTGCCTCCCAATGGGAAATAGTGTATAAATTCCTTGTTTTGCTTTGCTTGTATGTGTGGCTTCTGCTTTGCCTATTGGACTGTATCTCAAGCCATGAATTTTCTCACTTTTACCCTCCCAACTCTCCCTCATCCCACTACGGGGGAGTGAGCAATTGGGTCCATGTTGTTTAGCTGCCTACTGGGGTTAAAGCACAAATAATTCTTAAAATTAAATCTGTTTCTTTTGAGGCATCTGCCTGAGGAGAAATCTGGCTGGATGGGAGTGGTGTTGAGGTGCTGGCCAGGCTGCAAAGGCTAAAAGCTGTGTTGTGAATTTTGAACAATCTGGCACTCAGTCTACAGTTATGCTGTATTTTATTTTTTATTGCAGTGTAATATATAGTCAGTGATGAACAGCCTTAGTGTAAAGACTGTTAATAAAATCAGGTTGTGTGCAGTAATTACATACGTATTTTATTAGATTAGGTTTCTCTTAAATATTCAACAACAAGCTCCTGCATCACTATCATGATCTCATTCATTTTTCAGACGGCTTCTATTTTCCCTTTTTTATCCGTTTAGAATCTAAAAATCTTGCAAATATCACTCATCTATTAATAATGATGTCAAAAGCAATGGACTAAATTATAAAAGACTACCTTTGTAGATCTAAAAGACAGCACTAGTAGCCAGATTTTCTTTTTAAATTTTACGTAGCGAGTATCAAGGAGTTACAGTACTGTATGAAATATGAAGTGAGACCTTATTGTTTATGTTCAAGATAGCTTGACAATCAATTGGATTAAGTGTATGGGACCAGCTACTTCATCCTCCTTTTTCCCTGGACTACTGAAGACAGCCAGAATCTTTGCTCAGCACTCTCATGAGTAGCCACCAGGGCTGGTTTAGCATTGGCCATTCAATTCCACCCCATTCCATTCTGCTGTGCTACTTGTCCTGGTTTGAGGTAAAACAGAACTAATTTTCTGTTCAGTGATTTTACTTTTCCAGCTGGGCCTCTTCTAACTA
>JAOQGH010000001.1:158386566-158400510 GCA_025769975.1 Gallinago jamesoni
ACCTCTGCTAGTTGTTTATAGAACATTTCATCTACCTCTGCATCCTGGTTGGGTGGTCTGTAGTAGACTCCCACCATGGGTCATTGACTATAAATTCAATTAATAAAACTGATGTCTACTGTGCATTTTTTTGTGTGCATTTGTATAAGAGTATAACTGAATTGTACCTGATAGTAAGTGTACGCTTGTGGAAGGACCTGCAGTCTGCCTCAGGTTTGAGGTGAATCAGCATAGATTTTGTCCTCTAATGAATGACCCCACAAAATTTCAAGCTCAAAATGTTACGGAGGGAGGTAAATAAAAACTATGAAGTCTTTGTCTCTTTAGTATGAGAAAACTGAATGTGACCAGGAAACATAAAATATAAATATTTTTTAAAAATCCAGTGGAATTTAAGAACTAAAATTTTTCATTTACAATTGTAAATCTAATACAATAATTACAATTAAATAATTAATATTAAAATAACCAGTTTGTTTTCATTTTAGTTTTTGATGGCTCATATGTTTATCTATCAGTACAGCTGTAAGGTGGAAGGTTTTGTTGATTCATAATTAAATTAAATTTTTACTATAAGAATATGTTCAAGTATTCTTTAACTGAAAAGTCTCAAGCATCTCTTGTTTTCAGGTGGAATGGGCTGAGTTGTACTGAAGATGATCACTCCCTGGCTTGGCTTCAATAATTTTCCTTTTTTTGAAGTTACCAGTGTTTCAGTGAAATCAAATTCTCTGTGATGGCTTATTTTCATTCTTATCCAAGGTCTTTGCCATATGGTCTCAGCAAGAGTCTAAGACCTGATTTACCTGGTTTCTCCAGTTGCTCAGGCCTGTGATTTCCTTCTATGCAGTAACCCTGATCAGTTTAGAACTATGCGAGTCTATATGCCCTTGGGCAAAACCTTTAGAGATAGTGACTGTACATATTTTTATATCAGCTGCTATTCCATTCTAAATTTGAGGTGAAAAATGGGACTTTCCCAGAAGGTTGAGAATATTGTGCAGTTTAAGAAGAGATGATATAAATTCATTTATGTTTTATTTCTCTCCAGCAATAGGCACAGCAAGTCCTGAAAACAAAGATGCAAACCGTCAGAAATTTATGCTTTTAGACTGAGGGACAATCACTGCCTAAATATCTACTCATAAAGCAGGCTAAAACAAGGCTCGTTCAGCAATTAAGACTGAAAATTCAACAGAGGTTATCTAATTATCAACTGAAATCCTCTGCCCACTGAATAGACAGAAAGCCCTGAGAAAATGCAGTATTTGTGCTAGTTAAACTCTCATGTCTTCAATTTTAGCATAAGCTGAGATAATGAACTAAATAAATCTCAATTTTTTAAGAACTAGCACAGAGAAATAATAGGATTAGCATTAAAGCCTTTTTAGCCAACATACTGTGCAAATTCATACTTCATTTCACTTATTACTACACCTCCTACTATTTCCTTCACTCATTTGCCCTAAGAAGTTCCATAGCTGAGGCACTGCATGTGAGAATGAAGTCATCAGATCCCTGAAAACCCTTGCAATACACTTGTCAGCAGTGGCGGGTCCTGCAAATACATCAAATATAATATTCTATGTTCAATTAACAGATCAAATACTACCTAAAATAACAATCTAAGTCTCTCCAGAGACAATCAGAGAAGTCAGCATTGCTACTTGACTCAACAGAGCTTTTTTCAGAAGGGTAATGCTTCCCTGTGCAGATGACAATGAAAGATCCCCTGTAGGCAGTTAAAAAGCTGCCAGAAATATGAAAGAACACACAATTGGCATCCTTTCCTAAAGATAACAATCTTACACTAATAGAAAATTGTACATATGGGAAAAAATTAAACTGCAGACCTGCACAATTTCTTTCACAGGAAAACAAACTACATATCATAGTTTTCATATATATGTTACTTAATGCACCACTTGGAAAGTGTTCAGACAGCACAACAATGAGAACGATTATAAAGATTTTCTGGTTTTAGGAAAAGAAAATGTCTTGAATACTTTCTTGAACAATTATTAGACAGTATCTTATTCTCTATCAATATCTATACAATAAAATTTGACCATCTATTTTGCACCAGGAAGTGCTGGGGCTTTACAATACCAGGAAGAAAGACATTCAAACATTGCAAAGTTTAATTTAAAATGGTATTTATTAGATATAAAACTACAAAGAAAGAGAGAATAATATAGACAAATATAGGTCTCTTTAGATGGTGAGAACCCTGAGATGTGCAGCATTGAATAGGTCTCCAGTCCAAGGGCATGATACCATGAACCTTTCCACCATCTGTGGAAAGGGCTACCCCATTTTGGTTATTCAAGCAATGAGCTGGCTAATTTTATCCTGCAGGCATTTGTTTGGCACAGCAAAGTCCTGAAGGCCAAGATGTACATCCAGCACAGCAAAGGATGGCACAGGCCTGGGCCAACTAGTTGTTATGCAGATCACTAACTCTTTCATGTAAAATGGTCTTCCAGTGAGGATCACTGCAACACCTCCCTTGGACACAAGGATTATCTCCATCTGTGTGATTTTTGTTTTCATAGACTTATTTAGGTTGGAAAAGATCATCAAGTCCAACCATTAACCTAGCATTGCCCATTCCACCACTAAACTACATCCCTAACAGCCACATCTACATGTCTTCTAAATAGCACCTGGACACATTTTACTTTGAGAAAATGACATTATTAAGAAGAGTGTTTTCTACTCAGCACACGTCTACAAGACTCATTATTTTATGATGTGTGTTAAAATAAAAGGGATGGGATTTGTCTCACCTAGGTCTACTAATCACAAAGCTAAAAGTTCTGTCCTTACCTTCCCCTGTGGACAACAGAAAGGGATAAACACTCACTCCCACAGTATCCTTAGATATCTCATGTACAGTAACATTTGAAATATTCTTTATTCTCACTGATTTATAAAGGATGCTAAAATAATTTCGATTATGTTAGGCGTGATCTAAACTGTTATAGTTACAGTTAGGCAAGATGAATGGCAACTCAATTCTATACAATAATGATTACATTTTTAAGGAAATGAAATGCAGAAAAAAAAAAAGAAAAAGCTAAGTAAATAGAGCCTTAAAGAAAGACTGAAAGATCTTGAGATTTTAATAGCTGAATTGAAGGATATAATGTGGTCAGTGAGGACTTTTTATATTTCATCACCTTTGTATAATTCTTAGTGTTGAACTTAGCTGGGACAAGGAGTTATTTATCTTGAGTTTGTATTGCCCTTTGAGTGAAAAATTCTACTTTTCTCAGGAAGAAACTGAAGCAAAGCTGAATCCACAGCACAATGGGCAGGGAACTAGGAGCAGAATAAGTGCATTACTGAGTGTACCAATAAGTATATGTACTTTCATGGCACACAAACTGGTACATTACTTGTCCATATAAGCAAGCTAATATTACTGTTAAAACCACAGAATTAAAATGACTGAGACTATAGAAATGAATTTGTTCTTATTTAAACTTTATGACAATATGACTAAAATAAACAGCCTCTAAAGCCTTTATTTGGAGAACACTAAATAAAAGCTATAATTAAAAAACTTGTTTTGGTTTGCACAGTTTTAGTAAGAACTGAATAACAACTGTTGATGAACTTAACTGTGTTTAACTTATGCTTAAACCACATAATTATGTAGTTGTCTACTAAATTTCACAATTCCTCAGACATAATTTTAAAAAGTTTCCATTATTTTACAGATATTCAGCTTTACAAAATGATTTGAGAGATAGATTACAGGCTAGTGATATAGCTCATGGGTCTGTAACCAACTTGATTTACAGCAGCTAAGAATATGACCAAGTAGAAACCATCTCACTCTATGACATTAATATTAAAATTCTTTGTTGTTTTTTTTTTTCTCAGTCAATAAAAAAAAAAAAGAGCTTGTTAATCTCTTCTCTTCCATGCAGAAAGAGTCACTACTGGCCTGTAATAATACCAGATAAAAAGCATAAACTGATTTTATAACAAAGTGTATATTGGTTATCACTAGATTGTGTTTTCTGAAGAAAAAGCAAAACTACCTTACTCTTCTTTTATTAAACATTCAACTAAAAGTATTTAATTAAGTTTTAATTTGTGTTCCACTTCCTTTCCAAATGGAGTGTCTTTTTTACAAAATTGAAGTTGGCCTCCTGTGCAAAGTAGCAATCACTTCTTTCTGCCTATTTGGCTATTGCCTGTGTGAATACATCCTTTCTTAATAGAAGCTGTCACATAACAATTTAAACCAATGAGATTAAGATGGCCAAGCTTCAGAAACATAGCAAAATCAGTGTCTGAGAGCCATAAGAATCACAATGCAGTCCTAGGAAGGAGACATCTGAAAGACACTCACATGATAAAGATAAGAAACACACATGAAAAATCTTATTCATGAGAAAAGGTAATATATGTTATACAGGGGGTTAAGAATTTATGTCAAATTAATGTTTCAGCAATCTAATAAAAATCCAAGAGATAGATACAAACCATTAAAAATCCAAAGACAGTAAAACTTAGTCAGCAAAAGTCAAAATGAAGAAAGAACACTGACTCAATAAAAACAGTTACATATATTAACTTCCTACTATGTACTGCTTCTGATGTTACACTCACCCTTTCACTGTCCCAGTGGGGACTAAGGTTGAGAGTATCAATTTTTCTTAATAAGAAGTGGTCTGCTATAACAACCCAACAGTGCCCTGAGGTTTTTGTCAGAAGAAGTATGTTGTTAAGGGTGGAGGGGTTCTTCTGCCCTGGTCTTCAATTTTTCTGGAGTTGGTTTCACCTGGCTCACACAGGTGCACTCCTGCATTTATCATCTTTTTGCCTACTGTGATTTATTTTCAAAATCTGGAATTTCTGGTGTCACCCTGTTCTTCCACACCACATTTAAATCTGGTGTCACCAGCAGTTTGTCTCATGCAGAACAGCTTATGTTAGTGCTATATAGATTTGAAACAAATTTAGGTAATGCCTACCTGATTGTTAGGCAATCTTTATCACAGGGAAAGCAAGCTAACAACACCTCAGGACAAGAGAAGTGCAAGTGAGTCCTAAGAGAAAGCGCTACCTGGTCAATTTAAAACCTGGGACTCTTTATAAGTAATGACATAATGTCTTATTTCCTGGGCTACAGAAAGGCTACCCTTTGGCAGTCCTGCTCTGCTGTGTACTGAACCAATATGAAATTGGATTCTGGGGGATTCAGAAAATTTGGCTTCATTGACCTTTGTAGTCCTTTCCACCTTCTACAGCTAAGAAAGTTACCAGCCTTTGGGGAAGCATAACCCAATTATATGATCTAACCCTTCACAGAAATCTATCAACAACTATAAAAGCTTTTCTCATATTTTAAAATAAATAACATACATTGCATAAAAATAATAGTTGGTCAAATTCTACATGTGCAGACATGCTCAAGTAACAGTGTAACATTTGTCACTAAAAATCTTTAGAACTATGAACCCAAGTATGTCAAAATGAGTAATTTCATTTCATCATCAGTCAGAGAAAACATGAAAAAAAATCTTCAGTGTTTGTTTATCAACTTCAAAAGAAGACATTTCAGAATATCTGACGCATTATATGATTCATTGGACAAAAAGAATATAAAATTATCTGAGAGTCTTTGCTTTTCTGCTTTGTCAGAAGACAATTTACTGAAAAAAGGGGGTTACATTTTTCAAATATATATACAGATTTAATGAAATGCTAATGGAAATAATAGATTCATTTTGGTTTTGACCTCATTTTGATATCCAAAATATTTCATTTTGATGCAATATAAAATATTTTTTTTAGCAACATTTGGCTATCATTGATTCATTGAATGATTTATCTGTTTACTCTAATTTCCAGTTTTCTGAAACTAAAATTTCCAAATGCCTATGTTCAGGCTATATACTTTTCTTTCTAGGCCCAGATATAAGTATCTCTGGCCACAGCTTTAGAAACCAACCTTTCATATGTGGAAAACACCAAACATTTCACTGACCATGGTTACTCACTTTATTTTTCCCTTTTAAACTGACTTTCTGCATGAAAAGTTTAATTCCTTTGCAGTCACTTTCAGAAGAACTGAAATTTCTGTGATCAGATATCCCAGACACCTCCTGACAATACACATATTAGCATTTCTCAAATATTTTTGTCATTTAGAATTACTGTTTCTGAGAGTAACTGCCAAGATCCAGCAATTACTAGCTACTTTGCACTTTGTTTCAGTCATGGTGTTATACTGGCTAAGAGCTTTATTACTTCAGAAATAAAATATTTTTTTTTCTCAGTTTTCCCTGAATGCTATCACTGTAAAATCAAATACTCCAATTAAGAAATAATGACTAGTTCAGAGAATCTGGATGAGCATATAATCAATCCATTACAAACATACTTGAGATGCTTTCCTTAAGAATTTACAGTTAATCAACTGGCTTCTGACCTACGCTTTTTAATAGGCATCTCTAAGGATTTAACTGTTTGTTAAATCCTTGTAAAGGGATTTCATTGGCAAAACCTATATTGCCCTAAAATAAATTATTCAAGAAAAAAACAGTCACTTAGAAATAGATCTCTCAGCTCAGAAATGTCATTGTTTCAGTAGATACTTTTAGCTAATTTTTTTCATCCCATATTTAAAAAAATATATCTTTTTTAATATCTGTAAAATATTTTAATTCAAGTTTTTACTGTTTTGAATATTATCATCATGTACTTACTTTCTGAGTTAACAAGGAAAGTGTAAGAATCAATCTATTTATCATTCATACATTAGTCAAAACCAGCAAAAATAGTCATGGGTTAATTAGGCACATAAAATCTATACTCTTCAAATATCCTGTGAATGTATTTAATCTAAATCTCATATTCTTTCCATGCCTTCTTCTGACAGTTCTAACAGTTTTCTTTAAAATCCTTGATATAGAAACGATGTACTGTACTTAAACTACTGTAATGATGAGGTGTTATTAAAACTGTAGCAATCTTGTAGTACAAGTAATAATAATTACCTTTTCATCCAGCTCCCAGAGTTTTTCAGTTGAGTTATTTTGTTTGAGCATTTTGGCTCTAATAACTCCAATATTCAACTGCATTTATTAATAGCTATGTAAGAAATTCCCAGCATTAACATAACTGTCATCATTTGTTATGCAAACTAACAGATTATTGAAAAGAAAAATAAATTGAATTAATCTTAATTTGAAAAGTTATATGCAGAATCCTTCTAGAAATAAAGCCACATACTGTGTTTTGTAAGCTATGTAAGAAATAACTACAAAGCAGCTTTCAATCCAGCTGAGAAAATACCTGTGTCTGCATGTGTGCATGCACATACATGCGTATCATCTTCTAATACATGAACTACTTTTCTGCAAAAAAAAAAATAGAGAAATGGTTTGAAACCAGATGTGAGGACTAATGATGTGTATTCGGATGCCATATTCCTTGTAGAACTGGAGGTGGAATGTGTTATTTGGAACAGTCTTATTGTTTTTACAAAGATGTTTTTACAAAGGTGTTTCTAGAAGACTTCTATTTAAGCAGATTAGCTGTTCAGAATCCATTTTCCAATGGAGAGAATTATCATCATGTTCAGCATTTAAGATACAATTTTACTTAAAGGATTATTGACGTGTAGTGAGTGTTCATGTTTTTAAATTAGAAACTGGATGGACTGGTTTAGAAATCCCTGAAGACTTCAGTATGCATTTTTCAATATTTAAAAATATATAGAATCATAGAATTGTTTAGGTGAGAAAAGACCTTTACGATTTTCAAATCCGACAGTTAAGCTTGCACTTTCAAGTCCACCACTAAACTATGTCCTTAAGCACCACATCCACACGTCTTTTAAGTGCCTCCAGGCATGGCTAGTCAACCACCTTCCTGGGTAGCCTGTTCCAATGTTTGACAGCCCTCTCAATGAGGAAATTTTAAATTTTTCATAATATTCAATTTGAACCTCCCCTAGTGAAATTTGAGGTCCTATTTGTCCTATTTCCTGTTACTTGGAACAAGAGACTGATACCAACCTTGCTACAACTTCCTGTCAGGTAGTTGTACAGAACAATAAGGTGTCCCCTCAGCCTCCTTTTCTCCAGGCTAAACAATCCCTGTTCCCTGCTCCTCATAAGGCTTGCACTCTAGACCTTTCACTAGCTTTGCTGTCTTTTTTTTGGACAGGCTCCAGCACCTTAATGTCTCTCTTCTAGTGAGGGGCCCCAAACTGAAAACAGTATTCAAGGTGCAGCCTCACCAGTGCCGAGTAGAGGAGGGCAACGGCTTCCTTCACTATTGATGAGGGGATCCTGCTGGCCATATTATTTCTGATACAAGACAGAATGCTATCGGCCTTCTTGGCCACTTGGACACACTGCTGGCTCATATTCAGTTGGTGGTTGACCAATAAACTCAGGTCCTTCTCTGCCAGGCAGCTCTCCAGCCAATCTTCTCCAAGCCTGCTGTGCTGCATGGGGTTGTTGTGACTCAAGTTCAGGATCTGGCACTTGGCCTTGTTGAACTTCATCCCATTGGCCTTGGCCCATCAATCCAGCCTGTTGAGATCCCTCTGTTGAGCCTTCCTACCCTCAAGTTCCCTTCCTGAATGTCCTACTGCATAAATTGCCCTGCCAACGGCCATGCCATGCCCTTGATGATGTGCCACACCCTGTTTTCCCACCCTGCTCGTGGTGCTCCTCGTCACTCGCACTCCCCAGGGGCTTCTTTTTATATGTGTGGGAGTGGAGCTTGGCGGCTGTTGCTCCTCACCCTGGGCAGGTCTCGCCAGCCACTGTCACATGAGCTTCAGGCTCTTAGTTGCTCTTCCAGCTCCCCCTGAGGTTCCCCTGGATTTGGGAAAGCTCCCTGTGCACCTTGCTAGTGTACCCCACTATAGACAATGCTGGTACCAGAGCTGCTAATCTCAGTGACTTGAGTTAATGAGTGACCTCAAATTGTATTTGGCATTCTTTGTGTCATACTTCTGTTTTTAGAAATTTCTTATAACAATTTGAATATCAAAGAAGTTGGATATCATATAATGTCAATATAATGATGAAACACTTATTTTTTAAACTACTTCAGTGACATCTATCAAATGACATTTGAAGGATACAGGATAATTCATCTATCTTTAAACCAGCCCCAAGACTACTCTGAAGGATGCTATCTCTATTCTTTCCCTTCCCTTCAGGAGGAATTTTGTCTGTCGTATTACCTCTGCTTTCTCTTGTACCTTTGTATGCTGCAAGAAAGACAATCCTTGCCATATGGATCACAAGTGAAATCTCCATGGATTTCATAAAGTATGTTTATTAGCCCTTATATGTGAAAGACTTCCAAATCACAGTTGCTTACTAAAATGCAGCTCTCACATTGCCATAACTATTAGTTTAGTAAATAAATAAAATGAATAAATGTGACAAAGGAAGTCCAGAAGAAATGAACATAAATGAGGTAAGTGTTGTAAAAACTATCAACATTGTGCAACGTTCACAATAGGAATAAAAATCGATGTCATAATTATCAGAACACAGAAGTAAAGTTTCAAAAATTCTTTTTTATTATTGGAAGGTGTTTGTGAAAGACCTTATTATGTGTTCACTTTCCTCAAAAAATATATTATCTCAGAGCAGGAGTTTCAAATACATCTTTATGTTGTGGAAAGTCTTCTTACAATCCCTCATTATTTTCCTCTTGCTGTTATCTTCCTAATCTGTATGTTTCTTAAAGAACATTTTTTCATTGGCTGTTTGAAAGGGTTTTGGTTACAATTTGCATTTAGAACAAAACCTCAGATTCTTTTAGATAAATAATAATTGTCAATTAGACTGTAAAAAATTTTTGAAAACCAATTCTCCAATGCATTTGTCATCTCATTAGCCTACAATTTTCAGCAACTTTTACTATTTGGTCTGATATATCACTGCTAGAAAATGCTAGTGTTCGCCCAACATTTAATTAAACATTGTTGTTGACTTGAATTAAATTTCAGGATTTCATATTTAATTGGGGGATACTGTCTGTTTATAAAGCCTTGTTTAGGCAGCAAAGGAAGTTTCACAGCTGCAGGCCCTGGTCTTCATGGGGAAAAGTAACCACTTCAATACAACCTGAAAAAGCAATCAGTCTGGGTGCAAGAAACTCAAGCAATTTCTGAAGAATGTAAAGGAAAATTTCTTAAGTTACATGATCAACAAACCAACTGAATGATATGTACTGTTAGACTTACTGCTCCCAAAGCTGGCTCAAGTTGTTTAGGTTAATAGCAGACTTAGTTGTAGTGGATGCTAGAGAAGTAGATATGGTAGAGATTAACATTCTGCAAGGAGTGAGCAATAGCAGAGTAGTGGAATTAGAACATGCTTCAAGAGAACAGATTTTGGCTTCTTAAGGGATCTGCTCGATAACATTCCATACAAAATTGTCCTGAAGAGCAAAGGGGCCCAGGAGATCTGATTGATCTTCAGGAGCAACCTCTTCAGAGTTCAAGGCAATCTATTCCTTGCAGAAATTCAGGCAAGTATGGCAGAATGCCATCAAGGCCTGGGCAGTGGCTGCCTGACTGAGGTCAAATGCAAAAATGAAGCACACAGAAGGCAGAAATGGGGATGGTAGGAATGAAGAGACATTGCCCGAGTGTGCAGGTGTGGAGCTGGAGCTGGGAAAGCCAAAACTTGGATGGAGCTGAAATTAGCAAGGAACGCAAAGGGCAACAAGTAGGGTTTCTCTAAGTATGTTGCCAATGAAGAAAGGTTAAGAAAAACCTGGACTTGCTACTCTGTGGGGGTAGGGGAACCAATAACATGAAGAAGGAGAGTGTACTTAGAAGGTATTTTTTCCCTGGTTTGAATGGGATTCCATGAGGCCAGAGAGGATGTGTATGAAAGCAATGAGCGTTAGGAATCTGCAGGCACCACCAGCCCTGAGTGTCCCACCCAGCGCTCTTGAATCTCCCCCACCCTGCTCATGGCTCAGAATCCCATTTCAGTCCCTGTAGGCCATTAGTCCCTAGCCCAGCAACTCTGCAGCAGGCACAGCCTCCAGCTCACCCACAAACTTGCCCTGACTGTCCCCCATATACCAGACTGGCCTCAGCTGTCTCGATTATCCCCAGGGAGATGCCTGTTGCCTGGACCTATATTCTACCTAACCTCAACCTCTTTAAAGATAGCTGTCATTTGTTAGTGGTGGTTTAAATATCACATTGTTTTACTTTATATGCTAATTTCCACTGTGTATTCAAAGTCATATCAAATCATTACAGTGATAAAACTAAATATTTGATCCTTTGAAGTTTTATATATCTACCTAAGTGTGATTAGTTTCATTGATTTCATTGGCTGACTTCAAACTGGGACTATCCACTTTTAGTAAAGTTAACCCTATGTATCTCCATAATAGTATTCTATCTTTTTTTTAAAACAAACAAACAAACAAAAAACTGAATCTACTAAAGTGAATATAGATTTAGCTTATCTATGTATTTTAAATCTATATCTATATGAAAAAAAAAACTGCAAAACTACTGTTAGCTCTTCATGACTCCACTAAAAACAACAAAGTTGCATAGTAGTAAATGGAACACCTATTCTGCAAATCCAAAATAAGAAAAATAGGTACTGATTTTTCAGGTATCAGGTTGAGTTTGCTGGTCCAGTATTTTTATGTGTAAACAAATTACAAGAGACACATAAATTGCTAAGGATGTCCACCACAAAATCATCCAGATTAAGGTCAAACAGCACCATTAAATCATCAATCCTGGCTTTTTCTCAATTGCAAAAGTCTAAACTTTGCCCAGTTATACGTCTTCTGAGCTCAATAACTTTTATTTGTGTAGACAATAACTTGTGTTTGGTTGAAACATACCTCCCAGAAAGGCAACTATTCTTTATTTAAAGGTTTCCACAGACAGCAAAATCTACTTCATCCCATGGTAGCTTGTTCCAGTGATTAATTGCCCTTGATATTAAAAAGATATGCCTAAATTGTAATTGGAATTTATCTGGTTTAAGCTGCAAGGCACAGGTCCGTAATAAGCCTTTTTCTGCCAGATTGAAGCCCTTTAGCAGTGGGCATTTTGCCCTCTATAAGTACTTATGACTGTAATCAAATCATTTAATCTTTTTGATCAACCAAACAGTCTGTGCTCTAAATCTTCCACCAGGAGACATTTTGTTCTTCTCTTGAATATGTCTGTTTTCTGAACCTTCTACAATTTTTTTATCTTTAAAATATGGACACTAACATTGTATATTGTTCTTATTGTGCTGAGTAGAGGTAATATAATCTATTTTTCTCTTATTATTTTCCTGTTTACTTCTTTCAGTATTATTTTCTGCTAACATTGCAATAGGTACTCATGGAAAATTGCAGTCATCTTTAAATCTTTTTCACAATAATTTCTTTCCAAATTTGTCTATTTATTCCTATTGAATATATTTCTTTGAATTTGAACATTTTATTTGAGTGTGATATCTTATTTCGAAATTACCAAGTGATCTAGAATGTTTTTTCTGACTCAACTGTTTCTCCTTACTATACTATTATTTTCTCCATTTATGATTCATCATTCTTTTGGTTTTATCCATTGTTAGAATTGGTTGACTCTATTAATTACTATGAAATGTACAATAATGGTTTCTTTCACAATGTTTCTTTTTGAAAAAAGCATCATCAAACAACAATTTCCCACCACTAGCTATTGTACCAGATTTGTCACTTGGTCATTTTTCAATCTACTGAGCTTCTATCATTTCAGAAATTTACTGAAATATTTAATATTCATAATTTTAAAAGAATAATTGGGGTGCGTTAGAAAGAGCGGGGCCAGCAGGGTGAGGGAGATCATCCTCCCCCTCTACTCTGCCCTGGTGAGGCCACATCTGAAGTACTGTGTCCAGTTCTGGTCCCCCCAGTTCAAGAATGACAGGGAACTACTGGAAAGAGTCCAGCGGAGGGCTACAAAGATGGGCTCCATGGGAATGGAGCACCTCTCTTATGAGGAAAAGCTGAGAGACCTGGGTCTGTTTAGCCTGAAGAAGACTGAGAGGGGATCTCATCAATGTTTATAAATATCTAAAGGGCAGGTGTCGCATGGGTGGGTGAAGCTTTTTTCAGTGGTGCCCAGCGACAGGACATAGGGGAAAGGGACATCATCTGGAACACAGGAAGTTTCCTCTGAACATGCAGAAAAACTTCTTTGCTTTGAGGGTAACAGAACAATAGAACAAGCTGCCCAGAGAGGTTGTGGAGCCTCCTTCTCTGGAGAGATGCATTTCTGTCCAACCTGCTCTAGGTGAACCTGCTTTGGCAGGGGGATTGAACTAGAGGGTCTCCAAAGGTTGCTTCCAACCTCTACAATTCTATGATTCTATGAACTAACACAAATTTAAATCAGGGTATGTAGATATGTGAAGCAGAGAATTTTTACGTGCCTTTAGTTTATACCCAGTGGTTTTCTTTCTTTCTTCTATGAGTTCACAGAATCACCGAGGTTGGAAGGGACCTTTTAAGATCATCTAGTCCAACCAATAAAAAACCAAAAAAACAAAAACCAAAACCAACCAACCAACCAAACAAACAAAACCAAAACCACCCACACCACACAAAACACCACCCAACACTAATCCATATCCCTGAGCACCATGTAAACTCGTCCTTGAATACCTCCAGGGATTGTGCCTCAACCACCTCCCTGGGCAGCCCATTCCAATGCCTGACAACGCTTTCAGTACAGAAATATTTCCTAATATCTAACCTGAACCTCCCCTGGCACAACTTGAAGCCATTACCCCTTGTCCTATCATCTGAAATTTGGGAGAAGAGGCCGACCCCCGCCTCTCTACAGCCTCCCTTCAGGTAGTTGTAGAGAGTGATAAGGTCTCCCCTCAGTCTCCTCTTCCCCAGACTGAACAACCCCAGCTCCCTCAA
>JAOQGH010000001.1:158409371-158432789 GCA_025769975.1 Gallinago jamesoni
TTCAACTCTTGCAGAAACAAGACAGAGAGCCAGCAGAATGGCCACCCTGGACTTCCAAAAGGCAGACTTTGGCTTGTGGTTGAGAGTGTCCCTTGGGAGACAGTCCTGAAGGGCAAAGGTGCCCAGGAAGGCTGGTCATACTTTGAGGAGGAACTCTCAAAAGTACAGGATAAAGCCATCCCCAGCCCAAGAGAGCCAATGGAATCCTGGGCTGCATAGGAAAGAGTGTAACCTTCCAGTCGAGAGAGGTCATTCTCCCTCTCTACTCTACACTGGTGATGCCACAACTGGAATATTGCATCAGTTCCAGGCTCACCAGTTCAAGAGGGACAGGGAACTACTGGAGAGAGTCCCTTGTCAGGTAACCAAGATGATTAAGAGATTGGAGCAACTCCCTTATGAGGAAGGGCTCAAGGAGCTGGGACTCTTTAGCCTGGAGAAGGCTGAGGGGAGACCTTATTTATAAGTATCTGAAGAGTGCGTTAAAGAATGTTGGAGCCGGACTTTTTTGTGATAAGACAAGGGGCAACGGGCTCAAGCTGGAATATAGGAAGTTCCATTCAAATATGAGGAAAAACTTCTTTATGGTGAGGGTGACAGAGCCCTGGAACAGGCTGCCCATGGAGACCATGGAGTCCCCTTCTCCGGAGATCTTCAAGACCCGCCTGGATGCAGTCCTGAGTGATATGCTCTAGGCATTCCTGCTTTAGCAGGGGAGTTGTACTAGATGATCTCTAGAGGTCCCTTCCAATTTTGACAATTCCATGATTCCATGAATAATTGAAAAACAACCAAAAAAACAAATATAACCAACCACAAAACCCAAAACCAACACCCAGTACAAATTATGGAAATTATAATAACATCAGTAAAAAAAGATTAGTCTCATGAGAATAAACAACAATAATGTTTACGAAAAGAGTTTGTAGCCTAATTTAGTAAGCTAAAACAGAAGTGAAAACTATATATATCTGTAAACTATATATCACAATTCATTTCTACTTTTCTTCCACAGACAACACTGTAAATGTCAAATTATATAACTTCACCAAATAAGCCTCTGATTTTATCAAAATTTTTTTCAGATTCTGGAGAATTAAGTTCCTTTTTTTTGGCATTCAGTTTTAGCAGTTATCTTATTTTAATTGTATGTTATTTAGAGTGTTATGCTAGTATTTCTATGCCATATGCATGAATTGTCGTTCAACAAGGAACTTGTAGTAAAAAATTTTCATGCTTTTCATATGCTGTTTCTCTTTTGGGAGGCAATCTATGGATCTAGACAAGTCACTTTCTGAAGCTTTTCTCTGCAAGTAAGGAAACAAGAAATATGTTTCTTTTTTAATGAAAAATGAGTCTTATATATTCAGTGTGGAGGTAAGCATTGAGGCTTCAAGGAAAGCAGCAAATCTCTTGCAGCTCATGATGCCATTAATAGAGTGGACATTGCATCTTTAGCTCAGATAACACACACATGTAATTCTCTGTGTGAGGTGACTTGTTCTAAGATAAAACACCAAATTCAAGTTAATTAATTTCTTGCATAAATTGGGTGTGGTTTGGGTTTTTTTTCTCAATAAGAGCTGCAGCTGAGAAAAGCTTTCTCAAATTAGAATTTAACCTCTTGCAGGAAATAATTTGCCTGTGTGTTTTCCAGACTCTATAAAATGGGAGATTCAGTCTTACTAGGAACCTTGCAATAAACTTGCATAAAAGTTATCTTCCCACTTTCTAATAGAGTTGTGCATTAAATTTTCATTTTCATAAAGCTACTATTGACATTTGAAAGGTACAAAAATCTTCCTATCTGTGATGCAAACATGAGGATCATATGGAGTTGGAAGGGACCTCTGGGGATCATCTAGTCCAACACTCCTCCCTCCAAAGAAGGAGACTCCACCACCTGTCTGGGCAGCCTGTCCCAGGGCTCTACCACTCTCACAGTAAAGAAGCTCCTCCTCATGTTTAGGTGGAACTTCTTATACTCAAGTTTGTGCCCATTTCCTCTTGTCCTGTCACTGGGCACCACTGAGACCAGCCCCGTCCTCCTGACACCTTCCCTTTAAGTATTTGTATGCATTGATCAGATCTCCCCTAAGCCTTCTCTTCTCAAGACTAAAAAGACCCACGTCCCTCAGCCTCTCCTCATAGGGGAGATGCTCCAGGCCCTTCAGCATCTTTTTGGCCCTTTGTTGTGTCCTCTCCAGTAGTTCCCTGTCCTTCTTGAACTGGGGAGCCCAGAACTGGACACAGTACTCCACAGTACTCTGACTTATAACGTAATTTTTTTAGACTATGCTGGACTGGAATGTTCTGATTATAGACATATTTTATCTTAGACTTATGTATCATAACTGCAGAATCTTTCCATTTTGAATTCTGGGACTGGAACAGATGGCAGTGATGTATTTAAAATAATGGTACTTGACATATAACTTCTATAAATAGCTACAGAGCTACAGGGTGCTATTTGTAATCTTTCTCTCTTGGGATGAAACTAGAAATTCTCTGTCACTTCATTATAATTGTTCTTGAAATTCATCACAAATGGATAAATTTTTGAATTTTTTACCTTAACGTAAAAAGGCAGATATGAAGGCAGATGTTCTTTCACATGTTTACTGGATTCCCAGATGTCTTCACAACCTAGTCATAGTATTAATTCCTGAGGCATATTGTGCCCACATATATAGAAATATACTGATAGAAAAAAATGATGAAAGACATATTTCCTCCAGTTTTATAAAACAGTTAGCAAATTTTTCTGTCATGATGCAGGGGACTACTGGAAAAACTTAATTGTTTTTCTACCTAAGAAAGACTATATACATGATAAAATGTATCACATATCTGACTTGGAGTGAGCTTGTGTGTTAAAAAAAATTCTCTTCAGCTTATTGATGAAATGATTTAGATACTGAAATGTCAACTGTGGAGGGGAGGGATCTGTATGGTATACCAAAAATAATGTTTTGGTTTTATGCCATTGGTGGATATGCTTTAGGAGAACACTTAGTTATTGACTCAGGCAGAAGAAAAATGAAAAACAATCTTCTAGTAGATCTTATGGTAATACAAAATAAAAACTAATGCTTGAGAGTCTTAAGCCAATTTCCATATATTGTTTTCTGTTCCAGTATTGGTATTGTCATGTTTTCATTTCAGATTGATGCAAACAAAAAAAAAAAAAATAAAAAAACCACCTTAGAAAGTCAGGTGCAACTAATATAAGAAGTCTTGCTGAAAGCAAGTGAGAATGAACAGAATGTGTGATTTAAATGTTCTTTTAAATTTCTGGCAGCTTAAGATTTACTTTATATCCCATTTTTCCTTATTCTTTTAGTTACAGCAAACAGGTAATGCTTCCTTTGCTGTGAAAAATTCTGTTGTGGCCAACTTTGTCAGCTAAGCTTTATTTTTACAGTTCTGGTAGCATCAGTTTGCCAACATAAAAGCTAAAATATTCTAAACTCAATCAAGCTTTCTCAGGCTTGTCTCCAGAGGTGGCATTAAAGGGTTTGGATAGCCTTTTCTGCTCAATACTAAGGACGTTTGTAGCTCCTGCTAAGTGCTCTCTAGTGATTTCTTTCAAAACTTTTAACAGATTGCAATATGTCTGTCTGAACATATACATACTCCTTACTACATCACCCTAGAGACTTTTTTTTATAAGGGCCTCCTATCAGCCAGTTCCAGATAGAACAATAAGAGTTGTATAACAGGTAAAAAAGCAGACATTTGGTACTATGCTTTTTTGGTATAGTTACCGTTAAATTTTTTAGGAGATAAAGACAAGTTTGAAGCAGACTGCCTCCAGCAAAAAAGCAAGAAGGACATTATGCATGAAAACTCTTTCAGATGCAGAAAGTTAGACAAATTTGCTTTAATAAAGAAGTATGGTATAGAACAGGATTCAGATTTGAATTACATCACTTATCTTGTGCAGCTTTGAAGAAAACAGTTTAATATTTTATGAGGTTGTATAAATTAATTTGCATTGGGAAGGTTATTTTTTACTACGGAATACTATTTCTATTGTTGAGTGCATATTGAATTATTTCAGTGAAGTGGAACAGCTCTGATTGTGTTACCAAAAAAATTTAAAAAAATATTTAAAATTACTTTTAAATGCAGATTCCTGCTACAATACATGTCTTCTCGTTATGCAGACTTCGTACTTTCCTTTATGATTTTAAATTAGGGCACAGAAAGATTTTAGGTTAAACTTAATGCAAGAGCTGTTCCATTTGATTTTTTTAAAGTAAATTATAAGCTTTTGCCAATTCCATGGTTGTATTTTTTGGGGCATTTTACTGATGGCAGTCTCATAGACACTTAAATTAAAAGTCTCTACCATTTTCAGCAAAATCATAGTCACATTCCAATATATCACTTTGGAATCAAAAAGGAAGGAAAAACTAACGTTCTACCTTTAGAACTGTCTTTTCCGACAAGTTTAATTTTATAATGGTGCCCTCTGCATGGAACAGGGAATTTTATTTTTGGTTGAGGTTATAATTTTTTACACAGAAGACATAGTAATAGAAGAGTTGCCATACTGAAACAGAGCTATGGCTACTCTTAGCTGATACAGTGTCTCTTGCTGTGGCCTATGCTCTATCTATTAAGGAAAATAAAAATGACTGTAATAAAGAAGACATAGGAAAATGTGTGTTTCTGGTATTAGCTTTTTGTGAGGTTAAAACCTTGCATAGAAATTTACACTCAAGTTAATATAACTACAGAACTTTGTTACTGGATAAAAATTAATGATGGTGCATAGAATACTGCATTTGAGCATTGCCTGTTGGAATTGCAATACTCAGTTCACCCTCTGTCAGGAATGAACTCCAAGCATACAGCAATGTACTGCTTTTGATGAGTATGGTGTTATTTAAGAGTACTGAACAGAAACTGTGTAAGCAGTCTTTCATTGGAAAAAAGGAAATTAGTTATGAGGAGAAAAGTTGCTTTATTTACATAGGCAAAATTGTACAATGTTTCTGTGCCCAACTACAGAACTAGTTTTATGTTTTTTTTCAGGAATTGTCAAATGCAAAAATTCATAAACAATATAAGGAGTAGAGACTCTGCCTGCCTTCCCATTCACTGACTAGAGGAACAAGAAGCTCTTTGTCCTTAGCTGAGTCCTTATTAAGTCATACACAGAAGAATTTATTTTCCCATTTATTTTTCTACTTAAACGTACAAGGACTGTCACAGGAGATTGATGCAGTTGTTAACTTAGACGCACTTTGTAGACATAAAACCATTCTATGAAAACTATGAACACTGACTTAAGATCTTGAACATGCTTATCCCACACACAACTCCTCCAAGAAACAAAATGCACAGGTCCATCAAAGATTTTATGACTCAAACTGCTATTCAAATAACCCTGTGGAAACAGTTGGAAGACATATGCTTAGACCAACTGAGTCAAAATCCTGATATTGAGACAATATCTTGACTAAACCGGAACAAGGAGTAAAGACAGCTCTAAAAAACACAAAGCACAAACACAAAACCAAAAGAAAACACCAATGTATTTCTTGAACATGCTATCAAAACCCCCCACCAAAAATCCAAACAACATCCTCCCCATTTGTGATAGAATTGATGTTAAATACAGAAGTGGAATGGACCATAAATATAATCTATTTCATCTCTAGCTGGAGGAAGAATCAAGTAGCTTTAAGTAAGTAAGTTTTTTCTTGCAGATATTTTTCTATCCATTTCTTCAAATATTTCTATTGCCACCTTTAAAACATTCAAGACTATTAAAAAAATAAAATAGTCATTTAATCATATGTCTCATTAAAAATGTTGTGGTTTTTTATTTCCTCAACTACTATCAATACTAACAGTTCTGTACCTCAGTTCAATTACTTACTTCTCTTTTCTGATGGAAGGGGACAGCTTACCCCTTTGTAGCAATCTTTTTTTCCTCATGAAGTTTTTTATCTGGTCTATGCCTCAGCTTTCCTTTTTTTCTAGACAAATCCATATACTCTAAGCTTTTCTTCTTTCAAATACAGACAAGAATAATAAAGCATGGGCCTCACTGTGTCACACCAAACTGCCTTGCCTTTTGCTGCAGTGAAGGCTATTTCAGAGAGAACAGTCCCTGTCTTTCATTGAGTGCATTGGCACATCACGCTCACTCCATAGAAGGGGTAAGGATAATTTCCCTTTCTCAAATTCTGCCTGGCAAAACTTATTCCATACTAATAATATTTTTATCTTTCTTAAGTCAAAATGTTATGCAATGTATAGTCTGACCCATGTTTCTCAGTTATATGAGAATTTAAGAAATAGCACTATTAACACTTTTTTTCCCATAAAGCTGACCTTACTGTAGACAGAAAAATTACTTGTTCCTGAAGCTAAGCATTCATAAAATCTAGGGAGAGTTCAATACAAACATAGATCAATTACTCATTTTGACCATGTGTGTGCAACTACAAATTCTGTCTCTTCATTCATTTTCCTGGATTGAATGACTCTGAAACATATATTGGTTTCCACATTAAAACAATAGTGAATATTTTTTCTTTGTGAACCCCTACTAAGACATATCAGTCATCACAACAATTTATCTTTACTTTTAGACCTAAAGAAATAAATTAAAAAATTCCTGGATTTGTGGACAAGATTCCTGATTCATACATGTTAAGGACTCTATTGAAAGATAATCTTCACAATAAAAACCCTAGAGATCTTTCCTTTTCAGAGACTCATTGATGAGAAAGACTAACACATATACGGGCAAGAACATTGAGAATATGGAGGAGAAAACTAGGAGAAAATCTTTATGGTGAAAATTGGCACAACAAATTGACAATTTATATCTGAGCTGGTATCTTAAATGACTTCCATTAATTGATCTACTCACCTACTAAGATCACCTAGCTCAGTTATGGTCCTATTTTATAATTCATGTTTCACAGAAAAGCAGGAGCCTATCCGTGGAACAATAATAGAATTATCATGTAACCAAGCTGCTACAAATATAGGAAAAGCTACAAATAGAGCTACAAATATAGAGAAAGATTACACTGATTACTTGTCTTTATTGAATGAATAAGTAGTTTCCATGTTAATTCCAGGGAGTTACCTCTATACTGATGTTGTAGGAGACATTCTGTGACTACATGGAATTTACTGCAAATAGGGAGAAAAGATGAGAATTTTATTTATCTTCAGTACTGTAGGAGCATTAAATATTTGTCTACTGTGGTAGAAATGATGAGGGGGATCCATATAATTAAGGTGTGTGTCTGTTCTAACATATTGAATGATGCCAAGGGATGCCCCTGACTTTGGAGCATAGTTGTCTCTGCTGTTCAGTTGTTATAATGCAATTTTCAAGCAGTGTGTCATGGCACTGAGCACACCCTCTCCCCACTCCAGGGGTTCAGCTGCTGGTGCCCAGCCTGGTGCTGATGTAGTGTAGCTGAGTCATCTGGGATCAGACTACTGAGAAAGAACACATTGAGAAGGGTCTTACCCCTCTGCTCAAATGCTCAAGGAACTCAAATGCTCCTACCCAGTCTTTGCCTGAGCTGCTCACCAGTGTGTTCCGGAAGGTCACTCATGTTGTTGATACCAGCCTTGACTTCCCAACTTGAACTTGGGCCTGCCTGGTCACTCTGGACTTGCCTGGCTGCTACTAGGCTCCTGGCTCGCAGCTGTCACCACCCGCATTCTGCACTTGCTCTTCTGGTTGAGTAGAGTGGTGGCTGTGCCTCTCAGTGAGTTATTGCCTTGCCAACATCCCTCAACCTTGGCATCTGGCTCTCTGCCCTGCTCAACCTCTTTAGTCCCTGAGTTTGAGAATTAATTAGTCAGATACCACTGACAATATGGCATGTGTGTTTGACAACCTGAATCTGGAGTCTAAGGAATGTAATAGTATGGATGAGGCCAGTCACCACCAGTGTTAAATTTATTAGTGTACATACATGCAGGGAGTCCTAGAAAGGTCTGATGATGTGCATCCCACACTTTTTGAAGTCGAGACATGTGAGGGTCTGAGCATGTTGTCAGGGCACACAGATTTGGCTCAGAAGTGAGATTTAATTGTTGTGCATTGTTGCAGGGCTCTCCCAGGGGACAGAGAGCAAGGGCAGGGAGAACAAACTGGGAAAGGGACATGGCAGGGGACACTTGGTGCTGGAATTGGGGGTGCTGTTATCAGGTTGCCCATGATAAGTTCAGAAGACCAGGTGGGCTCACTGGAATTGTGTAAAGAGTCAGCACTGCGGGAGAGAGGCACTCAGAGGTCAGTACCAGGCTAGTCCTGCAGGAGATCTTAGAGAGGCAAGGCTTTAAACGTCTGTGGCTCAGGCTTCACGCTACTCCATGCTCAATCTGGACATAGTAGGAGATGACTGTCAGGTTGCATTGTGGTCTGGAGGTGCCATGGCACAGGGACAGGGGACAAGGAGCAGCAGGGGTTTTGACAGAACAGTCAAGACAGAGCCTGGTGGCCAGAACCCATCACATTAACCCAGCGAGCAGCAGGGCAACCAGGAGATACTAGGGTAGCACCAGGCATCAGGAACCTCAGAGGACAGGGACAGGCTGAGGTTACACAGATACATAGGCCTGCAGGTGGGCTTGGTGTCATGGGCACCATGGATGGACAGGGAAGAGCTGTGGAGAGTTGGAGACCACTCCTGCTGCAACATCACTGGGACAGGAACTGATGGCACTTGGGGGCTGAACTGGGGTCCTGGACTGTGGGTAGGGTGAAAGGAGCCCTGGAGGGGCTGGATAAGGACAGCAGGGCCTTCAGGAGCCTGTCACATATATATTATAGCAACATCTACACTGCTATAAATTAGTATAATATATGCTAGGTAGTTCTCTAATATACCTTTTTTATTATTATTGTTTCCCTATTTATCTTTTTTGCTAGAGAGCCCAGATTTCAGATTAACTTTGTATATGGATTTCTAAATTCTATATTTGTGGCAGATACTTTGAGGACAGGAGTAAGTAATGAAAATTCAGGGAAAGTGGTAGCGATTTTAAAGAAGATTGACATTTGTTGAGTAGGACTGCTGCTGTAGTCCTGAACACCCAGTCTCAAAAGATGTTTCTTAGCACTGCTACATGTTGCAAAATGCCGAGCCCCTGTTGGTAAAAGAATGAGCAGAAATTAATCAGGAAGTAAGTGTATGCTGCAGTAAGAAGAATGTCATTATAACAGAGAAAAATAGGAATAGAAAACTGACACTGAAGATTAATTCATAACATCATAGAATCAATCACTCAGAAGTGAAAAGTACCTTGGACAGGGCAGACGTCAACACCAGTAGATTAACACTTCTCTTGCCTGTTGACAATTTTCTTTCATAAAATAACATGGGGGCTAGTGCTAAAAAAAGCTTACTTTACTCAGTATCTCAGCTCTTATATATCCCGATTCCAATTCTGTTTTATAGGCATATATATATGACTATTTAAATTCTGTATTGTAATACATATTTCCATTTCCTTTCATATTGAGATGTAGTTTGTTAAAGATTTCTAGGAAATGTATTCATTTGTTGTATCTTATTTTCCTCCAATACACCTGTGTTTCTGCTGGAAATATAAACATATTTGAAAAAAGTTGGCTGAACCTCTCCCTAACTTGCAGATCATTTATCATTTACCTTTTGATTTTCATAATTTTTACAAGCAGAAAGAATTTTCTGCTTTCTGCTTCACAAAAATTGTATAATTGTATTAGATACACTCAGGATCACATACTTTTGGAAAATGAATATAAGGTGAGAAAGTACAGACACTAATTAATTTCCCTGTAAAAAATAGCTTTTCCCTCTTTTCTCTCTTCCTGTAGAAAGGGAAAATGATGAGGTTTTAAAAATTAAAGTCCCAACCTCATTTTAGCACTCTGTTCTTTAAAAAAAATACTTTGTAGGAACCAGGAACAAGAGAAATCAAAACACTCCTGTGGTATTCAAAGGCATTCTGAAGATTTTGTGCGTGAGAGAGAATTTTCTCAGTGAAATATAAATTTCAGTGTCTTAAAATTTTTCACTACAACTTCTTTTTGCTTTACTTGGTCAAGAATCTTAACCCACTTTATGCCTTACTGTACTGATTTTTGTGATTTTCTACAAGGGCTATTTCTTTTTGTTTCCATAGTCCACACTTTCTGTCATAATGGTATTTAATTAAGAATATTTTTCACTCCAGTCTTCCAATTTTATGAAATCACTATAACAAAGACAGAAAGAAAGAAGGTAAGATATTTTTGAGTAAGGCTGAAAGAATAAACAGATTTCCAGGTATTGCTTTGAAGATACTTTGAGGAGAAGAGTAAATAATGAAAATTCAAGGAAAGTATTGGGGATTTTAAAGAAGATTGGCATTTCTTGATTAAGACTACAGCTGTCATAAAGGAATGTTTTATAGGTTTTATGGTTATTTTTTTCTTAATATGATCTTTTTACTTGTTTTGAAATTGTAAGAGCATTTGGAACAGATAACTTCTTAAGGCATATCTACTTCTTGTAATCAGTGAGTTGCAAATATATCTGAGATAACTCTCGCAATCGTATAACACTCTATTCAGTTTAATTTTTCTTGCTTGTAGTATATTGTCTACAAATTATATTGTACTGGTCAAATTTGCCCTTATTCATGCAGTGAATGTGGCTTGACATAATGGCATCTATTTCTTAAATTATCAATATGTACTGCTGATATAACAAAGGGAGTAAAGAGGAAGACAGAATTTGTTTGGTTTTATTTGGATATCAAAAAGGTATTCTTCCCATCACTTGTATTTGTTTATTGTCATGTTGAAAAGTTTAAGGAAATCCTAATCATCTTGAAATAACTCCTGATTGTAGTATATCCACTTTAGGCAGGATTGAAATGGCTAATATTTCAGTCATCACTATTGCGCGGTCCTTCAAACCTGAACTATCCACTTCTGTAATTTCAGTATTTACTTTTGAGTGATATCTCATCAGGACAGATGATTTGCATAACAGTATTGCTGCTACTTTTGTCACTACTTTTTTGAATTGTTTTCCTTTGTTTCTAGTATTTTGTTCGTCCCTTATTTCATAGAGTTCTTGTACAATATGTGAAATCTCTCAACTGCTTGACATCTGTGACTATAGTATTCATTTAGTGCATTTATAAAGTCCAGAAAAGTAACTGTCAGAAACTACTTTTCTCTTGCTATTGTGCATACTTTGGGAAATGATGCAATGGTGATTTTATTCATGGTTTATGAATATTATTCTAACATGGAGCCAAGACATACACTGAATCTGAAAGATAGAGCATTCAATCTTATTTTTTTTCTAAATATGTACAGCATTGAGTGCTATTATTATGATGTCAATGATTTTCACTTTTTAACTGGTTTTCTCATTAACCTAATGCAAATGCAATGGGACTATTTCACAAATTGCAGCATTATCATGTGAGCACTTCAAACACTCTGAACTTTGGGTCCTCCCTTTCCACCTTTTTACCCCCTTTTCCTTCATTCAGTATACAGCTATTACGTCCAGTGCTGTCAGTTTACAAGAGCAGCAGTCTGAAAGATTGTCACAGGTTCTGTGAGTTTTCCTGTACTTTCATGAGATAGTTTTATCCATGCTTCTACTCAAACTGTGGCTACATCTGAAATTTTAAAGGCTTTGATTTTGTTTGAAGAGATTTGAACACTGCCTTCTTTTAAATTCATACTGACCCTTTCCAGCAAAGAGCTAACAATGGTAGATCCATCTTATGCATTTAATCGACAGCAGCAGGTCTAAGGTGTCTTCTTTCCTGCTATAAAATCATAATGCAGAAAAGCTACCCAGCCATCTATCAAGATAAATTTTTTCTGAATATATTCAAGGGTCCAGAGCTATTATTTCTGAAGCCCACTGGTCATGGTAACCAAAGGTAGTGTCCAAACTACTCTAAGAGTGCTTTACATTTCACAAGATAAATGACCTGTAAAGTCTTGATCCTGAAATCTGAAGTAAACTCTGGTTTTATTTCCATAAAGCTAGACTCTTGAATGGCACACTAAATCATTTTGAGCTATACATTAAAATACTGTAATTATATCATAATATTCAGTGTTGAAACTAAAAAACAAACCAAGAAACAAATAAACAAATAAACAAACAAAAACGTTCTGCAAAGGTTCCATAGAAGTTAATGTACTAAACCCATTGCTTGTAATTTCGTGGCATAACATGAAGATAATAGGAGTGAAGATTAAAAACAATAGTTTTTTTTATCACTCCTTACAAATTCTTTTGCTTTAATGTCTTGGGAGTTCAAATGTTTTTACTTTTCTGTAATTCTATCCATTTAACTCCCTCATCATGCAGGTAACCTACAGAAATTTTGAGACTTCTACTTATTTTAAATAAATTATCAGATACAAATAGCCCTTTAATTTATCTCACTGAGTAATCCTGGAACTTTCCAGGGTTACTAAATTCATATGTATAAATCTTGACTTCAGTAGATTCTCACTGAATTAGGAAAATAAGGGAGAAATTTTAGTTGTTAAAAATCTGAAAGAAGAAATGTTTCTCACTTAGGAAAGAAAACATGAAAACAATATTTACTTTACTGTAATTAGACATTTTACTAAATTATAGAAAAAAGTAGGCAGTTCTTCAGATCTGCCACTTCATGTTGCATTTTACTTTCTTCATTCTTAACAGCAACATGTCAAGACTAAGTAGATTATTACATGTTTTGACTTCTCCTTCAAGCCCACTGTTGGCTCAGCCAGTCCTTCTTGAATTCTCATAATCATGTTCCCCAAAACATCATCCTGATAGATGGCAAGTATTCCATAAAGCAACTCAGTGAAGCACTGTCTAGTTTTTATAATAGTGCTATTTCCTCCAGCTCTATGTGTTCATCCTGGTTAACTGGTGCAGGAAAAAAGCAAAATAATTCAGTTTCCTTCCATTTTAGTTTATTCCATCCCATTCTACTGTAGAGACAGTTCTACACAAAGGAGTCATTGTCAGACAAAGAGTGACTTCTTTTTACCTGCCTGGTTTTGTTGGTGTTTGCTTTTCATCTCAAAGACAGGTTCTTCAGAGTATGCATGAAATTCTGTCTCCCTGCAAATCAGTGAGATAGCTCCCACTGACTCTACTGAAGTTACAATTTCACTGATTCAGGTTAGCACTTGCTATAAGACCTGTACCAGACTCTAGCCCTAAACAGCTCCTTTACTTGTGTTAGTACCCCAAAAAATCAGTCTGGCTGCCATGAGTGGAACAAGGTGTGTGTAGTATTTTTAATAGTAGCAGTTGATGATCCCTTCCCTTACACACAACAGGAGCAGCACAACCATCTCTTTGGAGCTCACCCATCCCAATTCCTCCATGTTTATTTTCTGTAGCAGAAAAACTGAGCTCTGCCCCAGTCTCTCATCTTTCCAATGAAAACCCCCTATATTTGGCCTAAACAAACATTCAGGGGCACATATCTTTCTAGAAGCTAATAAAACAATTCAGCCCAGCCAAAAACCAAACAATACCTGTTTTCACTGCAGATCTTTGTTGGAGTTCAATCTGTGCAGGCTTTTTTCCCACCAAGATGGGTGATGGCAAGCTGTTCTATCACTATCAGGGTTTTCCATGTACGTTTTATGGAGTGTTTTGTCTTGCTGAAGTATGTTTGCAATTTGTTATCAAAATTATACTTCAACTCTCCTCTCATTTATTTTCTTGGATTTTAAAATATTTTAAAGTAAAGCAGTGTCATTTTATCTTTGTACATCTGGCATCATACATACTAGACCAACTGTCAGTAAAAATAAAGTTTTCTTACTTTCCAGATGTATTTTTTTTTTTCATAATTAGAATGACAATGAACAGAAAACATACTTAGAAGAGCTTGTCTCAGTCACAGGAATTGTTTGCCACAGCCTGTATTTTAAATGATTTCTTCACCTCTGAAAATGACTGAGTTGATCCCCACAAGTATGCATATTTAAATGTCATAACCTACTCATTAGTGGGAGGAATAGAAAAAGAAAAAAAATTCCAAAGAAAGCGTAAGTGAAGATTGATTTTGCATGCACTTCCTCGCATGTGTCTTAGAGTTACAATGCCACATTTAAGAATAATTACTGAGGAGGAAAGAAAAGGACAGAGAGCTGAGCTGAACTCTGTGAAGTTCAAATGTGCAAACCCTCTCAGTTCCAGAAGTGAAGTGACATTCTCTGACTTGAGCAGGAATTTGCATAATGTGGTAAAGCTTGTTTCTTATCTTCACATACTTGTGCTTGCTCTGGAATGATCAATTTTCAAGGAGCATTTCAAAATAGATTAAAAGAAAAAAAAGGGCTGCTCTTTAACTTCTGTAATCCCATATCCATTTGGAACACACATCAGGGGACTGTTAAACTTCTGACTTGCCTATAACACTGCTTACATGTCAGTGATTGACTTCTTAAATAACTACCACAGACAAATAATTAAACATAAGTTTAGAAGAAACAGAAATCATTAGAGAAATAATCTCAGCCTTTGAGAGCAAATCATGTTTTGATACAAGGTCATAGTGTGCAATTATGTGTTGCCAATGCCATGTTTGTTGGAAGAACTTTTATTTCAGAAAGCACAGGTATGCATCAGGCAAAAAAAGCTATTTTAACAGTGTCTATGTTTGTATTCCTAGTAAAACATATTGCTTTTTATCTGAACATGGGGTTTCTGAAAAGAACAAAGAAGATTTAAGCTGAAGTTATGACAGGTATCTGTAGGTATGTCAGAGACCTGAAAGAGTCCTGTTACATATATTCTTCTCACATTCTATGATAACAATGCACATTGTGGATTTGAAGAATGTCTGCTAATAATGAAATTTGTTTTGTTAACATCAAAGAGGAGCAGAATTTTACTGAATCCCTGAAAGATTTTTGAATGCTTATACAGCTGCAAAATAACATTAAGAAAAGCTTGGTTTGGTTTTTGTGGTTGAGATTTTTTTTTCTTTTTCTCCTTCCCCCCTTTCAAATGAAAAACTGAATATTCAAAGGGTCTAATTTTCCAAAAGGTGACTAATCTAATTTCACTCATTCTCTGTACATACCACATTAAGAAAAACTTAATCTTGGGCCAAGGAGGCTCTTAAGCATTAAGGCATTTACCAATAATCTGTTCTATGATGTCTAAGTTATAGGCTTCAGGCTTTGATATTTCTCTAATGCAATTTCCTAATTGTAAACTTGGGATAATATTTTCTTTACATTATAAGAAGAATTACATAAGAAAGGAAAGTTATTCTTATGCTTCAGAAATGAGAAGTGTATAGTAATGGCACAGGTGAGTCCAAGTCATGAATAATTTTACTGGAGGTAAGATAAATTATTTAAAGTTCTGTACCAAGTATCACAAATTGTCTGTATAATGATGCTTGAAAAAATATCTTCACACAGATTCATTTATTTATGCTGTTCAAAAGACTGTAAGATAACATGCACACATTTAACATCCACTTGAATTACAGTACACTGACTAATGTCATTAAATAAAACAGCTTTTAGTGAGGTTTCTCACACTTCTCCAATTCTTACTGTATTTATAGTATTAATAAGTTTTATTTTGTTCCCTGAGTATTTTCAGCTGCAGAATTTGGTTAAAAATATTTAACTTTGAAACTACCTATGAAATATAATTGTTGAGAAAAGGCACAGACTGCTTTTTTCCCCTGTCTTTGTACAATTGTCCTTGGCAAGATGAAATAAGTGAAATGAATCATGTGCTGTCACCATTATTGAGCAAGTCCTGATGGCTTTAGCTTGAGGTTAAGGTTAGAAAATCTTTCTGAATATTACAGCTTGCTTTCTCTCCCCATATCTCAGGCTGAAATATACTTTTTTATAATTCTCTTTCTCCCTCCCTCCAAATCGATGCAATCAGATTTTGCTGAAAAGGTGAAAAATTATTTTCTTCAGCTTTTGTGTGTTTTACTGAAAACAAATGAAAAGTCTTGACATTTTCTTGAACTCTTGAGGTAAAATTCCATATCATTTATCTAGGGGTTCTGTCTTCACATCTGAAAGCAGACTGTGCTTGATATTTTCCCCGATGGTAGACTTTTTTACTGATTAATATTACTGTACTAACACCATATAATACTACTCTTATTTCTGCACAGAGTTTCAGTTTTACATACGCATAAAAATATTCTATTAATTTATTTTTTTTCCAAAATATGACTGAGCCAGCTCTATACATTTAAGAAAAACAATGCTACGGAAATGTAAAGTATTTATTTGTAGTGTAACAACACTGGGATCAAATATGATTGCCATAGGCAGATCTCAGTCCACTCTATAAAATGAGGCTGAAAATAAACTCATGCTGGGAAGTGCTGTAGTGAAATCTCAGGGCAGTCCCTATTCATCAAGGTCAGGAATCTGTGTGTACATGTCACACCTCTTCTTCAATTTTCTTTGACAGGTTTGCTTTATGTAGAAACTTAACTACAGGGTAGGAAGAGTGATGTAGTTTGGGAACATGATGAGAGACACATTTGGACTTGAGAACCCTTAAGCACCTCTGTGCCTAGTAATACAGTAATACGCAGCCAGAAGAGATTAAAAAGTAAATTAACCAGGGATAGTTATATAAACTTTCTTTATAAAGTTATTTGAAAAGGGACTGAAAATTTTAAAGGCAGGAAAGGAAAATAATCAAAGCAAGAAATAAATTGTGTCAAAAGTGACCTGTGGAGGTCATGTTCTCTGGTGAAGATAAAAACAGAAATATTCCTACCTTTAATTTTTAATAAGGTTCTTAGTGACCTGCATTCTTAATAAGAGAACGATACAAGCATATATCGATGCATGGTTTGTTTATACATCTGTGAATAACTTAGAAGCATATGTGAGATGGGATTCAAGATTAGGCCATTTAACTGTAATATAAATCTATACATGTGCATACAGATTAGTTGCCTAAATATAGCTGTCCAGTGTCATCTTCTTTACCTGAGACTGTCCCATGTATATTCCAGGGAGTTGTTGCCTTTACAGAGATGGCAGGTCTCCTACGGTCTTCTGCCAGACTTATGCAGATCTCAGATGTCACTAAACATATATATGTGAACAAGTTAATAAAGCCCCTAATCAGTATAGGTAATGGAGTTTAAGAGTTATTCAGCTGACCAAATGAAGGTGCCCAATTTAAGGTGACACAAGCAGCTTTCAAGGTAACATTGATCATACTGATTAAAGGTTTCATTTAGGTGGACACATATAGGCAATTTTGTACCATGTGAGATATTGAGAATCTGAGACAGATGTTCATGGCTGGCAGATGAGACCTGTAGAGAATCCATATCTTTTGCATAAGATCTAAGGATGTTTCAAAATATATTGAGTTTCTATCTATGGGCAAGTCAGCAATAATGTGGTGATCCTCATGGGTCCCTTCGAACTTAAAATGTTCTATGATTATATGATTTTATGAAATGAAAGTGACTTGCATACCTACATGGAGAAATGTAGGTGTCTGTTATTATCTGAAAAACTGAATTCCAACTATTGTGACTAATGCAAACAGCCAGTAGGAGTGTAGCAAATATTTTACATCCTCCATTATACAAATTTTCCATTTAGGTTTCTTTCCCCTTAAATTCCTTTAATGTACATTAGAGTCCATCTTATTTCCTGCTAGTTGTAGTTAGGGCTTGGTTTGGTTGCCTGCACCTACCTGTTTATGGAATGAAAATGTTTGTGGGTAAGCTTCTGAGCTTCTAGATGCTCCTCCAAAAAGGTGGAGGAGGTGGTTCTTGTGTAATCCTGCCACACTGAGTGGACATTCCAAGTACCTTAAAAGATCTCAAATGGAAATGGACACTTACTTAGGCAAAGAAATCGAACCCTTAATGTTTAACGATGAAAAAACACTTAAGGGTCCTGATGATGGCCTGACCACACAAAAATAGTGTTAATTATATACAACACACCAACTCAAAAGACTTATTTGCTCATGTTAGTTATTGCAACCTTTACAGTATTTATTTTGTTGTCATTGCTGCTGTGTCCTAAGCCACGACAAAGATAACAAGCTTTAGCACAGTCAATAGGTTTATTTTTCCACAAACTTCAAGCAATATTCTGAACTGATATTCCTGGAGTAAAATGATACAGTAGGTTAACAAGCCGGTGACCTGATTCTCACTTACACTTAGCTGATACAGAATGCCATTGCACTCTTGTCAGATTCACTTAAAATGAAATGAAACATTTTTAGAGCTACTTCACACTGTGAAATGATGCAAATGAAAATAAAGCCTTGGATTTTTACCACTGTATGTTTTTCCCGAATCCTTACTACAGTTAGGTTCACAGAAATTTATAAGCTACTGAGACTCTACTCAGTGAACCTAAGGGAAGAATGCTATACACCATTTCAAAACCTATTTTAAGATTTATGTTTATTTCATGCTGTGTAGGCTAAAACGCAGGGGTAAATGAAGACTGGGTTCTCAGTTGAATGTGTTAAGGTTAGAAGTATGCTTAATAATATTTTTTCTTTTATTTTGCTGTTTCAAACTGTTTTCTACCTCTTGAGAATACAGGAAAACGGACTTTCATGGAGATTTCAAAAAAATACCCTTTTAAATGCTGGAAATTAGGTATCTACAAATACGGAAAAGAAATTAAGGATTGGGCACCACATCAGTTATGTAAATGGGCAGAGTCCTGTTTGAAAAGCAGCATCTATTCTTTTATGAAGTTGGAAAAAATATTATGGATTGTAAATTTTATAATCTAGCATCCCAAAGATCTTTTCCTAGAGTTCTGCCATTTTTTATAACAGATTACCTTGAAATGGAATGGAAAAAAATCCTTTATATAGAAAAGATATAGAAAAAGATTTAGAATTCTTTATTCGTGGACAATGAATTTTATCAAAATTAAAAAAAAAAAAAAAAGACCACCAAAGACAAACAAAAAAATCAAACCCACAAAACCAAGCAACAACACAAAAACAAAGACACTCAATTGTGTAGGATCAATCTTCAGTAAATTTCTGCCATGCTTCAAGTATGTTACTGGTGGACCTGCATTTTAAATCAGTTTGAGGCCTTTTTTTCTTGTACACAAAAATGCACTGGCTTAAAATACAATTTCCCTGGAAATAATAAGAAATTATGTAAAAAATATTTAGTGACTCATGCACCAGGGAAAGGGGTGGGGACTGAGAGAGAGGCAGAGAGGATGCAGGTTTCTTCCTGGCTTTTAATAAGAAAGGCTCAACAACAAATGGCAAAATAAAAATGTAAGTCTAAGAAGAGAGAATAAGAATATAGATAACAAGTAAATCTTACACACCTTCAGATTCTGGGAACACAGTTTTACAGCATTCATTCAGCATCAGATGGACACTGGATGGATTTTCCCTCTTAATGGTGTGCAGATCTGCAGATCACTTAATGGTGAGAAATTCTTCCTCTTTGGTCATTTGAGCTATTATGTAATTTTCTTCCAAGAAACCAACTCTATTCATAAAGGTTTTTCACATCAGAACTTCTTGCTGGACATGCAAGGTCATGCTGGACATGCAGCACAGTGCAGCAGAGGCTTACATTTGCTCAGATTAACTGTCTTGTGGATCACTATTTCCTCAACATACATCAGCTTCCCAGTCAGGAACATTGCAGTGACTTTGAAGTATTTTGGAAAGTAAGATCATCTAAAAACCTCCAAAATGATTAAATATTTATCCTATAGATATATTTAACCTTTAGAGAAAAATATGAAAAAAGCTATAAACAGCAGCATGTTTTAGTCAGCATAATGAAGTCAGAGTATCCCCCGAAGACAACTCTAACATAAGCAAATAAAATGGACTTAGAATCTTTCTGAAATGCCCCTGCATAAACACAGTTTAATTCAATTGATCTGTGAAAGGAGAATCCTTTGATAAGGAAAAATATTATTATAGTCTTATGAAGTAAAATATAAAGAAGTCTCTTCTCTCCACTGCCATTCAACATAATCATATCACTGTCTGAATAGTTTGACTGAATACTGCAAGTTCAGTAAGGATTGAGGGATCTCATTCTAAACTTCAGTAAAACTCCTATAACACAGGAGACATACATACAATATTCAGTTTTATACTAAAAAAAAAATCCAATAACTTAGTTATGTCTTCCCCTACAGAATAAAAATTATATGAAAAAAGGATATATTTTTAGCCTGGATAAAAGTATCAGTGTAGCAGTCTGAATGTGTACATAACTGTCACTGTGTTCCTTGTTATTTTGGAAAAAAAAAACAAAACAGTGATAAATGAACCACTCAATAGGGGTTGCTAAGAGACTAGGAACCAACTCTGACAATAATTGAAGCTTACTTTTAACCACCAGAAAAAAATGCTTAAGGATTTAATAAAGAATGAGTGAAGGTAAAGAAAACTTCTGGTCTAATTTTTCTTTTTTACTTAGAAAAAATACACTTATTTTAGATCTCATACTTAGATCTTGCCTTTTAAGTCAATCTATGTTTTAATTTTTTTCATTGCTACAATGAGATTTTTTTATTAAGTGCTACCAAACATGGACTAGTCATATATTTTTCTCCACTAAACGTTATTTATTTAAAAAGGATGGTTTCTATCCTGTATATACAGACAGCCACCAAAGAATCTATTTAAGAAGTGAAAGCTTATGTTGCATTACAGCTTTCTGGATCAAACTGTTTTAGTATTAGGATTTTAGAGACAGAGAAAATCACTGATTAGGCAGGTATTGTATTGCTTTGTCAGGTACACATATGCTTCACAAAAAGTAACTCCTTGAACTAACTCCTCTAATCAGAATGAGGAAAAGTTGTGTTTAAATTACCAGTTTTCTTATATGATCAGGATTTTGCTTATACAACTGATATTCATTCCTAGAATTACACTAGTCTAATGTTTAATGTTAAGATTTGGACACAATTTATTAAGCCATAGTTAAGCTGGAATAACAGGTCTCAGACAATATGTACTAGTTCTTAAAGGAATACGTCGTCCAAAGAGAGAAATGTTAAATACATATCAGTTGATGTCATGCATTTTCTTTCATTGAAGTTTTTAATGGAATTAATAGGCATAAAATCATTAGGGAAGAGTTGAATATAGAGTTTATTAAAATTACTTTGAAACATATAGAACTATACTAAGGACTCCATCCTTTGAACCCTTTTCTGATGATATGTAATTTTTATCTCTTTTATCTATTTGTTACAATATTCATTTAATTGGGTCTAAAAAGTCTATAGAACTATGGAGATAAAAACAGATCTTGATTGAGGTATTCCAGCACATCTATACTTTTCTCTGCATCCAAGAAAAATAATAAAAAAAAAATGCTTTTTTAACTTTGGTTCTAAATGGAACTAAAATGTGAAAATTATATGTGAGTAGTAATGCATTGTGGTTTTATTCCATAAAGAATACATTAGCAATTTATTTAAAAAAGAAAAAATCTTCAAGTTCATATATTTAATTATATGTAGTTATTTGTTTTTATTGTCTACAGGGTTGGATAACATTTCTGTTATACACATACACAAGTATGGCAGCTATGTTTTAAAGTATTGGTAAGCTTGTCATCCACATACTTCATTGCAGGATGGAGCCCTAAGGAATTATTAGAACACTATACTGTTTGTTCAGTGGACTGAAAATATATACTTGACTTATTTCCTCCTATTTTAATATCTTTGTAAACTGCTGGTTACTAGGCTGAAAACCTCTCCAAAGGAAAAGGAAAAAAAATATGAAAATGAATTAAGAGTTTTCTATTAGGAGCTGTGGAACACTGAATTTCAACATATAAAATGGAACTGTTACACAGTCTCAACTTCAGAATAAAAAACATTTATTTTTCTTTTCTTTCCCCCTAATTTTTCTACAAGCTCCAACAGCTTTGTGCTCACAGGTTGATATTACATCATTCATTCATAGAGAGAGCTTGGCTTTATGGATTTTGTGAGGGTGAGGAGGACAAAAACACCTGTGTTCTTATCTGTCTTTGCCAATGACTTCTTGTGCAGCCCTCAGCTAGTTTACCATTTCATATCTCAGTTTCAGCATCTAAAATTTGTGATTAATAATAGCTACCTGCCCCACAAGCATATAGTGGCATTCATTAGCCAATCTTTAAACACTTCCTTGAACATTTAGTTTAAGAGAAGGAGTTGTGTGGTTTCGCCTCATGCCCATTCCAGAAGGGCCTTTGTAGAAGTAGCTGATGTATTTGTAAGCAGAACAGTATCCCTGAAAGTCTGTGAACGCTAACCCTGTTGACAGAGTAACCTACTCACTCTAATGTCATGGGGGAATTTTGGTGGGAGAGATGCGACTCGGTGATGTGTAATTTTAAATGTATTAAACAAGATGTGTTGATTTCTATTCCACAGCACACACATTTGACACTCCCATAGACCAAACTCCAACCCCTCCAATCTGCCCTAGGTCATAGAATCATAGAATCATCCGGGCTGGAAGGGACCTGCAAAAGTCATCTAGTCTGACCCTCCCGCAGTCAGCGGGGACACCCCCAACCAGACCAGGTTGCCCAGGGCCTCGTCGAGCCTCACCTTGAATGTCTCAAGGGAAGGGGCCTCAACCACCTCCTTTGGCAACCTGTTCCAGTGCTCCACCATCCTCATAGTAAAGAACTTATTCCTAATTATCTTTTGAGGACCTAAGTACATACATTTATTGTATCATACCTGTACCTGAGTGGTCTCTAGTTACAGGTTATGGTCACCTAAATTTACCATTTTATAAAGGAGAAGACAACCTGTGATATTCATGCTTAAACTTCTATTATAGAAAATGAAAATCCGAAATGGGACGCAGTTGCCTAAACACAGGCATTTCTCTCACTTTACACACCCAAGGTGTCCTCCTCTGATTGTGACCTAGACAAATGCTTTCTTCAGGAAGTTTCCTAATATTTTCCTTAGGCCTGCTATGGCTTCTCCAATGTTAACGTTTTTGTGAGGAAGTAAGTCATGTCCCAAATCAATAAAGTCAGTAGAAGCTGAAGAGCATTTCTGCTTTGCTTATATTTGGCATCCAGATCTGGCCAGAATAGTTCTCCATACTCCACTGACTATATTAACTCAAATAAATGAGGCAGGATAGCTTAAGGTGATTCAAATTGTATGACTTCTATGCTTAGAAAATTGAAATATAGCTTCCTATTTTCAACTCAATAAGAAAGTAAAGCCCATATATTGATTATTTTTTCTAGTGATTAAATTATTTTTTGTAACAAGTTAAGTAGAAAGTAGAGCTAAATTTCTTACTTCCAATAAATGTAGTTTTGTGTTTCCAAACTGATAGTTACACAATTAGCAAGGGGGGGGGGTGGGGGGTGGGGGGTGGGGGCGGGTTG
>JAOQGH010000001.1:158432889-158454294 GCA_025769975.1 Gallinago jamesoni
AGTTACACAATTAGCAAGGGGGGTGGGGGGTGGGGGCAGGTTGTTTTTGGGTTTGTTTGGGTTTTAGCAATTTCACAATGTTGCTACTGTCATCAGCCATTCAATATCCATTTTTTCTGTCCAATTCTCTGAGGAAATTAACAATTGTTATTTCATAAGCAGATACTTAACGCATATATCAGCCTCCTGCCGTACCCTGAAAACACTTAAATATCTTCTTACTGTCATGATGTGAATAATCTTACTGTAGCATCTGGGACAACTCATATACATGGTATCAGACATTTTAAAGTATACCGTCTATGTATATATTCAAGTTCATTACAATAAAGAATATTGAGTTATAAAGGTCGATTTCAATTTAGATTAGAATAATTTTTTTAGTTTTGGCAATGGTAAATTTTTCAATCCTGATCAAAGCTTTCTAGGTTATTCTTTGACTTTCATAGAAGTCAGTTTATTTCAGCTCACCCAAAGTCATTGGTAGGAGTTTTTATTGCTTAAAATAGTGGAGAATCATCACTGATGTCTACTAATGCAATTCACATGTATCAGCAAAAAGCCAGGATTGTCCATCCTGGATGTGAGACTTTAAAATGAACTAAGAATTGAACTTGCTGTTGGAAAGCTATGGTATAGCCATCACTGAAACCTGGTGGGATGAATCCTATGACTGGAGTGTGGCTATTGAGGGCTACAAGCTGTTCAGAAGGGACCAGCAGGGAAGGAGGGGCAACTTCAAATGATAAAAATCTTACTTAGTGCCATCCATTTGACAGGACAGGAGGAAACTTGATCATAAGATGTTCTATCTAAACATGAGGAGGAACTTCTTTACTTTGAGGGTGGCAGAGCACTTGAACAGGCTGCCCACAGAAGTGGTGGAGTCTCAGTATCTGGAGACGTTAAAACCCGCCTGGACACATTCCTGTGCAACCTGCTCTAGGTGGCCCTGTTTTGGCAGGGGGTTTGGACTAGATGATCTCCAGAGGTCCCTTCCAATCCCATATCATTCTCTTATTCTGTAAGTGGGGGTTAATGTGATCCAGACACTATTTTATAAAGAAATAACACCTCCCCTATGAACACAGACTGAGAGAGCTGGAGTTGTTCAGCCTGGAGAAGAGAAGGCTCCGGGGAGACCTCCTAGCAGCCTTTCAATATCTGAAGGTAGCCTACAGGAGAGCTGGAGAGGGACTCTTTGTCAGGAAGTGTAGTGACAGAACAAGGGGCAATGGTTTTAAACTGGAAGAGGGGAGATTCAGATTAGATACTAGAAAGAAATTCTTTACTGTGAAGGGTGGTGAGGAACTGGAACAAGATGCCTAGGGAAGTTGTGGATGCCCCATCCCTGGAAGTGTTGAAGGCCAGGTTGGATGGGGCTTTGAGCAGCCTGCTCTAGTGGAGGTGTCCCTGAGCATGACAGGAGGTTTGGAACTAGATGATCTTTAAGGTCCCTTCCAACTCTAACCGTTCTATGATTCTATGAATGTTGGAGTTTCAACTGATATTGAAAGCTGAAGTGAGATGAACTGTAATGCAACATTTCACATTGTATTTGCAAGTGATAACATCAGTGGGAGGGCAGCTATTGAGCTATTGTTCCAAAGTTTTATACAAGAATAACTACCACTGGAATTGAAAACAATCTCTTATCTTGTTTGAGGAAGCCAGTTAGCAGAGTAAAACCTATATCACAGTTCTAAATAAACTTGTCTAATATGAAGTTCTGATGCAGAAGTATTTCCATCCATCTGTGATATATAGTCTTGACTTTATTTAAGATCTTTATTGCTTCGACTAAAAGTTTGATCTCAAACCCAGGAAGTTACGTACAAGAATAAGTATCTGTCATGGTTTGGGATGAGTTGGCCAATGACAAGATGACAGATGCTCTTCCACACCTCTCATTCCAGAGAGAGAAAGAGATGTATGAATTTAGAAGAAAAAACTAAACTACTTTAATGAAATATCAATTATAAAATAAAAAGAAAATTATTAAATAGTTACAATATATAAAATATATGTACAAAACCATATCAAGCTCCCAAGAAGATGTCACCAGCACGCACTGGAAACGTTCCAGACTGATCTCAGTGACAAATGTGAACTGGAGTCTGGAACACACTGATGGAAATCAAAGGTAAACAAACTCACAGGGTCTTCCTTGGGCACCAGTCATCCAAGAAAGAAAGCCATTGAAAAAGAGCCCTCATAAGAGGAGCCAACTTGACCCTTTTCATCCCTCACCTTTTAAGTATGGCAGATGTGACGGAATACCCTAGTGGTCAGTTTGGGTCACCTGACCTATCCATGTCTTCCCACAGGTACAAAACCTCCATGGGCTAAACAATCAAGTTGGCTGACCCTGGTTGCCACAGCAATAAGTATGAGAAAGCTTCTCTCACTGAACAGAAAGTTGGCATTGTTCCATCCCAAACCAGCACAGTATATTAGTAGAAGCAAAGAACGCACTGACAAAACTATCTGGCTCTCTGAATGCTTTTGCACAGTACTTTGCCATTTTCTCACTGCACTGAACTAAAGAAACTGAAGGTATATTGACTATTCTCTTCATCAAAGGCCTTTCCATTTCAGTAGTTAGACTACTGTAGATTATCAGAATAAGAAAACTGCAGAATCATCCATGTTGGAAAGGAATTCAGGAGGTCTCTAATCCAACTGCCACTGAAAGAAAGGTCAACACTGAATTCAGATCAGGTTGCTTAGGGCTTTATCCAGCTGAGTCTTGAAAACCTCCCTGGAAGGTCAACATTGTCACAATTCTTCATCCACACATGGAGCTTCAGGTCCTCCTGTTAATCTCCCAGGCTGCATGCATTTGTGTTCCTCCACTTCATGTGGGCTGACTTCTAAACTGCTCTATCCTTCACAAGACCTCATTTCCACCCATCACCCTGTCTTAGGTACCCTTGTCTTACCTTCCCTCACTTAACTGCAAGCTCATATCACCATCTGATGATATGAATAATAAATTAAGGCCTTCATCACCAGTCTGGCAAGAACTGTCATAGCACACTTTGTCAAATAGATCTCATGTCTTGCTGGCAGTCCTTCTGCCTCAAAAATCCTTATCATAAAAACCAAAGCACTGCTTGTGACAACAGCCACACATCTACTTGTTATCTCTCAAAATGTATCCACTCCTACCTGAGTTCTTCCCATCATCCATACGACAAAGGAGAAACTCACTTGTGCCCTCACTGCTCTGTGCTCACTCTCAGTTTCTCCAGGTCTCCCTTGGCAGACTTACTGATGCACACATGGATGAGCAAAAAGTCTGAAAGCCACATGAGCTTTGTCATCCTCTATGCAACATGCTGTATCCAAACCTCAGCAAGAACAAACCCGTGGCAGCAGTTCTGGTTGGCAGGTAGATGCTTTCATCATCTGCAGAATACAGTCTCAAAACATGGTTCATGGCCTGGTTCAGGTCCAGATGGCCCAGATGGCCCATCACAACTGGCTGTGAAGTGGAGTTAACTTCAATCAAGTCTGTTCCCTTTCCTTGGCTATTAATGTAATGTACTAATTCTGTAATTCAGATCTGAAGGACAAGGAGCCTTTCTCTTGCTGTGAAAGAATGCAAATTCCCATCCATCCATATCTTGGGAGGGTCCACCCACATTCATCCAAGTGTAGTCTTTCACTGTCTCTGCTTCGTTGCACTCTGTAGCTCAGCTTCTTCCCTTTGCAGTCCCCTTGAAGATTACACAAACCTCCAACTCATTCTCTTCGATGGTACTCAGTCTGATTGCCTCCCCTCACAGATAAGGCCATCATCACTCTCACTCCACCCTGCCCCAGGTAAAGCAATAGATATGAGCCCCGAGAGGCAGCATCATCCCTCTGCACACTGTCTGACCCACATCCTCCACTATGCCAGGATGCTTCCTCCAGTCAAGGCTGGGCATCCTGGTGAGGACACCACCAGTGCTGTGCAGTCTCACCCTGTCAGGAGCAGTTTCTGGATCCCCTTTGCACCTGCTGAGGAGCAAAGTGCTCTGTGAGCAGTCAAAGTTCACCCTGCTTGGGTGCTGCGTCCCACTGCGGTCCCACTCACCAGCTAAACAAGTTTCCACACTGCAGGGGAACAGTAGATCATATCAGCAGGCAATTTTTTAGCTAACAATCAAAGAGAATATGAACACAGAGCAATCATTCTTCTGGGGTTTTGTGTGTTTTGTAATAGAACTGCCTAGAGAATTTTCTTGATTGGCTTTTTTTATCGGTGCCTTATCTTAACTTCAGAAATAGTTGAACATGTTGCTATTTATAAGTAAAATACCACCATCATAAATATGTAAATAATGATTAATTACATAAAAACCATCAGAGGTGAAATGTGTGCTTCACAAAATCAGAAGCATGAATATTTTAAAGGACATAGAAAAGAGATTAGAGGACTTCAAGGGAGCTTTTTTCCTGCACCAGTTTTATAGGATTATTTTGGCTCAGTTTCAAGTGATGACTAAAGTGAATCTTTCTGCCAGCATACAATTTCCTGGAAACTTAACTATTGTTCTTTTTGTTCATATGTGAGGCAGGTGGAAATGTGTATTTTTAATTGTTCCAAAATATCAAATTTTATTACCCTGTTTTCCACTGCTTATAATTTTGCCAAGTTTCAAACATTTTTGATTAAATAGTCCATGTATGCAGTCTCTTGCTAAATACTTGAAAGAGTTCAATAAACTCCTAAAACACTTTTTCAGAATATGGTAGGGGAGGGAAAACAGTAGGTTGCCAACACACACACACACAAAAATGTCTTGAAACTCCAGCTCTTTTGACATCTTGACAGGCATGACTGTCTTACATTTGAATTTCTGTTGATATCCTTAACATGTTTTATTGTTCAGTTAATATCATCAAAGTATATGAACTATAAAAATATCCCTATATATATTCAGACATTTTTTAGAATACTACAGTTGAATTCTGAAATTGGCAATTGCATTATTGGACACCTGCTACTTTTGATTGATCTGTGCATGTACCTTTCTCTGGAAGTAACTGAGCACTTGCTATCCCAGTAGTTCAAACATTAACAAAAACTTTCCTTAAATCATTCATTCTGACTAGACCATTTAAGTCTGGAAGTTTGGAGGGTTTTTTTAGTGCTTTTTCTGCTTCCCCTTCTAACATATGGAGACAAAAAAAAAAGAAGAATGAAAAAGAAATCTTAAATAAATCCAAAGATTAAGGAAGTAATGAGATAGGTGTTACACCATTCATAAATTTGACTAGGGGACTGAATTTTAACATTCATAGAGTATTGTTTTCTACTGCATATCTGGATTCTTTTATATTTTAATTTTGATACAGAAAAACACTGAAACATGTGTTTTAAATCACCTATCTCCAGAACGATTGCTGAGAATACTCTGCTGCTTTAAACAAAAAAGCAAACATAAAAGCAAATAAAAAAAATTCTCTGTTCAGTGTGTTTTAGGATGGGATTTCCTATTTCCCTGGGAAGATCTAACATGAAATGCAGAATTTATTGTTTATTTGTTTGCTCTTTTTTTCATTCTTTAAATTAAAAGATTACATACTGTATACGTTTCCTTTAGAATAAATATAAGGTTTATAAACTGTACACACACAAATACTTGAAACTTCTTCATAAAAGAAAGTGTAAAGCAGAAAATGTAAGTTGTCTTTTATTTAGTGTTTCCAGCAATGTTAAGATTTTTTTTAGATAAGTAAGTCAAGTAAAGTGATGTATAGCTTCTTCAATCTTCAGAATAATCTGATCAGTGTAATATTAGGAATATTAATCAAAAAGAAATCTTAAAAGAAAAATAAATATTTCCTTCTTCTATAGTAAATAATGTATGGATTCCTCTTCAGATGGTATCAAACAAAGCACTTTTGATGATCTTCTAAATTACATAGTTCAAAACTACTATTTTGTGCAAAGCAGGAATTCGGTCCTTGACAGACTATAACTCATTCTTTACTGTGAAGGAAAATAGAATACTGATAAAGAAAGCAATATTCAGTTTATCTAGGTTATCTCAAAGGGAATATACAATTTAATGAAGTTTGAAACATTTAGGCCTTGATAATGGTTATTATGGGACTCCAAGACTTATAAGGTTAAACGATACTCTCAGCATTACAATTTAAAAGGGTTAAAACTGAATGAAAATTCCTTCCTGAGATTTTCTATTAGAAAAGGTACATTTAAAGCACTACAGAATGTTAGATGTTAATGTAGTGCCTCAAACTTCTGCATCAGTCAAACTAGGATGATTTCTTTTTCTCTTTATCACACATATCGTGAAAATATACTGCATCAACTATGTGTTCTGAAGTGTAGAAATGTATAAAAGATCAACAGCTCCTGAAAAGAACAAGAAATCTCATAAGCATGTCTAACTGCCTTTTTTTTCAGAGCCCTGAGAACACTCTTCATTCATAATGTGAAATTTAACAAGGGACAATAAATATTAATTTTTTTCTCAACACGCTAAAATAAGATTTGTGCTTAACCTGCTGTGTTCTGTCTTTGAACAGTAAAACCTCATATCTTCCAGGTGAGATGTGACAGCAAGTTCACAATGTTCAATAAAGATCAAATTGGTATACGTTCAAGAGGAAAATTTCCAGACTGAGGGGGGGTCAAAGTTTACTGTGAGACATTAATATAGATTTGGGTTAATGTTCGTTTGGCATCTTTGAGACCTTGCTTGGCTTCTACTAAAATCAATGGAAAAAACCCGATTGAAGTGATGCTACCTTGAGCTCTTAGATATTTGCTCCATTTTGTGAAGTAGGTAATAGCTTTATACAAAAAGTCAATCATATACATTTTATTCATACAGCCACTTACTTTGCAAGTGAATATAATTATTTGCATAGCGAAGATTTCTCAGATGAGTAATGCTTTGAATATCAGATACTATACTGGAAAATATTTCATGATTCCTAAGGATAAAAAGATAAAAAAAAATCCATATTAGGGCTTTCTTTTAAAAATTAATGCCTTTAGAATTCCTAAATGTAAAAGATGCCTCTGCAACACCAACAACTGAGAGTTTGGTGTTGCAATTAATTACAAGTGCCACTCCTTATTCACATTTTTGATAGGGAAAACTTGAAAGATTTACCATTTTTGAATTTTAATTCTAAAAGGCATTTTTTAATTAACGATTATTCATTTGCTATAAGTTGATTAGTGAGAGATTTAAATATTGTTATATTACATATTATACTGTATATAAAGATATAATGTCAAGTAAATGTACTGTACCTCTAATTTTTGCAATTGATATGTTGGGGTTTTTTTGCTGAGAAAACATTCATAGACATTTTACAGAGATAGGGCTCAGATTCCTCACTCTGAACATCCTTGAGCTTTTGGTTTGTAATACCAGGCATTAAAATATTACTGTGATAACTATGACACTGGAACATAAATATAAAGAATAAGGATTTCAAATTTTCCTACCTTTACCACAAACTCAAAATTCAGAACAGAAATTTAGAACTGTAAAAAAGTATATAGCAAAATAATCAAGAATGTACAAAACGTTATGAAGAGAAATAAAGATATAAAAAATCCCTCTGGTTCAAATTCAATTTCTTAAACATCTTAAACATTCCTTTAGGGATGTTTAGGAAAAAAAACCCAAAAACTCCTAGTGAACTAACAGGATAATGCACCTGTTGGGACTAGCAAAGCAACCTCCATCTCAACCCACCAAGCATGATGCTCAAGGCTGGGATTTGCCTAGGAATTAAGATGTCTAATAAAAGGACAGGATCCTAAATTAAAGCATGAGGAAAAAATGGCACACACTTTTTTTCTGGCTTCCCTCCTTGAACGGCTCTTTAGCCTGACTATGTCAATGACTAAGGCCATCAAGGACCACAGTGATCAGTGCTAACTGTGTGGCATCAGATGTGAACATTGTATGTTCAAAGATGATGTAGAACATGATTTTTAAGGACTGATGACTTTAAATATACAATGATAAAAATTAACCATTGCCAATGTGTGTTGGTAATGATTGTTAGTCTGGTAAAGTTACATTTTGAATTCTGAGGCTGGTTTGATTTATTACTTTTAACATTCCCCTCACAACAATCTCTAATTCTTTGACATACATATACACACACTCAATTGCAACAATTATATCTATAATTGATAATTTTTCTAATTGACTTCTCTTTTATAAAATTTGGATTATACAGCACCACCTAAGTCATAGTTTTGAATATTATCTTACATTCAGAATCTTGTCATTTGTAAAAATAGGATGTTTTGAATTATCTTTGCAGTTTGTGATTTCTGTTGCCGACCTGTGTCTACCCTTCTACACATTTCAATCTGAGACCACAGAGAGTTCAGTCCACACTTGGTGTTGCCATAAACTAAGGGTAAACCAAAACAAATTTAGGAAATATTCAGTTCACTGTTAGGCAATTGTTATTATGGCTAAAACAAGCTAAAGTCATCACAGGCCAAGAGATTACTATAAAAATGATTATTTTTTTTTGTAGATTAAAGAAATATGTGTGGCCCTTCATTACGAATGGTAAAATTCAAATTTATTTACCAAAATCTTACAGTTCAGTTTCATAGTTAGTAACCTAATGTCTAATCTGACAGTGAATCTGAAATATCATTAACATGGGAAACTTTTCAGAGCACTTTGCCAATACTAAGTGTACAGATGTATTTGGAAATGGCTCTCCAAGAAGAATAATCCTCAGTAGTTATATGTTATATCAAGGCCAGGCTGGATGTGGTGTTGAGCAACCTGCTCTAGTGGGGAGATGTGCAAGCCTATGGCAGGGGGGTTGGAACTCGATGATCTTTAAGGTCCCTTCCAACTCAAACGATTCTACGATTCTGTGTCTCAATTTGCTGCACATAATTTGCTTGTTAAAATGGAATATGCATGAAGTATTTCCAGACGCGATGATGGAGCTTTTCTATTTATCCACTTTCTCCTTTTCTTGCTTCAATACATGATCATGTTCACATGTTGTTAATAAGATGGTATGAAGGGATTAGTGGGTGAATACTGAAGACCCTTCTACTTTTTCATATTGCATCTTCAGTTCCTACATTGCACTTGACTAAATTTAAGAGTGTACACAAAGATACATTTGACCCAAAGAGGAGAGGGACATGTCTAACACACTTAAGTCTACACCGGTATCTACTGTCCTTAGATCCTTTAGAAGATCATATTTCCACCAGTTTTCCATATTTTGAAATATATTAAAGGAATATTTATTTTTACACATGAAAATTACAATGCATATATGAATTTAAAACAAACATATCAATCATCTTATTGCGGTAGAGCATAAGGTAGGATCAAAATAAAAGCTGCATAGAGTGAATATACCCGTAGGTTTATTTTTTCCCCATATTAACCTTTGTCCAACATTTTTTCCTGATCTTCATACTCAAGTGCCCTTTTCTTAATTTTCTTCTTTATATTAATATGATGTGATTTTTTTCTTTATTAATAACTTCAGTATTAGTTGTACAATTTCTATTTACATATATAAATATCTGTGCTGTAGTAATTTTCTCTGGCATTTACTTAAACCCTCTAAATGTGTTGTCATTTGCTTTTGTGTCATCCTCTCACTCATTAACTTGTTAAATTATGCAACATGAGTGCTTTAACCTTAGTTCATCAGTCTTTTCTTGTAGTATCTTAATTTTCATTGGTTACAATTATTTTTCTGTAACGTGTGATGGGATTCCAGATTGCACAAGCCTATATTTAGTGATGGGATAGAGCTCCAGATTGTAAATACCTAAATTTAGTTGTCAACAATCTGGAGCTGAATCCTATTTCAGTTTTGGGTGAGTATGCGGAAGATCAAAATATGATTGTGCCTGATTTCTGAGGTTATTTTTTAGCTTCTGACTTGCTTTCTTATTAGGGAAGCGAGTAGGAAGGAATACATTGACTTTCTTGAACTATACCCTTCTCACACCAAAACCTACAGATCCTTAACATGTGTTTACAATTCATTAATGACAAGCATCAACGTATCAAAGAACTCAAGCTAATAGCAGAAACCAATTTGTTGAGTTTTGTGTGGGTTAGTTTACTTGGTTTACCTTGTTATTTTGAGTAAGATGTAATGACACTGCACATAAATTCATACTGCATTTCTGTCTTCTTCCTTGTGGTGCCTGTTGCACTCCTGTGTTAGGAGTATATTCATATATACAGAAGACACAGTCTGGGGAGGAATTTCCTGTGTAAAGTCAGTTCCAATCCATAGATCTGCCTATCTATCCTCCTTTCAGGGGATTTATCCAGTGGGTTTAATAGAACAGACCTTCAGCACAAGCTCAGGTAGCTTTGTGTCAAGTATGAAGTGATACAATCGCAGCCATTTTCATTAAAACCCCAGACATGGGAAACAGATTGTCATACTGATTGGACCTTTTACCTTGGAAGTAGGGGATCAGGTTCAGTGATTTTTTTTACCAGTTCAGCCAGGTGTACTGAGAAGGATGTTCTTGAAACGAATTTTATGAGCTCAAATGAAATTATAACAACACAGAATTGAAGTTGTACAGAAGGAAAAATATTATTTCAGTACTAAGCATAAATTAATGATAAACTTCCTCAGGAATGTATACATACAGTGAATACTTTTTATAGAACATCTTTCATTCAGAAAAGGAAGTTTCTTCTATTCTTAAATGATCAGTGGAAACCACTTACTGACCAATACTATCACTTCTATGACTAAAGTACTATGAATTCAATGTTCTTATTTCTATAAAAAAAATTAAAAATAAGATCATAGAATCATGGAATGGTTTATGTTGGAAGGGATCTTAAATATTATCTAGTTTCCCCTGCCTTAGGCAGGGACATCTTCCACTAGACCAGGTTGCTCAAAAACCCATCCAACCTGGTCTTGAACACTTCCAGGGATGGGGCCTCCACAACTTCTCTGGGCAACCTATCTCGATCTCATTACTCTCATAGTGAAAAATTCCTTTCTGATATCTAATTTAAATCCACCATCTTTCAGTTTGAAGCCATAACCCCTCATTCTATCACTACATGCCCTTGCAAAAAATCCCTCTCCAGCTTTCTTGTAGGTCCCCTTCAGATACTGGAAAGTTGCTATAAAATCTCCCTGGAACCTTCTCTTCTCCAGGCTGAACAACCCCGACTCTCTCAGCCTGTCGTCATAAGAGGTGTGCTCCAGCCCTCTGATCATCTTTGTGGCCCTCCTCTGCATCCTCTCCAATAGGTCCATATCCTTCTTGTGCTGAGGGCTCTAGACCCGGACACACAACTCCAGGTGGGATCTCACCAGAGCAGAGTAGAGGGGTAGAATCATCTCCCTCGAACTGCTGGCCATGCTTCTTCTGATGCAACCCACAATGTGGTTGGGCTTCTACGCCACAAGTGCACATTGTCGCTTCATGCTGAAATGCTTGTCCAATAACACCCCTAAGTCCTTCTCCTCAGGGCTGCTCTCAATCCATTCTCCATCCAACTTCTATTTGCACTTGGGATTGCCACAGCCCAGGTGTAGGACCTTACACTTGTCTTAGTTTAAATTCATGTACTTGGCATGGGCCCACCTTTCTGGACCAAATAGTTTGTGGATATTGCACTGTAAATAAATAATTAATATTTAACTTCTTGGAAAACTATAAAATTAAACCAAATTTTGCCATCCCAGAATTTGCCCCAGGAAGAGGATTCTGAATTGCAGATCAACTCTAATGTAATACCTCTTATTTTCACTTAAGAAAGCTAATGTAGCCAGAAGCTTTTAATGACATTTCATACTGATAGCATAAATTAGCTATGTAAATTTCAAATAGCAATTAAATTTTTGATAAAGTGAACTTGTATATTGTTCTTACTGATTATATTTTTCAATGTCACTAAATTCTATACACAAATGACTTCTGGATTTTGAGTTTTTAAAGTTCTACAATTTTAAACATGAGAATAATAGTTTATAATAAAATTATACTCATTCTAAGGTTTAATTAATATATGCTCTATTAAATTTGACTGATTTTATTGTTGATATTCCAAGATATTCAGTGTTCTGTTAGATCTAGTCTTACACAGACTCTGGCTTTCAACATTTTAATACAATAATAAATCCAAAATTTGTTTAACATCTGTTCCTAAATGTAAGTCCCATAGATGCAAAGTTTCTTACATTTTGTGTGATGCCAAAACCAAAAATAAACTTGGATATGTACTAGAGATGACTGTCTTTTCAAATTGAAGCAATTGAATTTCAAGGAAAACAAATCTTGAAGGTGTTCTTCTGAAATGGTGTAAAAGTTGGTAGTGCAGCTGAAGTGCCTCCCTATGATTGCATATTACCTAGTAACAAACAGGAGGAAATGGAAGCCACTGTGCAGCTAGAAAGCTACAACGTAATCACTATTGCTGAAATATAGTGGGATGAATCACATGACTAGAGAACTGCAACTGATGGCTGTAAGCTGTTCAGAGGGGACAGGCAAGAAAGGAGGCATGGGAGGTTCCCCTCTATTTAGGAAACTGGACTGACTGCACAGAGCTGTCTGAAAAAAAATGATGAACAGGTTCAGACCTTATAGTTATAAACTAGGGCCAAGCCAACAAAGGAGACCTCATAGTTGCTGTTTACTACAGGCTGCCCAACCAAGAAGAGCCTGTAGATGAAACATTCTTATGCTGATGGGAAACATCACGCCCACAAGTTACTAACCTGCTGGGGAACTTCAGTCACCATGACATCCCATGCGATAAATAGCCCAACCAGAGAAGAAATATTACTGGATAAGTTGCTTACCGATGTAGCTGAACTAATTGGAGAGGTCAAGTTTGGTGTCAGCTTGGGCTTCAGTTATCAGAACTAAAGGAGAAAGACTAGAGGATGCTGGTGAATGAAAAACTGAACATGATCTGGTAATGTACTCTTCCAACCCTGAAAACCAGTCATATCATCTGTTCCATGAAAAGCACTGTGGCAAGAGGGTGGAAGAAGGTGATTCTCGACCTCTACCCTGGTCTCATGATGCTCCACCTGGAGTACTGCATCCAGTTCAGGGACCCCAGTAGAAGAAAGATATGGACCTGTTAGAGTGGGTCCAGAGGAAAGCCACAATAATGGTCAGGGGGCTGGAAAACCTCTTCTACGAAGAAAGGCTGAGAGATTTGGGGCTCCAGGGAGACCTTATTGTAGCCTTTCAATACTTAATAGGGGCTTATAAGACAGAGAAAATTTTTTAACCTGAGACTGTAAGGACAAGGGGCAATGTTTTTAGAGTGAAAAAGATTAGCTTTAGATTGGATATAAGGAAGAAATTTTTTATATTGATGGTGGTGAGGCACTATGGCTGGGGAGGTGGACTGGATGGACTTTGAAGGTCTCTTCCAACCCAAACCATTCTTCAATTCTATGATTTTCCAGCTCACTTCTAATGTTGCTAAGTCTCCTAAATATAAGCAGTCATAGTTTTGTGGTTTTGGATCTGTGTGTTCTGAACTTTTTATTGTAAATCATTGCGAAATAGAAAGGTAATGGTAATAATATATTGAAGGGAAGTCATTTTGCATGCAAAAAGTTTCATTGCACCATCAAAGTAGTTGTACTATATGTAAAATGTCTTAAATCCTGTTTGGAATATTGATGATCAGTAATAGCAACAGTGCAAAAGTCAGTGCTACGATGAATTTTTGCAACAGTTTTGCTAAACCCATGAAAATAAGATGATGAGTTCTACTCTGGATTTTTTCATGCTTCTATTCAATATTCCTTCTTGAAATTCAATGCAACAGCTGTTTCTTAATTTCATTTATATTTTTTCCTGTTGTTATTATCATTAAATATTTATATATGAATATCTCTCATTACTAATAATTTAAAATCTTGAGCTAGCTTACATCTCAGTCAGATGAATCAGATTAGAAGGGGCTAAATCCTTCAATTTTTTCTCCTAAAATAGTGCAATAAGGCATATGTATTTTTTTCCAGTTCTGTGAATTATATTTTTTTTTAAGAAAAGATTGAATTACAGAAATGACCTTAAGAGCAGTATTTCCTCCCAAAGAAAATCCTTAGCCAGGAAATATTAGCATCACAGTTGCTGCATGGTAAATGAACAACACACTTTTTCCAACGTACACAAAAGCCGCACCATGAGGTATCAGTTATTCCAAGGAACTGCATGGGCCAAATCCCACCCACCTACCTTAAAAGATTAAATTTTAGGGATTCCATATTTTTGCAAATGCTTCAGATGCAATGGTTTCTTTCATTTGTCTCTTCAAGGAAGGTCAATCTATAAAGAGTGTACTCATCTCTTTCTAAAGTTGGCAGTGAGGATGATTATTGGATTAGCCCCATCTGTAAATTTATGTAAAGGGATCCTGGTCTAGGTGAGTTATGAGCAAAGAACAATTTAGGTCTATCCATTTGGGGAATCTCTTGAACATTCTCAAATTCTCAACTGTAAGAGCTTGATTTCATTCCCTACATATAGACATCCATCCATTTTAAAATTCATAACATATCCATCTGGTTTTCAGCTAACAGGATGCAAAGGCACAGTTCTCTTGGTTCTCTTCTGACATATCTGCTTCTTTTGTACAGATGTCTCAGATTGTACGAGGTTTCTGAAACAGCAGGGAAACTGAAGTTAAAACTGAATAAACCCTAGAGGTCCGAGAAACACTAAATCTCAGTTAAAACTCTGCAAAGCTGAGTAGCATCTGGTTGTACACTGGTAGAATTGCATGTTTTCCTTTAGGCAATTTTGTGTACCAATTTAGCACTGACCTTGTCTGAGAGGGAATTACTGAAGGCACACAAAAGACAAGCATTTGATTTCTCTCCTGATTTCTCTTCTGCTGCCTTGTTCCAGATTCACCCAGAATGGCCACTAGAGGAAAAGTAATGGTTTTGCACCTGTAATGCTTGGCCAGATGTCAAGTGGCAGCTTAGACATTTCTAATAACTGTAGGAGGCTTTAGAGGACTTAGTGAAACTTATGGAGGTTTTAACACTTAACCTCTAGCAAGTCTCTTCTAAGAATATGCAAACTACAGTGTTTCTTAAGCTAACAACTAGGTCAAACAAGGACAGATTTTCACAGGAATGGCAAAAAAGAAATTCATTATGCAAAAGTCAGTTCTCTGCCAAATTTCAAGTCACTATCCTACATCTGGGTGCTACAACAGGATTCCAAAGAACAGATTGCCAGAAATCCTATTAGCATTCCAAAAAAAAAAAAAAAAAACACCAAACAAAAAACCCACAAACCAAAAATAAATAGGCTTTTTAATTTAGGTTCATGCAGTAGATAAAATATTTTTTTGCTAGAAGTTAAAAGTATTCCCAGCATAGTCAAAATTTCATCTTGAGGTAAATCTTAATTTAATTGGTTAAAGTCTGAACAAATCATAAGCATCTGAAACCTGAACCTAGGATCAACGTTTCAGGGCACTTTGAAAACAGTGGTTAATTGAACTGACTGTAGCCGAACAGGAAACAAAAGACAAGCCAGAGCAACATGTTTCCTTCAAGGCAAGCACCTTTGAATTGATAAACTCTGTGTAAAAATTCCATGTTAAACTCAGCATACAGTTAGAAGTAGCATCATATTTATGTCAATGAAGTCAATGGGATAACTACTATATTAAAATTATTAAGGTTTTTCTTGAAACCTAAAATATCAGAGAAACCTTTAAGTGAACAAAATTCAATCTATAAGTCTAATTTTTAATACAAAATTAAATTTTCAGCGGTCTTATCAGTGAACTCTACATATTTCATTCATTCCCAGTATTTTTTTTCATTAATTTCCAGTTAATTTTCAGATTTATATGCTACCCTTTGATATTACAATGATAATTTATAGATGAGAGGAATAAGAGAAAAGCTTTCTGTTGGCTTGAGGGAGAACTAGAACCTGATCATGTACCAGATCAAGACATGTTTCATCACTCATTTAGAGTAATGGTTCCTGAAGCATATCTCCATAAATTTTTACTGGTAAGTATTTCCTACACATTACATTTATAAAAATCAGTCCCAAAGTCACAGACTTTGCTTACCTGCACAAATGTTTTAATCTCTTTGTTTTGAACTGCAGCTATTACCACCACCACCACCATCACCACTACTACTACTACTACTACTACTATTATTATTATTATTTTGTGGAAAAGGTCCCCTCCTCCTTCCCTTCATATAGACATATATAATGTCTTATGCTTTCAGTGTAGAATAAATGTTAAAGCATTATGACATAAAAAAAGTTATTGCTTGTTCCAATTCAGGTCTGAGCCTTAAAACTCTGGCAGAAATTATACTAACTTAAACCCAACAAGTTGGCAGAAGAATGCATTAAAAGATTAAATGATCTTGGCAAACTAGGATTGTAAATCACTTCCATATCCACTTATAACAATAAATAGCTACTATTTTCTCAGATACTGAAATGAATAAGAATTATTTCGTGGCACAAAACAAACAAAGAAACAAAAATAACAAACAAAAAAACTAAAACAAAACAAAATTTTAAATAGTTCTATTTATTTTTTAATTGTCTGATTACACGGCTCATTTTCTGCTGTTCATTTTTCTGTAAATACCATAAGGGATGAAAAAACCCAACTAATCTAGTTGTTTGTACTAGTGTTTGGAGCCAGGATTCAAGAAGATTGGGTTGTTAAAATATACTGTGTATAACAGTGCTCAGTGGAAGAGGGAGGAAAAGGGAATTGAAGTATATATGGCTACTTCTTTATGAATACAATGGGGATAAAAACAGTCCCATTCCTTTGCATTTTATAGCATGTTGTTGTGTGCACTGAACATAATCCCAACTCTTTAATTTCTGAGCAAAATTAATGATATTTTCTGTCTGCAATCATCCTGGTTCTATATCCTAGGGTAGTTGTTTTGGTCTTGGGGATCTGTGTGTGTGTGTTTCCATTTTAGCTATACCTTTATTTTGTTTCTTTTCATAAATGTTTGTATTTGGCTGTAGCTGAGCCATAATCAATCATAGATGTGACAGACTAATGTAAATATTGGTCGACTCCAGCATTACTGTGGAGCTGATCAATGATATTTGATGTAACTTCAACCCCCTGCTTGGCACATTCTGTTCCTGGCAATCTTCTGGCAGTCATTGTTTGTGAGCAACATCCAAGCACTTTCATTTCATTAAACTGACGTAAAAGGTGTGTGCAATTGTTTATTTATTTATTTGGGAGGTTTTTGTATTGCACTTTTTTTTTTGTATTTTTAGGTATTTTCAGGAAACAGCAAAGTGTATAGAGGACAGAACAGAAAAAAAGAACATCTAACTGTTGAGAAGCTGTTGAAGTAGAAAATTCTGCAATGAATTTAACTCATAATCCTCTAGTGTTCATGAAAAAACGTTGAGACAGCCACTCATATCAAAAACATCAAAACATCCAAAGGCCATTGTATAGAAAGCTATGTATTTATTTATTCAGTAAGTCAACAAGTTTTGTCTATACTATTTATAAACTTTAAAAGAGTCCTGGTAAAGTGAAAGTTAGTTTGTCATTGTGCAGAGAAAAAAACAAAAACAAAAACAACAAGCCAACAACAACAACCCAAAAAAACCCAACAAAATCCCCAAACACCTATTCACTTCATTCTAAGATAACCTCCAAATGCTTTTTTTCTTCCATACTGATCCTATTTCTTGAGCAGAAAACAGAGCTAAGTTGAATATTTCTGTGTCCTGGATATGCATCTGTATACAACTGTACCAATATGTGATAAACTTTAGCCATTTTTGTTCAATAGTTCAATCCTAATAGATTGATGTCAGTGATATGCACCAAAGTAAATGGAATTTGCCAATCTGGCTGAAAAAAAAGAGGCAGATGCTGATAACAGTATGGATTTTTTTTGACCAGAGCATTGAATAAAAAGACATTGAAAGCTATTTTACAACTTTCTCTTTCCATAAGATCGATGTGAAGGAAAGATCACTTGAAGAGCTCTCTTAATCTGGAAGAGTAACAGCAGTGGCAAGGGGAAAACTGTCACAAGCAACTGCCCAAGAGTTTAGATGAATCCTGTGGTACACAATGGTAGGTAGAACTATAACTTTTCGGCAGCTGATGTAAAACATACAGCCACGACAATGTGCAACTGCTATTAAAGTGCATATCCAAAAGCAAGAACAGGATTTCCATGAGTTTGCCTTAATGTTCTGGAACATTATTTGATATAAAATATTAGTTGACATAAAATATTAGTTGACCAATACAGACACTTGCTGCTGGACACATCTCCCAGTTTTACAGCAGTTTGATATATTTTTTCTTGTGTTTAGTATACTTAAATTCTCAAGGAAAATAACCTGCAACTCTCCAGAAAGTTTGGCTTTAGTTTGCTCATAATCAGCCTTTATTTTTCAGTTTTCACAGTCTAGAATAAGAAAACTGTAACAAGGACTTCTGAAGTTTTAGTAACTAATTTACAGAATCAAGATAAGAGAGATTCATCAGTCTTTCAGGGATCAGCAAGATGAGAAGAATTTATTTAACTTTCAGTACATAGAGATTAGAAATTTCATTGATGACATGGATGTAATTGATAATCAAGACAGTGGGATTGAAAGCACCAAGTCTGCTGATGAAAGTAAACTGCATAGTACAGCAGACGTGTCAGAAGGGAGAGCAATTTTAAGAGACTTGGATGGGCTGGAAGAGTAGTCAACCAAGAACTGTATGAAGTTGAATAAAGACAAGTACAGGGTTCAACACCTGAGGTAACATAATGAAAGAGATCAGTACAGGCTAGGACCTGTGAGGCTGGGGAGCAGTCTTGCTGAAAGGGACCTGGGGAGTCCTTGTGGACAACAAGCTAAACATAAATCAGTAATGCACTGCTGCTGCAACAAAGGCAAATTAAATTCCAAGCTGCATTCACAGGGCCATTACTAGAGGAGAGAGACATGATCATCACACTGTATTCATCACCTTTCAGGCCACATTTGGAGTACTGTGTCCAGCTGCGATCACCATAATTCAACCAAGTTGCAGACAGACTGGAGAGGGTTCAAAGGAAGGCCACAAGGATGATCAAAGGTCTGGAAAACCTCCCTTAAGAGGAAAGATTGAAGGAATTTAGTCTTTTGACCCATATAAGAGAAGGCTCAGGGTGACCTCATGACAGTTTTCCATTACCTAAAGGGTGTCTACAAATAGGTCAGAGGTTTTCTCTTCCCAAGGAGCCACATGAAGACAATAAGGGGCAATGAGTGCATGTTGCATAGGAAGAGGTTTCATCTCAACACACAGTGTCAAGAAGTGAGAAGAGTGCCACAGTGAGAGCAATCAATAACTGAAACATGCCCTTCCCATGACATGGTAGAGTCCGTATCACTGGAGGCTTTAAAGAAGTGACTGGAGATAGATAATCTCATATAGGTTCCTTATCCCACAAAATATTGGACCAGATGATCTTTCAAGGTCCGTTCCAACCTGGACTGTTCTTTGAGTCAGTGTTGTTTATACCAATGTTATGGAGAAACAGACTTAATATATGAAATATCCTATTGTGTTCTTCAAAAGCAAATTTTGGAAGAGCACTATTTGGAGAATTTATTCTCCATTTTAATTATTCAAATGCTTATTACCAGTATCCAATTGTGCAAATTTTCACATATGATATGACCTATGTCTAATCCTTCTAAAGCTAAGAACAATAAGACTCAGTGACTGATAATGGTTAACTTTTGGAGGCCCTCTTTCTACTGCTTTTAAATGACAAAAAAAATCATATGAGAATTTTTACTTGTACTTGAGTTTGTAGTATCTCTATATGATAAGTGGTATTAAAGTCTTTCCTTTAATTTTGTTTTTTTTTTTTTGTTTCCTTTTCTTTCTATGTTATTATAATTTCCAAATTTTAGCTTCCAAAAATTGGCAGCTTAACCCAAAAGAAATTGACAATTATGTAAGACAGCATATTCATATTTCATGCAGCTTACCACTGGCTGAGATGCCTTATCAGCTTTTAACTAATAGAAAATTATGGACATCTTTTAAAAACAGGAAAATAGTGGAGATATCTAGACATAAAACTTTTAGTGGAAACTCTTTGTATCACTGAAGGAAAAGAACGTGTCTAAAAATATTATATACAAGACAGATTTACTGAAAGCATAAGTACAGGACCTTACAAGGATCTGAAATTGTGAGGGCTGGTAGGGAGCAAATATTGAGTTAGAGAAAGATGAGGAAAGTATAAAAAAATAATACATCAATGTATGTTGATTTATATTAGACCAGACGCTAGCAAGGAATTCTCCCAATTACTTTAACTTTATACGAATTCCTAGAGAGATGAATTGAGAAAACAGAGAAGCTGAAAATCCTCACTGTTGCTTTGTGGAGCAAAGGTAATATAATACAAAGCACCTTTGTACCATAGATATAGTCCTATGAGATTCCTGATGACTTCAACTTGCAATGTTTTTCATATACATTTTACCTTCTGCATTCTGTTAGTATAAAGTACTCACTAACTTTTATGCTATCTTTTGTCTTAGCGGTTTAAACTGTTAAATATAATGTGGTAAAAATAGGCTGCAAATTAAAGGAATGATATGTTAGAAATAAATCCCAGTGATTTGTACTTTGATATCAAAGGAAAGTGTAGGTATTCAGTACCTTTAGAATTCATCCCTTAGGTCTGGTTGCCAGTGAGAGATGAAAGAAAGAAAAAAATTAGAAAAAGTCTATGTTAACCAGAGTTTCAAGGCAGGTCAGAAAGACTTAGATATTTTTAATATCAAGATTAAAAATATCAAATGTTGATACGTTTCTAGGTAGCTTGTTCTTTTAACAATATTGACAGAAGCGTACACCATACCAGATGATGGTGTTTCCTTACAATATGATTGTGCCTCTTTATATTCTCTAAATGTTTTATAGTTAGAGAAAATAATGACAGTGCCTGCAAGGTACTGTGTCTAGTCTTCAAAAAAAAGAATCCATTAGGAAAGGAATAACAACAATGTAGGGAATTTGCGTATTGACAAAGTTTGTTGGAACTGAAGGCAAATCATGTCTGTAACTTTCTGAACACAGAATCACAGAATCACAGAATTACCTAGGTTGGAAGGGACATTTTAAGATCATCTAATCCAACCAATGAGAAAAAAAAAACTACCCACACCACACAAAACACCACCCAACACTAATCCATATCCCCGAGCACCATGTCAACTCGTCTCTTAAATACCTCCAGGGATGGTGCCTCAACCATCTCCCTGGGTAGCCCGTTCCAATGTCTGATAACCCTTTCAGTAAAGAAATATTTCCTAATATCTAACCTGAACCTCCCCTGGCGCAACTTGAA